>OZ022242.1:39196452-39238523 GCA_963978895.1 Erpobdella octoculata | reverse complement strand
CTAACCCCTAACCCTAACCCTAACCCTAACCCTAACCCTAACCCTAACCCTAACCCTAACCCTAACCCCTAACCCTAACCCTAACCCTAACCCTAACCCTAACCCTAACCCTAACCCTAACCCTAACCCTAACCCTAACCCTAACCCTAACCCTAACCCTAACCCTAACCCTAACCCTAACCCTAACCCTAACCTAACCCTAACCCTAACCCTAACCCTAACCCTAACCCTAACCCTAACCCTAACCCTAACCCTAACCCTAACCCTAACCCTAACCCTAACCCTAACCCTAACCCTAACCCTAACCCTAACCCTAACCCTAACCCTAACCCTAACCCTAACCCTAACCCTAACCCTAACCCTAACCCTAACCCTAACCCTAACCCTAACCCTAACCCTAACCCTAACCCTAACCCTAACCCTAACCCTAACCCTAACCCTAACCCTAACCCTAACCCTAACCCTAACCCTAACCCTAACCCTAACCCTAACCCTAACCCTAACCCTAACCCTAACCCTAACCCTAACCCTAACCCTAACCCTAACCCTAACCCTAACCCTAACCCTAACCCTAACCCTAACCCTAACCCTAACCCTAACCCTAACCCTAACCCTAACCCTAACCCTAACCCTAACCCTAACCCTAACCCTAACCCTAACCCTAACCCTAACCCTAACCCTAACCCTAACCCTAACCCTAACCCTAACCCTAACCCTAACCCTAACCCTAACCCTAACCCTAACCCTAACCCTAACCCTAACCCTAACCCTAACCCTAACCCTAACCCTAACCCTAACCCTAACCCTAACCCTAACCCTAACCCTAACCCTAACCCTAACCCTAACCCTAACCCTAACCCTAACCCTAACCCTAACCCTAACCCTAACCCTAACCCTAACCCTAACCCTAACCCTAACCCTAACCCTAACCCTAACCCTAACCCTAACCCTAACCCTAACCCTAACCCTAACCCTAACCCTAACCCTAACCCTAACCCTAACCCTAACCCTAACCCTAACCCTAACCCTAACCCTAACCCTAACCCTAACCCTAACCCTAACCCTAACCCTAACCCTAACCCTAACCCTAACCCTAACCCTAACCCTAACCCTAACCCTAACCCTAACCCTAACCCTAACCCTAACCCTAACCCTAACCCTAACCCTAACCCTAACCCTAACCCTAACCCTAACCCTAACCCTAACCCTAACCCTAACCCTAACCCTAACCCTAACCCTAACCCTAACCCTAACCCTAACCCTAACCCTAACCCTAACCCTAACCCTAACCCTAACCCTAACCCTAACCCTAACCCTAACCCTAACCCTAACCCTAACCCTAACCCTAACCCTAACCCTAACCCTAACCCTAACCCTAACCCTAACCCTAACCCTAACCCTAACCCTAACCCTAACCCTAACCCTAACCCTAACCCTAACCCTAACCCTAACCCTAACCCTAACCCTAACCCTAACCCTAACCCTAACCCTAACCCTAACCCTAACCCTAACCCTAACCCTAACCCTAACCCTAACCCTAACCCTAACCCTAACCCTAACCCTAACCCTAACCCTAACCCTAACCCTAACCCTAACCCTAACCCTAACCCTAACCCTAACCCTAACCCTAACCCTAACCCTAACCCTAACCCTAACCCTAACCCTAACCCTAACCCTAACCCTAACCCTAACCCTAACCCTAACCCTAACCCTAACCCTAACCCTAACCCTAACCCTAACCCTAACCCTAACCCTAACCCTAACCCTAACCCTAACCCTAACCCTAACCCTAACCCTAACCCTAACCCTAACCCTAACCCTAACCCTAACCCTAACCCTAACCCTAACCCTAACCCTAACCCTAACCCTAACCCTAACCCTAACCCTAACCCTAACCCTAACCCTAACCCTAACCCTAACCCTAACCCTAACCCTAACCCTAACCCTAACCCTAACCCTAACCCTAACCCTAACCCTAACCCTAACCCTAACCCTAACCCTAACCCTAACCCTAACCCTAACCCTAACCCTAACCCTAACCCTAACCCTAACCCTAACCCTAACCCTAACCCTAACCCTAACCCTAACCCTAACCCTAACCCTAACCCTAACCCTAACCCTAACCCTAACCCTAACCCTAACCCTAACCCTAACCCTAACCCTAACCCTAACCCTAACCCTAACCCTAACCCTAACCCTAACCCTAACCCTAACCCTAACCCTAACCCTAACCCTAACCCTAACCCTAACCCTAACCCTAACCCTAACCCTAACCCTAACCCTAACCCTAACCCTAACCCTAACCCTAACCCTAACCCTAACCCTAACCCTAACCCTAACCCTAACCCTAACCCTAACCCTAACCCTAACCCTAACCCTAACCCTAACCCTAACCCTAACCCTAACCCTAACCCTAACCCTAACCCTAACCCTAACCCTAACCCTAACCCTAACCCTAACCCTAACCCTAACCCTAACCCTAACCCTAACCCTAACCCTAACCCTAACCCTAACCCTAACCCTAACCCTAACCCTAACCCTAACCCTAACCCTAACCCTAACCCTAACCCTAACCCTAACCCTAACCCTAACCCTAACCCTAACCCTAACCCTAACCCTAACCCTAACCCTAACCCTAACCCTAACCCTAACCCTAACCCTAACCCTAACCCTAACCCTAACCCTAACCCTAACCCTAACCCTAACCCTAACCCTAACCCTAACCCTAACCCTAACCCTAACCCTAACCCTAACCCTAACCCTAACCCTAACCCTAACCCTAACCCTAACCCTAACCCTAACCCTAACCCTAACCCTAACCCTAACCCTAACCCTAACCCTAACCCTAACCCTAACCCTAACCCTAACCCTAACCCTAACCCTAACCCTAACCCTAACCCTAACCCTAACCCTAACCCTAACCCTAACCCTAACCCTAACCCTAACCCTAACCCTAACCCTAACCCTAACCCTAACCCTAACCCTAACCCTAACCCTAACCCTAACCCTAACCCTAACCCTAACCCTAACCCTAACCCTAACCCTAACCCTAACCCTAACCCTAACCCTAACCCTAACCCTAACCCTAACCCTAACCCTAACCCTAACCCTAACCCTAACCCTAACCCTAACCCTAACCCTAACCCTAACCCTAACCCTAACCCTAACCCTAACCCTAACCCTAACCCTAACCCTAACCCTAACCCTAACCCTAACCCTAACCCTAACCCTAACCCTAACCCTAACCCTAACCCTAACCCTAACCCTAACCCTAACCCTAACCCTAACCCTAACCCTAACCCTAACCCTAACCCTAACCCTAACCCTAACCCTAACCCTAACCCTAACCCTAACCCTAACCCTAACCCTAACCCTAACCCTAACCCTAACCCTAACCCTAACCCTAACCCTAACCCTAACCCTAACCCTAACCCTAACCCTAACCCTAACCCTAACCCTAACCCTAACCCTAACCCTAACCCTAACCCTAACCCTAACCCTAACCCTAACCCTAACCCTAACCCTAACCCTAACCCTAACCCTAACCCTAACCCTAACCCTAACCCTAACCCTAACCCTAACCCTAACCCTAACCCTAACCCTAACCCTAACCCTAACCCTAACCCTAACCCTAACCCTAACCCTAACCCTAACCCTAACCCTAACCCTAACCCTAACCCTAACCCTAACCCTAACCCTAACCCTAACCCTAACCCTAACCCTAACCCTAACCCTAACCCTAACCCTAACCCTAACCCTAACCCTAACCCTAACCCTAACCCTAACCCTAACCCTAACCCTAACCCTAACCCTAACCCTAACCCTAACCCTAACCCTAACCCTAACCCTAACCCTAACCCTAACCCTAACCCAATCCTCTCGCCAAGAAAACAACAATCCTCCCGGTGATCACCAGCAATGATAAATTCTCCCAAGATTTTTTCAGAATCATTAAAAGAAACCTGGAGAATAATCCGTGCATCCCGAAAGACACACGCCCAGTACGAGCATGCACGACAGAAAAAAGTCTATTAAGAAAACTTTTCCGTTACTGGTGATCTACCATTCAAGTCCAAGATTTTTTAACATTTTATTTCAACGGTTTTGTGAAAATTTAACCTCGATTTGAATGTTTGTACATACGGGTTATTATGTGACATAATTTATTTACATTCCTGGCACTTTCCATTTTCTTCATGTGTCATGAGAATAATTCCATTTAATTATGTACGGATCTTAGAAATTTCCATAATAATTTTTTTAACTTTTTGATGGAATTAATTAATTTTTAATCAACGATTATACGAACTTTTATCGTTGGTTTTAATGTACATAAGCATGTCATAAAAATAATGTCATTAATTTTACAACTTTTTTGATTGTATGACTTCATAGTTTTCAATTTTTGAAATGTAGATTATTTGCTTACATGCCTTTCTGTTGGTCATGATAATAATTCCATCTCAACATTTTTTATGGAATTAATTAATTTGTTATCAACGATGGTATGAACTTTTATCGCTGGTTTTAATGTACCTAAACATGTCCTGAAAACAGTTTCATTAATTTTGTACAAATTTTACAACTTTTTGATTGTATGACTTAACAGTCTTTAATGTTTGAAGTACAGATGACGATAATTATTTGCTTTACTTCTTTTCGGTTTGTCAACTTGTAAATTGTATGACTGTTATGTGCCTGGTACCTTCCATTCTTATATGTGTGTTTCATTTGACTTTATACGGAATTTACAATTTTCCGTAATAATTTTTTATAATTATTTCAGTCCAATTTATTATAAAATTATTATCGTTGATTTTATTAACTTTTATCGTTGACTGTAATGTACGGTAGTATACTCGTCATCATAAATATTCATTAACATGTAGCATCCAATAGAATCTCACCTTTGGATGAACTTTTCAGAACAACCTATCGTTGTAGATTTGCATGTATGGTATACTTTTAGCGCGGGATTCTGTGTATAAATAGCACCTTGAAATGTAGTAATTTTATCATTTGAGTTTCCTCACCGAGTAAGCTATTTTGATCATTTGGTTAACTTGTGACTTTTGCAATTCTTATGCAATATTGATTATGCAAATGTAACG
This sequence comes from Erpobdella octoculata, assembly GCA_963978895.1. Lineage (NCBI taxonomy): Eukaryota > Metazoa > Annelida > Clitellata > Hirudinida > Erpobdellidae > Erpobdella > Erpobdella octoculata. The sequence continues at coordinate 39,233,412 of OZ022242.1, read as the reverse complement.
CGTGCTAGTGATTTTTTATGAATTTACGCAGTTTTTACGTGGACATGTGTCAATTTGCAAAATTTTGTTATTTTTAATGCTATTGACGCTTTTGAATGTATCATATTCTCATGGATGATTAATTAATAATGTCGTCTGTTACTTTGCGTATATCACGTGAATTTTTTCTCATACTATTTTTGTATTTTACCTCTTGTAGATATTTTCCTCCTGTTGCTCCTGAAGAAGAGAACGTTGTTCTCGAAACGTTGGGCAAATCTATTAAAAAGTCGCGTGAGCAAATTGGTTGTTTTTGTTTTTTCAGTCGCTTGGCAAGGTCTTTTTGTCGCGGTTTTCGTGCCGGACATCTCTTATCCTAACCCTAACCCTAACCCTAACCCTAACCCTAACCCTAACCCTAACCCTAACCCTAACCCTAACCCTAACCCTAACCCTAACCCTAACCCTAACCCTAACCCTAACCCTAACCCTAACCCTAACCCTAACCCTAACCCTAACCCTAACCCTAACCCTAACCCTAACCCTAACCCTAACCCTAACCCTAACCCTAACCCTAACCCTAACCCTAACCCTAACCCTAACCCTAACCCTAACCCTAACCCTAACCCTAACCCTAACCCTAACCCTAACCCTAACCCTAACCCTAAACGGTGCGTCGTAAAGCAAAACTGACTCGATTTTCGTGATCAGCGCATCGAGTTCTATAAGAATACAAGTTCAAAATAATTTTAATTTTTTTAAATTTTTATTTAAAACTTAAAATCGCTCTAGCGGCTAAACGGTTCGTCCTAGAGCAAAAAGGACCTTATTCTGTGATCACTCAAATCATCGACTCTTGTTTTCGTTCTAGCGCCTAAACGGTGCGTCGTAAAGCAAAACTGACTTGATTTTCGTGATCAGCGCATCGAGTTCTATAAGAATACAAGTTCAAAATAATTTTAATTTTTTTAAATTTTTATCTAAAACTTAAAATTGCTCTAGCGGCTAAACGGTTCGTCCTAGAGCAAAAAGGACCTTATTCTGTGATCACTCAAATCATCGACCCTTTTTTTCGTTCTAGCGCCTAAACGGTGGGTCGTAGAGCAATACTGACTTGATTTTCGTGATTAGCGCATCGAGTTCTATAAGAATACAAGTAAAAAAAAATTTTAATTTTTATCTAAAACTTAAAATCGCTCTAGCGGCTAAACGGTTCGTCCTAGAGCAAAAAGGACCTTATTCTGTGATCACTCAAATCATCGATTCTTTTCTCCGTTCTAGCGCCTAAACGGTGCGTCTTAGAGCAATACTGACTTGATTTTCGTGATCAGTGCATCGAGTTCTATAAGAATAAAAGTAAAAAATTTTTTAATTTTTATCTAAAACTTAAAATCGCTCTAGCGGCTAAACGGTTCGTCCTAGAGCAAAAAGGACCTTATTCTGTGATCACTCAAATCATCGACCCTTTTTTCCGTTCTAGCGCCTAAACGGTGGGTCGTAGAGCAATACTGACTTGATTTTCGTGATTAGCGCATCGAGTTCTATAAGAATACAAGTAAAAAAAAATTTTAATTTTTATCTAAAACTTAAAATCGCTCTAGCGGCTAAACGGTTCGTCTTAGAGCAAAAAGAACCTTATTCTGTGATCACTCAAATCATCGACTCTTGTTTTCGTTCTAGCGCCTAAACGGTGCGTCGTAAAGCAAAACTGACTTGATTTTCGTGATCAGCGCATCGAGTTCTATAAGAATACAAGTTCAAAATAATTTTAATTTTTTTAAATTTTTATCTAAAACTTAAAATTGCTCTAGCGGCTAAACGGTTCGTCCTAGAGCAAAAAGGACCTTATTCTGTGATCACTCAAATCATCGACCCTTTTTTTCGTTCTAGCGCCTAAACGGTGGGTCGTAGAGCAATACTGACTTGATTTTCGTGATTAGCGCATCGAGTTCTATAAGAATACAAGTAAAAAAATTTTTAATTTTTATCTAAAACTTAAAATCGCTCTAGCGGCTAAACGGTTCGTCTTAGAGCAAAAAGAACCTTATTCTGTGATCACTCAAATCATCGACTCTTGTTTTCGTTCTAGCGCCTAAACGGTGCGTCGTAAAGCAAAACTGACTTGATTTTCGTGATCAGCGCATCGAGTTCTATAAGAATACAAGTTCAAAATAATTTTAATTTTTTTAAATTTTTATATAAAACTTAAAATCGCTCTAGCGGCTAAACGGTTCGTCCTAGAGCAAAAAGGACCTTATTCTGTGATCACTCAAATCATCGACTCTTGTTTTCATTCTAGCGCCTAAACGGTGCGTCGTAAAGCAAAACTGACTTGGTTTTCGTGATCAGCGCATCGAGTTCTATAAGAATACAAGTTCAAAATAATTTTAATTTTTTTAAATTTTTATCTAAAACTTAAAATTGCTCTAGCGGCTAAACGGTTCGTCCTAGAGCAAAAAGGACCTTATTCTGTGATCACTCAAATCATCGACCCTTTTTTTCGTTCTAGCGCCTAAACGGTGGGTCGTAGAGCAATACTGACTTGATTTTCGTGATTAGCGCATCGAGTTCTATAAGAATACAAGTAAAAAAAAATTTTAATTTTTATCTAAAACTTAAAATCGCTCTAGCGGCTAAACGGTTCGTCTTAGAGCAAAAAGAACCTTATTCTGTGATCACTCAAATCATCGACTCTTGTTTTCGTTCTAGCGCCTAAACGGTGCGTCGTAAAGCAAAACTGACTTGATTTTCGTGATCAGCGCATCGAGTTCTATAAGAATACAAGTTCAAAATAATTTTAATTTTTTTTAATTTTTATTTAAAACTTAAAATCGCTCTAGCGGCTAAACGGTTCGTCCTAGAGCAAAAAGGACCTTATTCTGTGATCACTCAAATCATCGACTCTTGTTTTCATTCTAGCGCCTAAACGGTGCGTCGTAAAGCAAAACTGACTTGGTTTTCGTGATCAGCGCATCGAGTTCTATAAGAATACAAGTTCAAAATAATTTTAATTTTTTTAAATTTTTATCTAAAACTTAAAATTGCTCTAGCGGCTAAACGGTTCGTCCTAGAGCAAAAAGGACCTTATTCTGTGATCACTCAAATCATCGACCCTTTTTTTCGTTCTAGCGCCTAAACGGTGGGTCGTAGAGCAATACTGACTTGATTTTCGTGATTAGCGCATCGAGTTCTATAAGAATACAAGTAAAAAAAAATTTTAATTTTTATCTAAAACTTAAAATCGCTCTAGCGGCTAAACGGTTCGTCTTAGAGCAAAAAGAACCTTATTCTGTGATCACTCAAATCATCGACTCTTGTTTTCGTTCTAGCGCCTAAACGGTGGGTCGTAGAGCAATACTGACTTGATTTTCGTGATTAGCGCATCGAGTTCTATAAGAATACAAGTAAAAAAAAATTTTAATTTTTATCTAAAACTTAAAATCGCTCTAGCGGCTAAACGGTTCGTCTTAGAGCAAAAAGAACCTTATTCTGTGATCACTCAAATCATCGACTCTTGTTTTCGTTCTAGCGCCTAAACGGTGCGTCGTAAAGCAAAACTGACTTGATTTTCGTGATCAGCGCATCGAGTTCTATAAGAATACAAGTTCAAAATAATTTTAATTTTTTTAAATTTTTATATAAAACTTAAAATCGCTCTAGCGGCTAAACGGTTCGTCCTAGAGCAAAAAGGACCTTATTCTGTGATCACTCAAATCATCGACTCTTGTTTTCATTCTAGCGCCTAAACGGTGCGTCGTAAAGCAAAACTGACTTGGTTTTCGTGATCAGCGCATCGAGTTCTATAAGAATACAAGTTCAAAATAATTTTAATTTTTTTAAATTTTTATCTAAAACTTAAAATTGCTCTAGCGGCTAAACGGTTCGTCCTAGAGCAAAAAGGACCTTATTCTGTGATCACTCAAATCATCGACCCTTTTTTTCGTTCTAGCGCCTAAACGGTGGGTCGTAGAGCAATACTGACTTGATTTTCGTGATTAGCGCATCGAGTTCTATAAGAATACAAGTAAAAAAAAATTTTAATTTTTATCTAAAACTTAAAATCGCTCTAGCGGCTAAACGGTTCGTCTTAGAGCAAAAAGAACCTTATTCTGTGATCACTCAAATCATCGACTCTTGTTTTCGTTCTAGCGCCTAAACGGTGCGTCGTAAAGCAAAACTGACTTGATTTTCGTGATCAGCGCATCGAGTTCTATAAGAATACAAGTTCAAAATAATTTTAATTTTTTTAAATTTTTATATAAAACTTAAAATCGCTCTAGCGGCTAAACGGTTCGTCCTAGAGCAAAAAGGACCTTATTCTGTGATCACTCAAATCATCGACTCTTGTTTTCATTCTAGCGCCTAAACGGTGCGTCGTAAAGCAAAACTGACTTGGTTTTCGTGATCAGCGCATCGAGTTCTATAAGAATACAAGTTCAAAATAATTTTAATTTTTTTAAATTTTTATCTAAAACTTAAAATTGCTCTAGCGGCTAAACGGTTCGTCCTAGAGCAAAAAGGACCTTATTCTGTGATCACTCAAATCATCGACCCTTTTTTTCGTTCTAGCGCCTAAACGGTGGGTCGTAGAGCAATACTGACTTGATTTTCGTGATTAGCGCATCGAGTTCTATAAGAATACAAGTAAAAAAAATTTTTAATTTTTATCTAAAACTTAAAATCGCTCTAGCGGCTAAACGGTTCGTCTTAGAGCAAAAAGAACCTTATTCTGTGATCACTCAAATCATCGACTCTTGTTTTCGTTCTAGCGCCTAAACGGTGCGTCGTAAAGCAAAACTGACTTGATTTTCGTGATTAGCGCATCGAGTTCTATAAGAATACAAGTTCAAAATAATTTTAATTTTTTTAAATTTTTATATAAAACTTAAAATCGCTCTAGCGGCTAAACGGTTCGTCCTAGAGCAAAAAGGACCTTATTCTGTGATCACTCAAATCATCGATTCTTTTCTCCGTTCTAGCGCCTAAACGGTGCGTCTTAGAGCAATACTGACTTGATTTTCGTGATCAGTGCATCGAGTTCTATAAGAATAAAAGTAAAAAATTTTTTAATTTTTATCTAAAACTTAAAATCGCTCTAGCGGCTAAACGGTTCGTCCTAGAGCAAAAAGGACCTTATTCTGTGATCACTCAAATCATCGACCCTTTTTTCCGTTCTAGCGCCTAAACGGTGGGTCGTAGAGCAATACTGACTTGATTTTCGTGATTAGCGCATCGAGTTCTATAAGAATACAAGTAAAAAAAAATTTTTATTTTTATCTAAAACTTAAAATCGCTCTAGCGGCTAAACGGTTCGTCTTAGAGCAAAAAGAACCTTATTCTGTGATCACTCAAATCATCGACTCTTGTTTTCGTTCTAGCGCCTAAACGGTGCGTCGTAAAGCAAAACTGACTTGATTTTCGTGATCAGCGCATCGAGTTCTATAGGAATACAAGTTCAAAATAATTTTAATTTTTTTAAATTTTTATATAAAACTTAAAATCGCTCTAGCGGCTAAACGGTTCGTCCTAGAGCAAAAAGGACCTTATTCTGTGATCACTCAAGTGATCGACTCTTGTTTTCATTCTAGCGCCTAAACGGTGGGTCGTAGAGCAATACTGACTTGATTTTCGTGATTAGCGCATCGAGTTCTATAAGAATACAAGTAAAAAAAATTTTTAATTTTTATCTAAAACTTAAAATCGCTCTAGCGGCTAAACGGTTCGTCTTAGAGCAAAAAGAACCTTATTCTGTGATCACTCAAATCATCGACTCTTGTTTTCGTTCTAGCGCCTAAACGGTGCGTCGTAAAGCAAAACTGACTTGATTTTCGTGATCAGCGCATCGAGTTCTATAGGAATACAAGTTCAAAATAATTTTAATTTTTTTAAATTTTTATATAAAACTTAAAATCGCTCTAGCGGCTAAACGGTTCGTCCTAGAGCAAAAAGGACCTTATTCTGTGATCACTCAAATCATCGACTCTTGTTTTCATTCTAGCGCCTAAACGGTGCGTCGTAAAGCAAAACTGACTTGGTTTTCGTGATCAGCGCATCGAGTTCTATAAGAATACAAGTTCAAAATAATTTTAATTTTTTTAAATTTTTATCTAAAACTTAAAATTGCTCTAGCGGCTAAACGGTTCGTCCTAGAGCAAAAAGGACCTTATTCTGTGATCACTCAAATCATCGACCCTTTTTTTCGTTCTAGCGCCTAAACGGTGGGTCGTAGAGCAATACTGACTTGATTTTCGTGATTAGCGCATCGAGTTCTATAAGAATACAAGTAAAAAAAAATTTTAATTTTTATCTAAAACTTAAAATCGCTCTAGCGGCTAAACGGTTCGTCTTAGAGCAAAAAGAACCTTATTCTGTGATCACTCAAATCATCGACTCTTGTTTTCGTTCTAGCGCCTAAACGGTGCGTCGTAAAGCAAAACTGACTCGATTTTCGTGATCAGCGCATCGAGTTCTATAGGAATACAAGTTCAAAATAATTTTAATTTGTTTAAATTTTTATATAAAACTTAAAATCGCTCTAGCGGCTAAACGGTTCGTCCTAGAGCAAAAAGGACCTTATTCTGTGATCACTCAAATCATCGACTCTTGTTTTCATTCTAGCGCCTAAACGGTGCGTCGTAAAGCAAAACTGACTTGGTTTTCGTGATCAGCGCATCGAGTTCTATAAGAATACAAGTTCAAAATAATTTTAATTTTTTTAAATTTTTATCTAAAACTTAAAATTGCTCTAGCGGCTAAACGGTTCGTCCTAGAGCAAAAAGGACCTTATTCTGTGATCACTCAAATCATCGACCCTTTTTTTCGTTCTAGCGCCTAAACGGTGGGTCGTAGAGCAATACTGACTTGATTTTCGTGATTAGCGCATCGAGTTCTATAAGAATACAAGTAAAAAAAAATTTTAATTTTTATCTAAAACTTAAAATCGCTCTAGCGGCTAAACGGTTCGTCCTAGAGCAAAAAGGACCTTATTCTGTGATCACTCAAATCATCGATTCTTTTCTCCGTTCTAGCGCCTAAACGGTGCGTCTTAGAGCAATACTGACTTGATTTTCGTGATCAGTGCATCGAGTTCTATAAGAATAAAAGTAAAAAATTTTTTAATTTTTATCTAAAACTTAAAATCGCTCTAGCGGCTAAACGGTTCGTCCTAGAGCAAAAAGGACCTTATTCTGTGATCACTCAAATCATCGACCCTTTTTTCCGTTCTAGCGCCTAAACGGTGGGTCGTAGAGCAATACTGACTTGATTTTCGTGATTAGCGCATCGAGTTCTATAAGAATACAAGTAAAAAAAAATTTTAATTTTTATCTAAAACTTAAAATCGCTCTAGCGGCTAAACGGTTCGTCTTAGAGCAAAAAGAACCTTATTCTGTGATCACTCAAATCATCGACTCTTGTTTTCGTTCTAGCGCCTAAACGGTGCGTCGTAAAGCAAAACTGACTTGATTTTCGTGATCAGCGCATCGAGTTCTATAAGAATACAAGTTCAAAATAATTTTAATTTTTTTAAATTTTTATCTAAAACTTAAAATTGCTCTAGCGGCTAAACGGTTCGTCCTAGAGCAAAAAGGACCTTATTCTGTGATCACTCAAATCATCGACCCTTTTTTTCGTTCTAGCGCCTAAACGGTGGGTCGTAGAGCAATACTGACTTGATTTTCGTGATTAGCGCATCGAGTTCTATAAGAATACAAGTAAAAAAAAATTTTAATTTTTATCTAAAACTTAAAATCGCTCTAGCGGCTAAACGGTTCGTCTTAGAGCAAAAAGAACCTTATTCTGTGATCACTCAAATCATCGACTCTTGTTTTCGTTCTAGCGCCTAAACGGTGCGTCGTAAAGCAAAACTGACTTGATTTTCGTGATCAGCGCATCGAGTTCTATAAGAATACAAGTTCAAAATAATTTTAATTTTTTTAAATTTTTATATAAAACTTAAAATCGCTCTAGCGGCTAAACGGTTCGTCCTAGAGCAAAAAGGACCTTATTCTGTGATCACTCAAATCATCGACTCTTGTTTTCATTCTAGCGCCTAAACGGTGCGTCGTAAAGCAAAACTGACTTGGTTTTCGTGATCAGCGCATCGAGTTCTATAAGAATACAAGTTCAAAATAATTTTAATTTTTTTAAATTTTTATCTAAAACTTAAAATTGCTCTAGCGGCTAAACGGTTCGTCCTAGAGCAAAAAGGACCTTATTCTGTGATCACTCAAATCATCGACCCTTTTTTTCGTTCTAGCGCCTAAACGGTGGGTCGTAGAGCAATACTGACTTGATTTTCGTGATTAGCGCATCGAGTTCTATAAGAATACAAGTAAAAAAAAATTTTAATTTTTATCTAAAACTTAAAATCGCTCTAGCGGCTAAACGGTTCGTCTTAGAGCAAAAAGAACCTTATTCTGTGATCACTCAAATCATCGACTCTTGTTTTCGTTCTAGCGCCTAAACGGTGCGTCGTAAAGCAAAACTGACTTGATTTTCGTGATCAGCGCATCGAGTTCTATAAGAATACAAGTTCAAAATAATTTTAATTTTTTTAAATTTTTATTTAAAACTTAAAATCGCTCTAGCGGCTAAACGGTTCGTCCTAGAGCAAAAAGGACCTTATTCTGTGATCACTCAAATCATCGACTCTTGTTTTCATTCTAGCGCCTAAACGGTGCGTCGTAAAGCAAAACTGACTTGGTTTTCGTGATCAGCGCATCGAGTTCTATAAGAATACAAGTTCAAAATAATTTTAATTTTTTTAAATTTTTATCTAAAACTTAAAATTGCTCTAGCGGCTAAACGGTTCGTCCTAGAGCAAAAAGGACCTTATTCTGTGATCACTCAAATCATCGACCCTTTTTTTCGTTCTAGCGCCTAAACGGTGGGTCGTAGAGCAATACTGACTTGATTTTCGTGATTAGCGCATCGAGTTCTATAAGAATACAAGTAAAAAAAAATTTTAATTTTTATCTAAAACTTAAAATCGCTCTAGCGGCTAAACGGTTCGTCTTAGAGCAAAAAGAACCTTATTCTGTGATCACTCAAATCATCGACTCTTGTTTTCGTTCTAGCGCCTAAACGGTGGGTCGTAGAGCAATACTGACTTGATTTTCGTGATTAGCGCATCGAGTTCTATAAGAATACAAGTAAAAAAAAATTTTAATTTTTATCTAAAACTTAAAATCGCTCTAGCGGCTAAACGGTTCGTCTTAGAGCAAAAAGAACCTTATTCTGTGATCACTCAAATCATCGACTCTTGTTTTCGTTCTAGCGCCTAAACGGTGCGTCGTAAAGCAAAACTGACTTGATTTTCGTGATCAGCGCATCGAGTTCTATAAGAATACAAGTTCAAAATAATTTTAATTTTTTTAAATTTTTATATAAAACTTAAAATCGCTCTAGCGGCTAAACGGTTCGTCCTAGAGCAAAAAGGACCTTATTCTGTGATCACTCAAATCATCGACTCTTGTTTTCATTCTAGCGCCTAAACGGTGCGTCGTAAAGCAAAACTGACTTGGTTTTCGTGATCAGCGCATCGAGTTCTATAAGAATACAAGTTCAAAATAATTTTAATTTTTTTAAATTTTTATCTAAAACTTAAAATTGCTCTAGCGGCTAAACGGTTCGTCCTAGAGCAAAAAGGACCTTATTCTGTGATCACTCAAATCATCGACCCTTTTTTTCGTTCTAGCGCCTAAACGGTGGGTCGTAGAGCAATACTGACTTGATTTTCGTGATTAGCGCATCGAGTTCTATAAGAATACAAGTAAAAAAAAATTTTAATTTTTATCTAAAACTTAAAATCGCTCTAGCGGCTAAACGGTTCGTCTTAGAGCAAAAAGAACCTTATTCTGTGATCACTCAAATCATCGACTCTTGTTTTCGTTCTAGCGCCTAAACGGTGCGTCGTAAAGCAAAACTGACTTGATTTTCGTGATCAGCGCATCGAGTTCTATAAGAATACAAGTTCAAAATAATTTTAATTTTTTTAAATTTTTATATAAAACTTAAAATCGCTCTAGCGGCTAAACGGTTCGTCCTAGAGCAAAAAGGACCTTATTCTGTGATCACTCAAATCATCGACTTGTTTTCATTCTAGCGCCTAAACGGTGCGTCGTAAAGCAAAACTGACTTGGTTTTCGTGATCAGCGCATCGAGTTCTATAAGAATACAAGTTCAAAATAATTTTAATTTTTTTAAATTTTTATCTAAAACTTAAAATTGCTCTAGCGGCTAAACTGTTCGTCCTAGAGCAAAAAGGACCTTATTCTGTGATCACTCAAATCATCGATTCTTTTTTCCGTTCTAGCGCCGAAACGGTGCGTCTTAGAGCAATACTGACTTGATTTTCGTGATCAGTGCATCGAGTTCTATAAGAATAAAAGTAAAAATTTTTTTAATTTTTATCTAAAACTTAAAATCGCTCTAGCGGCTAAACGGTTCGTCCTAGAGCAAAAAGGACCTTATTCTGTGATCACTCAAATCATCGACCCTTTTTTCCGTTCTAGCGCCTAAACGGTGGGTCGTAGAGCAATACTGACTTGATTTTCGTGATTAGCGCATCGAGTTCTATAAGAATACAAGTAAAAAAAAATTTTAATTTTTATCTAAAACTTAAAATCGCTCTAGCGGCTAAACGGTTCGTCTTAGAGCAAAAAGAACCTTATTCTGTGATCACTCAAATCATCGATTCTTTTTTCCGTTCTAGCGCCTAAACGGTGCGTCTTAGAGCAATTCTGACTTGATTTTCGTGATTAGCGCATCGAGTTCTATAAGAATACAAGTAAAAAAAAATTTTAATTTTTATCTAAAACTTAAAATCGCTCTAGCGGCTAAACGGTTCGTCTTAGAGCAAAAAGAACCTTATTCTGTGATCACTCAAATCATCGACTCTTGTTTTCGTTCTAGCGCCTAAACGGTGCGTCGTAAAGCAAAACTGACTTGATTTTCGTGATCAGCGCATCGAGTTCTATAAGAATACAAGTTCAAAATAATTTTAATTTTTTTAAATTTTTATATAAAACTTAAAATCGCTCTAGCGGCTAAACGGTTCGTCCTAGAGCAAAAAGGACCTTATTCTGTGATCACTCAAATCATCGACTCTTGTTTTCATTCTAGCGCCTAAACGGTGCGTCGTAAAGCAAAACTGACTTGGTTTTCGTGATCAGCGCATCAAGTTCTATAAGAATACAAGTTCAAAATAATTTTAATTTTTTTAAATTTTTATCTAAAACTTAAAATTGCTCTAGCGGCTAAACGGTTCGTCCTAGAGCAAAAAGGACCTTATTCTGTGATCACTCAAATCATCGACCCTTTTTTTCGTTCTAGCGCCTAAACGGTGGGTCGTAGAGCAATACTGACTTGATTTTCGTGATTAGCGCATCGAGTTCTATAAGAATACAAGTAAAAAAAATTTTTAATTTTTATCTAAAACTTAAAATCGCTCTAGCGGCTAAACGGTTCGTCTTAGAGCAAAAAGAACCTTATTCTGTGATCACTCAAATCATCGACTCTTGTTTTCGTTCTAGCGCCTAAACGGTGCGTCGTAAAGCAAAACTGACTTGATTTTCGTGATCAGCGCATCGAGTTCTATAAGAATACAAGTTCAAAATAATTTTAATTTTTTTAAATTTTTATATAAAACTTAAAATCGCTCTAGCGGCTAAACGGTTCGTCCTAGAGCAAAAAGGACCTTATTCTGTGATCACTCAAATCATCGACTCTTGTTTTCATTCTAGCGCCTAAACGGTGCGTCGTAAAGCAAAACTGACTTGGTTTTCGTGATCAGCGCATCGAGTTCTATAAGAATACAAGTTCAAAATAATTTTAATTTTTTTAAATTTTTATCTAAAACTTAAAATTGCTCTAGCGGCTAAACGGTTCGTCCTAGAGCAAAAAGGACCTTATTCTGTGATCACTCAAATCATCGACCCTTTTTTTCGTTCTAGCGCCTAAACGGTGGGTCGTAGAGCAATACTGACTTGATTTTCGTGATTAGCGCATCGAGTTCTATAAGAATACAAGTAAAAAAAAATTTTAATTTTTATCTAAAACTTAAAATCGCTCTAGCGGCTAAACGGTTCGTCTTAGAGCAAAAAGAACCTTATTCTGTGATCACTCAAATCATCGACTCTTGTTTTCGTTCTAGCGCCTAAACGGTGCGTCGTAAAGCAAAACTGACTTGATTTTCGTGATCAGCGCATCGAGTTCTATAAGAATACAAGTTCAAAATAATTTTAATTTTTTTAAATTTTTATATAAAACTTAAAATCGCTCTAGCGGCTAAACGGTTCGTCCTAGAGCAAAAAGGACCTTATTCTGTGATCACTCAAATCATCGACTTGTTTTCATTCTAGCGCCTAAACGGTGCGTCGTAAAGCAAAACTGACTTGGTTTTCGTGATCAGCGCATCGAGTTCTATAAGAATACAAGTTCAAAATAATTTTAATTTTTTTAAATTTTTATCTAAAACTTAAAATTGCTCTAGCGGCTAAACTGTTCGTCCTAGAGCAAAAAGGACCTTATTCTGTGATCACTCAAATCATCGACCCTTTTTTTCGTTCTAGCGCCTAAACGGTGGGTCGTAGAGCAATACTGACTTGATTTTCGTGATTAGCGCATCGAGTTCTATAAGAATACAAGTAAAAAAAAATTTTAATTTTTATCTAAAACTTAAAATCGCTCTAGCGGCTAAACGGTTCGTCTTAGAGCAAAAAGAACCTTATTCTGTGATCACTCAAATCATCGACTCTTGTTTTCATTCTAGCGCCTAAACGGTGCGTCGTAAAGCAAAACTGACTTGGTTTTCGTGATCAGCGCATCGAGTTCTATAAGAATACAAGTTCAAAATAATTTTAATTTTTTTAAATTTTTATCTAAAACTTAAAATTGCTCTAGCGGCTAAACTGTTCGTCCTAGAGCAAAAAGGACCTTATTCTGTGATCACTCAAATCATCGATTCTTTTTTCCGTTCTTGCGCCGAAACGGTGCCTCTTAGAGCAATACTGACTTGATTTTCGTGATCAGTGCATCGAGTCCTATAAGAATAAAAGTAAAAATTTTTTTAATTTTTATCTAAAACTTAAAATCGCTCTAGCGGCTAAACGGTTCGTCCTAGAGCAAAAAGGACCTTATTCTGTGATCACTCAAATCATCGACCCTTTTTTCCGTTCTAGCGCCTAAACGGTGGGTCGTAGAGCAATACTGACTTGATTTTCGTGATTAGCGCATCGAGTTCTATAAGAATACAAGTAAAAAAAATTTTTAATTTTTATCTAAAACTTAAAATCGCTCTAGCGGCTAAACGGTTCGTCTTAGAGCAAAAAGAACCTTATTCTGTGATCACTCAAATCATCGACCCTTTTTTTCGTTCTAGCGCCTAAACGGTGGGTCGTAGAGCAATACTGACTTGATTTTCGTGATTAGCGCATCGAGTTCTATAAGAATACAAGTAAAAAAAAATTTTAATTTTTATCTAAAACTTAAAATCGCTCTAGCGGCTAAACGGTTCGTCTTAGAGCAAAAAGAACCTTATTCTGTGATCAATCAAATCATCGACTCTTGTTTTCGTTCTAGCGCCTAAACGGTGCGTCGTAAAGCAAAACTGACTCGATTTTCGTGATCAGCGCATCGAGTTCTATAGGAATACAAGTTCAAAATAATTTTAATTTGTTTAAATTTTTATATAAAACTTAAAATCGCTCTAGCGGCTAAACGGTTCGTCCTAGAGCAAAAAGGACCTTATTCTGTGATCACTCAAATCATCGACTCTTGTTTTCATTCTAGCGCCTAAACGGTGCGTCGTAAAGCAAAACTGACTTGGTTTTCGTGATCAGCGCATCGAGTTCTATAAGAATACAAGTTCAAAATAATTTTAATTTTTTTAAATTTTTATCTAAAACTTAAAATTGCTCTAGCGGCTAAACGGTTCGTCCTAGAGCAAAAAGGACCTTATTCTGTGATCACTCAAATCATCGACCCTTTTTTTCGTTCTAGCGCCTAAACGGTGGGTCGTAGAGCAATACTGACTTGATTTTCGTGATTAGCGCATCGAGTTCTATAAGAATACAAGTAAAAAAAAATTTTAATTTTTATCTAAAACTTAAAATCGCTCTAGCGGCTAAACGGTTCGTCCTAGAGCAAAAAGGACCTTATTCTGTGATCACTCAAATCATCGATTCTTTTTTCCGTTCTAGCGCCTAAACGGTGCGTCTTAGAGCAATACTGACTTGATTTTCGTGATCAGTGCATCGAGTTCTATAAGAATAAAAGTAAAAATTTTTTTAATTTTTATCTAAAACTTAAAATCGCTCTAGCGGCTAAACGGTTCGTCCTAGAGCAAAAAGGACCTTATTCTGTGATCACTCAAATCATCGACCCTTTTTTCCGTTCTAGCGCCTAAACGGTGGGTCGTAGAGCAATACTGACTTGATTTTCGTGATTAGCGCATCGAGTTCTATAAGAATACAAGTAAAAAAAAATTTTAATTTTTATCTAAAACTTAAAATCGCTCTAGCGGCTAAACGGTTCGTCTTAGAGCAAAAAGAACCTTATTCTGTGATCACTCAAATCATCGACTCTTGTTTTCGTTCTAGCGCCTAAACGGTGCGTCGTAAAGCAAAACTGACTTGATTTTCGTGATCAGCGCATCGAGTTCTATAAGAATACAAGTTCAAAATAATTTTAATTTTTTTAAATTTTTATATAAAACTTAAAATCGCTCTAGCGGCTAAACGGTTCGTCCTAGAGCAAAAAGGACCTTATTCTGTGATCACTCAAATCATCGACTCTTGTTTTCATTCTAGCGCCTAAACGGTGCGTCGTAAAGCAAAACTGACTTGGTTTTCGTGATCAGCGCATCGAGTTCTACAAGAATACAAGTTCAAAATAATTTTAATTTTTTTAAATTTTTATCTAAAACTTAAAATTGCTCTAGCGGCTAAACGGTTCGTCCTAGAGCAAAAAGGACCTTATTCTGTGATCACTCAAATCATCGACCCTTTTTTTCGTTCTAGCGCCTAAACGGTGGGTCGTAGAGCAATACTGACTTGATTTTCGTGATTAGCGCATCGAGTTCTATAAGAATACAAGTAAAAAAAAATTTTAATTTTTATCTAAAACTTAAAATCGCTCTAGCGGCTAAACGGTTCGTCTTAGAGCAAAAAGAACCTTATTCTGTGATCACTCAAATCATCGACTCTTGTTTTCGTTCTAGCGCCTAAACGGTGCGTCGTAAAGCAAAACTGACTTGATTTTCGTGATCAGCGCATCGAGTTCTATAAGAATACAAGTTCAAAATAATTTTAATTTTTTTAAATTTTTATATAAAACTTAAAATCGCTCTAGCGGCTAAACGGTTCGTCCTAGAGCAAAAAGGACCTTATTCTGTGATCACTCAAATCATCGACTCTTGTTTTCATTCTAGCGCCTAAACGGTGCGTCGTAAAGCAAAACTGACTTGGTTTTCGTGATCAGCGCATCGAGTTCTATAAGAATACAAGTTCAAAATAATTTTAATTTTTTTAAATTTTTATCTAAAACTTAAAATTGCTCTAGCGGTAAACGGTTCGTCCTAGAGCAAAAAGGACCTTATTCTGTGATCACTCAAATCATCGACCCTTTTTTCCGTTCTAGCGCCTAAACGGTGGGTCGTAGAGCAATACTGACTTGATTTTCGTGATTAGCGCATCGAGTTCTATAAGAATACAAGTAAAAAAAAATTTTAATTTTTATCTAAAACTTAAAATCGCTCTAGCGGCTAAACGGTTCGTCTTAGAGCAAAAAGAACCTTATTCTGTGATCACTCAAATCATCGATTCTTTTTTCCGTTCTAGCGCCTAAACGGTGCGTCTTAGAGCAATACTGACTTGATTTTCGTGATTAGCGCATCGAGTTCTATAAGAATACAAGTAAAAAAAAATTTTAATTTTTATCTAAAACTTAAAATCGCTCTAGCGGCTAAACGGTTCGTCTTAGAGCAAAAAGAACCTTATTCTGTGATCACTCAAATCATCGACTCTTGTTTTCGTTCTAGCGCCTAAACGGTGCGTCGTAAAGCAAAACTGACTTGATTTTCGTGATCAGCGCATCGAGTTCTATAAGAATACAAGTTCAAAATAATTTTAATTTTTTTAAATTTTTATATAAAACTTAAAATCGCTCTAGCGGCTAAACGGTTCGTCCTAGAGCAAAAAGGACCTTATTCTGTGATCACTCAAATCATCGACTCTTGTTTTCATTCTAGCGCCTAAACGGTGCGTCGTAAAGCAAAACTGACTTGGTTTTCGTGATCAGCGCATCGAGTTCTATAAGAATACAAGTTCAAAATAATTTTAATTTTTTTAAATTTTTATCTAAAACTTAAAATTGCTCTAGCGGCTAAACGGTTCGTCCTAGAGCAAAAAGGACCTTATTCTGTGATCACTCAAATCATCGATTCTTTTTTCCGTTCTAGCGCCTAAACGGTGCGTCTTAGAGCAATACTGACTTGATTTTCGTGATCAGCGCATCGAGTTCTATAAGAATAAAAGTAAAAATTTTTTAAATTTTTATCTAAAACTTAAAATCGCTCTAGCGGCTAAACGGTTCGTCCTAGCGCAAAAAGGACCTTATTCTGTGATCACTCAAATCATCGACTTTATTTTTGTTCTAGCGCCTAAACGGTGCTTCGTAGAGCAAAACTGACTTGATTTTCGTGATCAGCGCATCGAGTTCTATAAGAATACAAGTTCAAAATAATTTTAATTTTTTTTAATTTTTATCTAAAACTTAAAATCGCTCTAACGGCTAAACGGTTCGTCCTAGAGCAAAAAGGACCTTATTCTGTGATCACTCAAATCATCGACTTTAGTTTTTGTTCTAGCGCCTAAACGGTGCTTCGTAGAGCAAAACTGACTTGATTTTCGTGATCAGCGCATCGAGTTCTATAAGAATACAAGTTCAAAATAATTTTAATTGTTTTTAATTTTTATCTAAAACTTAAAATCGCTCTAGCGGCTAAACGGTTCGTCCTAGAGCATAAAGGACCTTATTCTGTGATCATTCAAATCATCGACTCTTTTTTTTCGTTCTAGCGCCTAAACAGTGCGTCGTAAAGCAAAACTGACTTGATTTTCGTGATCAGCGCATCGAGTTCTATAAGAATACAAGTTCAAAATAATTTTAATTTTTTTAAATTTTTATCTAAAACTTAAAATCGCTCTAGCGGCTAAATGGTTCGTCCTAGAGCAAAAAGGACCTTATTCTGTGATCACTCAAATCATCGACTCTTTTTTCCGTTCTAGCGCCTAAACGGTGCGTCGTAGAGCAAAACTGACTTGATTTTCGTGATCAGCGCATCGAGTTCTATAAGAATACAAGTTCAAAATAATTTTAATTTTTATCTAAGACTTAAAATCGCTCTAGCGGCTAAATGGTTTGTCCTATAGCAAAAGGACCTTATTCTGTGATCACTCAAATCATCGACTCTTTTTTTCGTTCTAGCTCCTAAACGGTGCGTCGTGGAGCAAAACTGAGTTGATTTTAAAACTTTTATTTAGCTTACAATCTCTGTTTGTGGCTTTCTCTGTACGCAAATCTGGCTCGTAAAATTTAACTAGCTTTTTGACTAGCTAGGAAGCTGAAACTTTCAGCATAGCTTTATTTTGGATGACAATACATGATTAAAAAAAACCTAATTTGAACATTTTTCGTATTTCTAAATCGAGTGCATTTGAAATAAAAGTTTGTGATGAAAACCTCGTTTTTCCTTTACTTGTTTCGTTATTGATTGCTGTTGAAATTATGATTAAGACCGTACTTGATTACAGCATACTACATACTATTACGTTATTAGTATGACACCAGTATAACTCTGATAAATTCTATTTCAAGCATTAATTATCGCTAAGTCGGCTATGGCTATTTACAGATTTCAATATGTACCTCTCAATTAACCCCATAAAAAACTAATGCAGAGGAAAATATCACAACTTAAATATCAACCATAAAACCACCTTACCTTGTGTCCAATACAAGAGGAGACTTAATTGAGACTTACAAATTAATGAACGGATTGGTTCACCTAAATCCGGTAAGATTTTTTGAGAGATCGAGATACAAAAGTACCAGAGGGCACAACTTTAAGCTATATAAGAAAAGGGAGAGTTCAATGAAACATAAATTCTTTAGTGCAAGAGTGACGAATGAATGGAATAAATTGGAGAATGAAGTTGTGAATGCTGAAACTGTTGAAGAATTTAAAATTAAATTATGTAAATATGGTTTTTAAATGTTTGATGGTGGATCTCACACACGATTATTATTAATTGTTCTGATTCACTTTAAAATAAACGTTATGTTATGTTATGTTAGTACTATATGCTGGGGATGGGTCGGAAATTCCAATAGGGCGGCCACACTCCTACCAACAAAAATTTAAAACATTCGACAATGTTGCTAGTTTCCACAGCTGTCTCGAACTGAAATGATGCAAAAAAGCAAAACCCGTTTGCAGTTGGCTTGTTTGAAATTAAATGCACGCATAACCGAGTCTGAAAAACAACTTTGAAAATTTGTATAAAATATTTAAATATAAATATTTAGTGATGTACACTGCCAGCTTTTTCAGGAGTAAAATTATTCAAACAAACCGTTTGGATTGAGTTAATACTAAACTTCCTAATTTTAGCACCACCAAATTAAAAACATAAGAAACTCCTTTAATGTTTGACAGTCCAAACCATGTTTCGTTCCATACTTAAGTTTCAACTCCATTTAAACAAATTCAGATATGCAACCAAACACTACCTGCCTGTTCACCAAATCTCGAATGACATTCATTAAAGTTATTGAAATTATAATTTATATAAAATAAGGTTTTGAAAAAAAAAATTGTCAATCTGCCCCCGAAACTGCGCTGTGTGAATAAACTAACATATGAATGACAACTGACTTCATATCTCCCTGGTGGTGATATTTGTCATTTTAAACCAATTAAATTTAAAAAAAAAAACTATAGTTAATAATAAATTACCAGATGGTCTCGGTTATTTGCAGAAAATAATCAACCAGCCAATCAGTCTTACAAAACAATCAATGAGTCTTACAAAACAATCAGTCAGTCAATCAATCAATCAGTCTTACAAAACAATCAGTCAGTCAAGCAATCAATGGATTAAAGTCAAGTGATTGGCTAATAAAAAAAGCAATATTTAACATGATATTAACAAATTGAATATCAGATTGGAAAATTTGAATATATTTATTTTACATTCAGATTCAACTATTTTACAAAATATCTTTATAAATTCATTACATAAAACTAAACAGAAACTCAACAAATACAAACTCATACAACAAGAAAACCTGACAACAGTAGTGAAACAAGTATAAGTAATAGTAGTAGTAGTAGTAGTTGTTGTTGTGTGTATCTACAAGGGAAAAACGAGTGCAAATGTTTCACTTGACAGAAGCTTGTAGCTGTCGTTGTTGCATTTTAATTGTCGTTGCAGTGGCAGTGGCACCGTCAGAATAGTAGTAATTAATCATTAAAAAACAGTAACCTTATTAGTTGTGGCTACAACAACCACCACCTGTAGTTGTAATATTTAGTTGTAATTGTCTGCAGTATCGAACGATACCACTATCGTCAACCCATCGCTTAGTTAGTCGCAGTCGTACAAAATTAAGGAACTAATGTGCTTTGACACGCAGGCCCCCATTCCGTTCATGAAATACCACCAAAGTGTTTGTTGCTGATATGCAAAATGTTGTTCAAAATGTCCCAAAACAACATCTTACAAATCCGCAACAAGGAAAAAGAGAATGACTAGTCACTTCAAGAATGCTAGCACCTTTATCTACAAAAACGTTATAAAATTTGCTCAACAAACCTAAGAAATAAAAATTAACTTAATTTAATCATGTAATAATAAAAATATGTGAGTTAACTAATTTAATAATAAAAATATGAATTAAATAATTAAATAATAAAAATATGTGAGTTACCCTAATTCATAAAAGTTTTGACTTAAAAATAAAATATATTAAAAAAATTACTTGGCAGGCAATAATAATCTTGAGATGATTGGATTAGATAAAAATAAAGTAAGAGTGAACAAAAAAAACACAAAAAGAAAAAAATTTAAAAGAATGGAAGATTAAGCTGATTCCACCTCTGTTGAGATTCCAGATGGGACAAAACGATGGACTCTGAATATTGCCTCAGACAAGGCCAATAAAAAACTGTAAGAAGGAAGTTAATGTATAATCATAATTTAAAAAAAAAATTTTTTAATTCACTCACAGGTTGTAGTATATAATAATGTGTCAAACACACATAAAACCAAGAACATTTAATTTGTCGAGTAATTCCAATGTGCTGCTCCTGGGAACCTTTGAAGCTAGGCTAATAATCACATTGATTCTTCTTTTTTTTAACCAGTTTTGAAGAGGTGACTCTTGAAATTAGAAAACTTCTATCTGATTCAAAACTTTCTCCAATAGACCTTTTTTCTCATCAAATCTTTATACATTGTTCCGCATACTGTCGACGGCAATCTCTAATCTCTGTAATCCCTCGTTCTGTAAAGGTTGCTTTTCATCCCAGACCAGAAGAACCCAACTCTCGTAGTTTGAGTCATGTTTGTCAGGTCGGTCGCAGTTTGTCAAGCTGAATGACTGCAGTTCTTCATCTGTTCTGCTCTCCACTGGTATTCCTCAGGGCTCTGTGGTGGGACCTCTCCTCTTCACCACATACATATCTTCTGTGTGTAGTACATCGGTAAACAGAACATAGCATATCATCAATATGCTGACTACAAGCAGCTTTTTCAGTCACTTTCTCACAGTGACGCCGAGTCGGGAATTAAGAGACTTACTGACTGCATCAGATCCAATTTAACACATCCAAAACTGAGGTTTTTCTTTTAGGTTCAAGTCACTCTCTTAAGGCTCTCTTTCTAACTTATCCCTCACTGTTGGAGACCACTCAATTCCTTTCTTTCCAACTCTAAAACCCTCCGTGACTTGATCGATAATCGTCTCACTTTCGCAAACCATATCTAATCAGTTCTTTCTTTCCTGCCGTCATCCGATAAGAGCAATTGCCAACACCCAAAAGTTTATATTAAGAGAAAACACTAACTCGTTGGTTTGTTGTCTGATCCTATCAAGGCTTGACTACTGCAACTCCCTGCTTCTTGGCATTCCTCAAATCTCAGTTGAAATAACTCCAGCGGATGATGAACAGGGTTGCCAGAGTTGTCTAAGGAAAATATCCCTTGGAATCGTCATCATTGTCATCTTTATCAGCATCTTCATCTGTCATCATCGTTGTCATTTCGCCTCTCCATACTTCACTGGCTTCCAGTAGTGTGCAGTGCCCAGCCAGACGACATACGAAACTCTGAATCTACAGCTGTTTTCAAAGCTAAACTAAAACTTTCGACAAATAATCTGAGCATTTTTATGTTGTCCAAGGGCACCTCAGACGCATGCCTTGGTGCTTATAAATTCGGTTTTATTTACTTATTATTGGGGCCACAAAATTTTCTTTATAAATTAATTACACAAAGTTAGACAAGTAGCCAACTGAAGTTACCAAAGTGGTCAAATGAAACCAAGCGGTAACTGGACGGTAGACAAACTGTTTAACAAACACGGTTAGCTGACTGGTGATTATACCCAACTCATTACCATTAATCAGGACATAGATTTGAACACAGCATGGCTTAGTGAATTTTTAATAATTTCAGGATTGAGGATAATAAAATCCAGTACATTCTGGTTTAAGACAATTAGTGATTGCATATTCACACACAACCCGTCTCTGATTGTTGATGAGATAAACTTCACAAAACAGCACCCTTATCTCATGGTTTTTGCTTTTAAGCTATGCAGAAAAACAAATAAATAAATCCAAAAATGCAATCAAGGAAACACCAGGTAACCTTGAATTTTGAGAACAGTTAAGAGAGTCTCAACAGCTTGTCAGCACAGAGGTTCTCAAATTTCAGACGTTTCGATTGGTTTCAACTAAGACAAAAAATTTATTATTTATCACATAAAATAATATCAAATAGTCCAACCAGGCATTCTAAAATCTTTACAGATAAAAATGTTTAAATAATACCAGGGATTTTTTATCAGAAAAAGTTCTTATTTAGAAACACCTTTCAGATTCAACAATGATGTTGTGATAATGATGATGATTTGATGTTTATTTATTAGTTGAAAACAAACCAACAAAATTATTAAATTCTCAATCCTAAATTATAAACACAAAATCAAAAAAGTTTTTTTACAATATAAATAAATGAATGAATGAAAATAACAATAAAAACTCAGTGAAAATTAAAAAATCCCTTTGACTCTCAAGGTTGTGTAAAAATTTCATTACGATCGGATGAATGGTGTAGCAATGCACGAATAACATATATATATATATACATACATACATAC
Source organism: Erpobdella octoculata (assembly GCA_963978895.1). Taxonomy (NCBI): domain Eukaryota; kingdom Metazoa; phylum Annelida; class Clitellata; order Hirudinida; family Erpobdellidae; genus Erpobdella; species Erpobdella octoculata. The sequence goes on along the minus strand of OZ022242.1, from coordinate 39,210,987 downwards.
ATACATACATACATACAAACATTCATTTTTATATATATAGATGACAAAATTGAAAAAAAAACTTAATTTGAACACCTTTCATATTTCTAAATCAAGTGTATTTGAAATCAAAATTTGTGTTGAAAAACTCGTTTTTTCCTATACTTGTTTAATGTAAATGATTTATAAAACATAATCAAAGACTAATTAGAACTGAAGTAATTAAATAAAAACAACAATTATAGCACTTTAGAGCATTTAAAAATTGCTCCGGCTGCTAAATTGTTCCCGGTGAAGATCAATTTATCGATGGCAATAGAAGCGAAAATTTGGAATAAAAAAATTAAAATTAAACAAAATTAGGTAAACAAATATAAATTTAAATTAGTAAAGTTAAAAATTAAAAAAATAATTAGCTTTAGATAAATATTGTATAAGTTACGTAAGTTCTTAAAAATCCTTTATAATTTTGTAATTCGGCGACTATAAACGTTTTGCAAAATAATTTTTTATGATAGTAAAGTCTATAAAATATGAAAACATTGACCAAAGTCTTCTAAGTACCTAATATGTGAAGTATGTGAGGATTGAAAATTCAAAAAACTTTGGAATCAATATGGAATAAACAAATTTTTTATTAAAAATTTGAAAATTAAATGTCGCTTATTTAGATTTAAAAATTTAAGGTTCATTTCTTTATATAAAATTTTTAACTTAAAAAAAATAGTTTTAATTGATTTTATTCTATAATACATAATTTTGTATTATAATATAATGTTGTCCAATCAGTCAGCTCCAGGAAGTTAGCAACGCTTCGGGCAACGATAGCTCTCTGATCATAATTATACTTTATTTGTCACTAGGAAAGTGTAAAATGTAATTAGATATTTGAATTCTACGTTAAATTTGCTATAAGAATACATTTGTTTGAAGGGGCGGATAATTTTATTTTATTTTTAAATAATTTGTTTCTGATTGGCTGTGTCGGTAACATATTTGTAAGGTCAAGTCGTGGAAGGCATTTTTCACAAAGTGTCAATGAATATTTTAAAATAATTTTTGCACTGTTCAATCAAGCTTATATTTTTCTACAAGAAAACAGTTGTTTGAAGGGGCGGACAATTTTAGTTTATTTTTTGTTTAATTAATTTGTGGCGATTCGGATCGATTGGAAGCGGAAGCATTTCTGTAAATGACGTTTATTATTTTTTGTCACTAGGAAAGTGTAAAATGTAATTAGATGTTTGAATTCTACGTTGAATTTGCTATAAGAATACATTTGTTTGAAGGGGCGGATAATTTTATTTATTTTTTTATTAATTTGTTTCTGATTGGCTGTGTCGGTAACATATTTGTAAGGTCAAGTCGTGGAAGGCATTTTTCATAAAGTGTCAATAAATATTTTAAAATAATTTTTGCACTGTTCAATCAAACTTATATTTTTCTACAAGAAAACATTTGTTTGAAGGGGCGGACAAGTTTAGTTTAATTTTTGTTTAATTAATTTGTGGCGATTCGGAGTGAAAATAGACATCGTTTCCCGCTTCGTTGCTAACTTCATTCACCTCAATCAGTCTGCAGTAACAAATAAACCCACCTAATTTCAACTCGATCGTGAGGATTGAAAATAAAAGCTATTTTCAAATCAATATGGACTGAATAAGTATTTTATTATAAATTTTAAAAATTAAATATCGCTTTCTTTAAACTTTAAAGAAACCAAAAATTGTGGTTTGTTTTTCTACATAAATGTTAATTTTTTATAGGTTTTATTGATTTTATAATTAACTTACATTTCTTCCAATTAATTTTAAAATTTAATAGAATGTAAAGTCCGCAGCGATAAATAAGCCCACCAAATTTCAACTCGATTGGATAATGCCTATGGCAGGTCGAACAGGAAAACGGTTTCTTGTGTGCGTTAATAGTTAATAGGGTATCAACGCACGGCTCAAGCAAGCAAGCAAACAAGGTGAAGTTAATATAAAATATCTAAAAAGCTAAATAAAGCTAGAGCTAGAGTTGCTATGCTAGATTCTAGCTGCTATGCTAGAATACCAAGATAGCTAACATTGAACGGTTAGCTGAACTCCGACGTATTATCAACTTTCCGTTTAATATTGTTTATTTTATTACAAAAAATAAATACAAATTTTGTTTACGAAATCCAAAAAATAAGAAACAGTAATCTTAAGCGGAGCTTACAAAAACAAAACTCTACCAAGCCAAGAACCAGCCACGGTCGCCGTTGTTTATTTACAACACTTATCGCCAATGCCGCATAGATATTATATAACACGATCAGAAATGCGCGTCACAACGGAAAATATACAAAAAAACAAGCTGTGAACAGATATTATAAAAATCCATGAGCTTTAATGACAATAACTTAAGTCACAAATAACTAAGCACCATAAATATTGAATGCAATAAAAAGAGATGCTAGGTTTGATCAATTGAAAAAGAATAACAATAATATTTAGATAAAATAAAAAGTATTAAAAATTAAAATAACATACCTTCATGAGCTATTTTGTCATCATGACATAGAGTTCTATTAGAGGAGAGAGTTTTAATTGAGACTCAGGCAATATATTGGATAACATAACAACTGAAGAATTATTGTTTTAATATTAGCCTCTATTTAGTTTAGAATGTTTATGATTGCAATAAAAGTGGTTCTAATTTAGTACATTATACCTAAAAATGAAATATTTCAATAAATGCAAAGCAGAACCAACATTTTTCACAGTTTATTAAGTTGATAAGGAACTAAAAATAGCTTATTAAATCAAGAAATATTATACATGGTAACAATGTATTTTAATCATTATTTTAGAAAAAAAGTTAATGCTAACATAGTATAGAACAATTATATACACATAGAACACATAGATTGAAATTTAAAAATCAGCATTTCATTTGTGATGAAATAGTTAGCAGAAAAAAAATCAAATAAATACTGTACAGTTTTTTATAGTATTCTTTAAAGATGGTTCTTATTTTTTTTTGATTTTATTAATTTTAACTGAGATGTTTCATATTTCTTTTAAATTTGAATGTTTTATTATACATTTCTCAATCTTTTATTTCAAAACTATTCGATATTACATTAAACCGATTAAAATATAACCTTGTAAGAAAATAATAGAAAAAAAATAATCATAACTATTTTTATTGTTTACTTAAACCAGATTTTATTACCTACTTACACTTTTTAATGACTTGAGTTAATTATTCAAAAATAGTATAACATTTGTTTACAAAACAGTAAGGTAATAAGAAAGATACAAAAGGTAAACTAAATTATAAATTAGGCAAATAATATATTAACAAAGGCAAACATTTCTATTTACAGTTTGAAGGTTTTAGTTCTTGAAGGCCCCAGCTAATCATGCACATTACTGATATTTTCTCGTTCGTAAAATTTTCTAAATAAATTAGCTCCAGAGTACAAGTTTGATTATCTTCATGCAAATTTTGCAAAATTAAAAAAACTCTAACCAACCATAACCGCCTAACCCTAACGATTTCTGATCGAATACTAACGTATTTGGAAACACATCCGAGTAAATTATTAATTTTTTATTATTATTACATATTTCTAGATGTGAGATTATGTCACAACATCTCTAAATCTATACTATAAAACTTCAAAAAGAGCAAACGATATAGATTACGCTGCGGATTTGAGAGGAACTGTCTGTCGATGAAATGACGATGAAATTCGATAATATAATACTAATATTACACATAAAACTTACATAAGTTTTAGGCTCTCTTTATTATTATTGAAAAAATTGATTCCTGAGTAGTATACAACGCAACGAGCAGAATAGCGGCAAATCTGTGACGGAAACGTGTTCACCGACAGGAAACCATAATAAAATGAAATGCTCGGTTAGAGACACCAAAGAAATAAATAAACTTTAATTCAACAATTTTTATAATTTAATATATTAAATATGGTAAATATAATTTTGAAACTTCCTTTATAAAATTTTATTAGATTCATTGATAACCAGAAAAGCTTTAAATCTTTCAACTTCTCTATGTATATTTTTCATTGTTTTTCTCGTCTAAAACTATAATATCATGATAATTCTCATGCAAGTTTTCAGTCTTTGTTTAACAGACTGCTTTAAAAAAAAATTTTTGTTTTGTTTGCATTTGGTGACTTCTCATTCTGCTATTCTTGTAAAATGACTCCAACAGCTTCCAAATTTTTCCATTCGACCGTTCTTGCCTCAGATTCCGACTGAGCCGGTATTGTGATACTATCACCACCACCCGTTGAAGCAACATCATTTGAATAATTAATAAAAAAAATGAAAAATTGTACCCTATAATGCTGCATATCTGTGTTCTTAAAGTCCAGCTCCAACATACACTATTCTATTTCGACAACCGAAAACTGATGACACGACGGAAAACTTACCCCCAAACTTTAAAAAGAGCCGTTTTTGACGCAGGTGACATTCATTCACGTCCCCCCTTTTAGCTAAGCGCCCATCCTGATTTTTTTAATTGTTATATTATCAACTCTATGCATATCAAATTAATTGTAAGTTTAAATAAATTTGATTGTATAAGCTACCACTAAGTTAAAGCTTAAATACGTGACCTTTTTCAACTCCTTTTGTATTGTTTTAGTTGCGATCCTTTATAAACCTACATATTGACTCTTTCATTCCAAAGGATATTAATTTTCTGCCAATTTAATTACTGTTCAATATTAATCTGAAAGCTGGATAATAAATGTTTTCCCTATCATTGTAACATATTTCTCAACATTCACTAACTACAAACTTCATACACTCTATATTTGTGGATAGACCCTTAAGCAATTCTACTCTATAGTAATAGATATTGCACAAATATATAAATTTCCATTACACTATCGAATTTTAAAATAAACAAAACAACAGAAAGTTTCACAGACAATAAATTAGTTTAAAACCAAGTTGCATAAAGCAACACAGCATTTAAATGTGCAAACAATTCTAATAATAAATGATATAATAACCATTTAGTGTTTTTGTACATGTGCAATGTATGGAACTCATCAAGAAATATCATCTGAGAGTATGCTGGAGAAAAAAGGCAACAATTGAAGAAACAAAATGAAATCATGGCAAAAAATGTAGCAAAGATGTTTGTTGACCTGGTTCTCCCTCACAAAGCATGTTTTAAAATGACATGCTCAACAACTACACTTTACTAGGCACATGTTACATTAACATTCTCAACAACTACACTTTACTAGACACATGTTACAATAACATGCTCAACAACTACACTTTACTAGGCATGTGTTACAATGATATGCTCAAAAACTACACACGCACACACAAAAAACAAAACAAAATAACGATAAATAAGCTACTAAAACCAACCAGCTGGCTACTCAACATCATCATCACTGTCAACATTATCATCATCATCATCACTGTCATCAATGAACAAAATCTTTGATTCTACTGGAGGAGAAAACCAGTTTATTACATCGATAGTTGAAGCATTTTCTGGACATGATTCGCTGAGATTACTTTCCTGAGATTTTCTTTGTAACTGCTCCCCAATATTTTTTGAAGAAAAATTTCCTTGATCAAGTTTCGATTTTCTTCCTGCAAATCTGGCAACCATCCTGTGGGAAGGTCCTTTCCTAGTTTTTTCGGTTTCATTGTCCACATGATCAAAACTGTGTAGCTTGGCGGCTGAGCGATGGCAATGAGCATCTGTGCTGTGGGATCTCTTTTTTAATTTATCTCTTAAATTCATCAAAGTATTCTTCAAAGAAGACTTTGATGATGTCGAAAGAACCGAAGAATCAAGAAAGCTTTCAGTTCGTTTTACAAAACTCAATTTCTTACTGCACGATTCCTGAACAGAATTCGACCGACGAGATATTTCAACAAACTTCACATCATGATTCTCTTTCACTTTTTGTCTGCTAGATAAACAATCCTCTGTAGAAGAACTTTTTTCAAGATTTAAAGAGTTCCTACATTCATTTCTGATTGGTTTGTCATCCCCAACTCCGAAGCAGCGACGGTGACTTTTAAAAGACTGAAGAGATTTTATGTCGACATTTGACTCGTTGTCATCAAATGACTTTGATGATGAGTCGGATTTATTAGACAATAATCTGCAAACAGATGTACAATTTCTGCAAGTTTCAGTGAGATGAATTTGTGGCGAACTTGTGATATGACTGGAAGAAAAGGATAAAGGTCTATGCAAAGTTTCGCTATTTATGCTAAATAGTGAATGACTTGCTGGAAGGCACTGTGTGTGATTGATCTCCTGTTTACAAATAAGTTAAATATATTATTATATTCAAAGAAGTTAAATATATTAGTATTTACAAATAAGTTAAATATATCAGTATTTACAAATAAGTTAAATATATTATTATTTACAAAGTCCATAAAAAATCACTATTAAACAGTAAATAAAAAATTCAAGCATTCTTGACACGACACGATTTCTTAATTTTTCTAATTATCTCTGTAACATTACCCAATAACCGTGTCTTAAAATTAAGAAGAGTTAACAAAACAAAATAATAAATTTTATTATATTCAAGCAGCCTACTTAAATGTCTACACACTTTAATAAAACCATTGGAAACAAAACATCCAATATCTATTATGATTGTAATTATTTCCTATAACTTTTGTAAGACACTGTACTGCTTCACTGTTGGAAAAATATTTGGACATGATTTTGAAAAATCTTAAAAAAGTTAGCATGAATTTTTTATTTATTGAATTATCACTTTAAAGAGATAGAATTAAAAAAAACATACTTCTATTGTTGTAGAATAATCATCTTGTGATCTATATTTGTCATTGTCTGTGCAAAAAAAAACCATTTCTTCATATGAAATTTCTCTCCCCAACATAAAATTTAATAAATATTAAAAATTAATAACAAACGAAACCAACTTTTTTTAGTTTGTTTAAATGATATATCTGCAATAATAAAAATAACAACTATGTATATAAAAGTAGTATACACAAATATATAGAAAAAACAACTGTGTATAAAAAGTAAAATCCATAAATAAAAAGTAATATATGCAAATAAAAAAATAATGTTTTTAAATAGAAAATAATATATACATATATAAAAATATTATCCCTAAGTACATAATTTCAGCAAAACTATAATATAAAAATAGCATTTTAAAAATTAAAATTTCATAATATCTAAAATTAATTTATTGTAAACAATTTCTTAAATAAATATACATGGAAAATATTTTAATAAACTCATATTGAAAATATATACACCCTAAACATACAAAAAACATATTTGATACAAGTTATGATAGTGATATTTACCAGGAATAAATGCTAATGAGCTTCTCCTTCTTCCTTTGCTCCATTCTATTTGTCCGAAACCTCCATCATCTGTCGAAAGAAGATCACGCATTAAATAAATTAATCATGAAACTCATATTTATTATAACTTATTATAATTATTAATTCATTCAATCTTGAACTCAATTAAAGATCAGATATGACTTAATACAAATGCTATCCAATAATTTGAAACAAAATGTTCATCATAAAATATCGTGTTGATACCATTTCGAAACAACATTTTATCTTCTAACCAATGACATCAGTCACACTCGACAGTTCAGGTGTGACATTCATGACGATACTTTTTGCTTTCTCCGGGACATGAGCCTCAAAGTTACACAAAATTGTTTTACGAATCTCGCGACACCAAACAGTTTTCTGCTCTTGGTTTTTTGCTAGAATTGTAAAAAGGAGAGAAGGATTTGTGAACGGATGGATGGAAAAACTGAGCGGTGACTTGGAAACTGTTTCAACCAACATCAGGTTAGAACACTGCAAATCAAAAACCAAACATTAAACTTTTTCTATGCAATGAAAACTATCTAACTATATTTTACTTACAGGAATTTGAACTTTAACAAGAAGGGTACAGCTATCTTTCCACTTGCAAATAAGAATTTGTTTCTCAAACAGCATAACATGCTGAAGACTTTTCGAACTAAACTGAAATTTATCCTGGAAAACAAATTAATTTATCTCAAAAATGTTAACTAAATAAGAGACAAATTTCAATATGATTAAAAAACCTCGAGAAGAAGATTTCCAATACTGCAACTTTCCAACTGCGGGTTACACGACGTCAATATATCAAGTGCTTTTTGCATTTTCACATTCTTGTCATGAATTCGTTTTGCTTCATTTATATATCTTGCCACAGAACTCATACAACTTAAAGCTAATGAAACTTTCTCAAATTCAATGCTTCCTACTTCGCCATGCTGTTCCAAACTTTTCAATAGATTCTGAAATATATATTTAAAACACAATTTTAACAAAAACCAACTATTAGCAGAGTTACCTGAGGTTTTTAAAAGGTTGTTTCTTTCTCTCACTTTTTCTATCTTTTGCTTTCTCTCTTTCTGCCTTTTTCTCTGTATTTGTAACCCTAGACTTAACCCTAGCCCTAACCCTAGGGTCAGCATACCCCGTGTTTGGGGTATGGAGTCAAAACTGTCTCTAAACCTTATCCCCCATGAAGACTACCTCCTTGCCAATTTTCTTTACATTGCTCCAGTGGTTCGAATGTTATAAGCGAACAAACAAATAAACACACATTGCCCTTTATAGATAGATTGATGAAAGATTAAAATATTTCTCAATCCAGTAATTTATTTGGACATACAAACCTGGAAGAGCAGATGGTACTTTAAAATTCTCTGAACAGGTTTCAGAAGATACGAACTCAGAGGCAATTTGTGTTCTAGGACAATCTGACGTTCTATAAGCCACGTTCCAATTTCATTTCCCTGCTTTGTCAAACTTGTAAGTACTTCTTGCGACCTGAAAACGTTTTCAAGAAAATGCAAATACATCTATCAATATGTGAACTAAATTATATTAATTTTATTCTATTTATCCCTAAAAATAAATACCACCTTGAAAAATTAGTGCAGTATGTGGAATAGATTTCAAAGTTGGAAACGTTTGAGATGAAACAATCTGACAAAGCCTCTGCACTATCGATGTGGCGAATCAACTCTTTAGATAACTTGCTTAAAAAATAAATTTATTTATTACTTTTTCATCCATATGGCAAATCAACTCTTTAGATAACTTGCTACACAAATAAATTTATTTAATATGTTTTCATCCATACGCCAAATCAACTCTTTAGATAACTTGCTATACAAATAAATTTATTTAATATTTTTTCAAATTTCATGATTTTAAAAATAGAAACCTGTGAAACTGGAATATTTCTTTGATATTACCAAACAAGATCTTTATCTTTTCAATTGAAAAAATGTCTGGTTTTGACTCCATCTCTAACATGTACCCCTGCAATAAATAAAAAAAATTAAAATTTAAGATTTCATTAAAATTATCATAGCAAAAACAAATTAAAAAATTAAAATAATGTACAAAATAAAATTTAGATTTTCTTACATTTATCATTTCCTGGAGATCTCTCAAGTAAGATTTCTCTGTTTCAACGATCTCTCGGCACACAAGATTTGAATTTAACTCAATTTCTCGTCTTCCATTCTCGGCACTTTTGCTTCTCTTGCTTCTCAATCTTTGCTCTTTCAACTTTAAGCCTCTGTCAAGAGTAGAATAAGTATGCCCTTTCGTAATGCATTCAAGTCTGTTAGAGGTTACGTTGTTGCTTTCAGCTGATCCTTTCTTTCTCACAGAAACCGACAAAATGGAACCATCTGACCTAAGACTCAGAGGACGCTTCTTTGGATCCTGCCGAGAAGAAATTCGGGAGTCAACGTCCTCTTTTATTTTTTTGTCGTACATCGAAACCAGTGATGGAACCAAACTCACTGATGAGCCTGAATGAGAGAACACATTTTCTGAATATTGCATCTCCATTGTTGATTAATAATTATTAATAATTTCAGAGGAACTCACCAAAAAATTCCTTCCACTCTAAATCTGCTTCTTTTAAGTCCATTTTGTGAGGCTCGTTTTCATTTGTGGAGTTTAATTTCATCAGCCGATCAATTCAACCATTTTGGTAGTCATGATGATGATGGCCTTTAATGTGTAAAATGTTTTATTAATAACAAAAACAGAAATCTGAAACTGAAAGAAATTTAAAGTTTTAATATTGAGCGTATGAGAACCTTCGAAAGATTAGTTAGTTTTGATGAGCATGACAAAAAATATGGCGATGATGATGATGATGATGATAGTAGTGGTGGCAATGAATCAATTTATGCTCTCATTTTAACTTTGTATTATATATTAACCGTATAAATTTAATGTATTAAATATTGCATAAATGTATGTGAAATAATTAATAAAACATTAACAAATAATATTTTATATTAATTAATTCAAATCATTAAAAATATATTTACATGAAATATAATTATTAAGGTCTTGTTTTATAGACCAAAAATATAGTAAACTACATTTTCAGATGTAAAATTAAACATTAAAAAATTTAACAAAATATGGAAGGACAAAAAAAAAAGAAACTAAAGAATAAGAGTATAGAAATATGCAATTGCAGCAGATGCTTTACAACCAGGTTGTAAGATTTACATGTGCACGCACGAACACCCATAAATACACGCACACAAACAAACACAAGGAGGCAAGCTGGTGTATCAGCAATGTGAGCTTTCCACCAACAAACTGCTTCTCTGTTGAATGAATGAATGAATGGATGAATGAATGAACTGTAAAAAAAACTAATTTTTGTACACTTGTTGGTTAAAACTGTTTCCAATTATATAAAATAGTTACAAATTTTTCTCACTAGGTCTGCCAAAAATTTTTAAATTGATATAATATGAAGCCAATTAACCTATAAAAAAACTGATATACAAACAAGCATTGGAAATATTTAATACTTTAAAATAAATAATTCAATATACATTTTTCATATAATTATAATATACATACCAATTTTATATAATATATCGTACATAATTTATAAAAATGTATTTTATTTATTACATCTTATTACTAATATATTGTATTTATTACAGGGCTATAAGCAAGCAAGCAAGACCGGCAGCGAAGTTAATATAAAGGATTTAACAAACATATAAAAAGACTTAAAAGCAATCAGTCTACTATTATGATAATATTACCATTAAAAATAATCTTGAGCTTAAATAATTTAATCATTTTACGAATTGATTATGACTCTTAAATTAAACCAAATTATCTTCAAATAATTCATTACAAAATAAAATTGCACAAAAAGTCAAAGTTTTAAATTCCAAAAGCAGGACAGCTCAAGAATAATAGACTAAAACCAAAACTAATATATGAAATTAAAACCAAAAATATAGGGAACAAGCTATTACTAAAATCAATTATTATTTTTTTCAAAATAATAAACAATTAACTTTACATCAACTAATATATTTTATTAGATAAATAACTATAATCAACTATTATATTTTATTAAATAAATAACTGTAATCAACTATTATGTTTTATAAAACAAATAAATTAGTACAACTATTGTGCCAAAGCAAATAAAATACTGCCAACATCTGGGTGCAAAATATGAATTGCATTATCATGAATAATTTATAACTTAAAAAAATCTAGATAGACTCTCTCCAGTCTATGTTATAGTTATAGGTAACTGTTAGAATTAGTTATTTAGTATCTACATCTACTATTTCTGCTAAAAATATGTTGTTCTGAAAAAAAAGAATCCAATAAATATTGCAACAACACAATGCATCATTAGCCTTAACATGGGTGACATAGATTTTTATAAAGACTTCCAAACATACTTTAGTCAAGTCAAGTAACTCTTTTCTTGAATGTTAAAAATATTCCATGTGAAATCAAATACCACCAAGCAAATTATTTAAAATTTTAATTTTAAATTGTCAAAGTAAAACAAACATCTGCTTGAAAAACCCATCCAATGAATTCCAATGTTAGCGGAGGCACAAGTCGAATTGAATTAAGCTTTAATACTGGTACGTTTAATTAAGTTTAAAGTTTCAGTCAAAACTCGACACGTTACGAATATTTCTGTTGTTAATAAAACGAATTCACCTGAGCTTTCGCAAACTAAACACCAACATCATTATTAGATTGCTCTTGGTATTTTAATTAAAGATGGTTTGCTACTCCAAATAATAAATTACAATAATTTAGTTTACTTTTTATTAAAAATGACTGTTACAGGTTAAAGTATATTTTTTGTAGATTTATTATTTTTAAACCAAAATATTTGTGAAAACAACTATCGAACAAATTTAAAATCAATTTCCTGATATTTTACGATAGATAATTTTATTTTTTCTTTGTTTAATTTATTATAAAAATAATCATAAGTTGATTATTAACTCAATATTTATTTATTTATTTATATGTGGAATATCACAAAACTTTCTTAACTGGGTAGCGAGAGTTGGTATAGCCTACATACAAGAGATGTTGGCCTGAATCGACCCGACCCAGCCCGGCTTAATCTAAAGTTTTTCAAACACCTAGACATTGGAAACAAATTACTAAATGCTTTATTTTTGACCCACTTCCAAATATCTTTTCGATGTGAAGTTTGGAAACATTGTTTGGAATATACCTAGTCGTACCTATTCTGGATACATAGTGACCATACTAATTAAAAAAATAATAATAAATATATTCAATTCAATTAATAAGCAGCATATCAAGCATTCGATTTGCTGTGTTAACATAAAAATCACAGATTTATTGTTGCTTTTCATACCTCAACGTTTCCATTACAAGTTGCCTTGACAACATGAGATTCCGTGACATATTAATCAGGACATTTTATTTGTGACATTTTGTCCAGGACATTTTGTCCAGGACATTTTGTCCAGGACATTTTGTCCAGGACATTTTGTCCAGGACATTTTGTCCAGGACATTTTGTCCAGGACATTTTGTCCAGGACATTTTGTCCAGGACATTTTGTCCAGGACATTTTGTCCAGGACATTTTGTCCACGTTTTTCTTTGTCTGCGACATTTTGTCCAACGACATTCTGTCTTCATGACATTTGCCCTTCTCATTTTGTCCGACCACCCTGAGCATTGCATCTACCATGGTGACCGTGGACCCTTTGCAAGGGCTAGGGTTAGGGTCATTGCGACTTTTCAATGCATGACATTCATTTGGCCAACTAGAAGTGCTTAATTGAATCAAAATCTTAAAACATTTTTATTTTCAGTAATTTTAAAAACTTGAAAAAAATTTGCTCCATCGAGTGTGAATTGTAACTTTTGAAAATTCGACGCGTTCGTCTTGTATAATTGGCTTTGTCGGCCATATGCACTTTCTCTCATTACATTAAATATGAGAGCATCGTGGTTCTTTTATCAATTCTCTACATGAAGAAAATGTTCATACATAGAAAGCTAAAATAAACTGATTTTCCTGAAAAATAAATAGTAAATTATTAAATGGTAATTGAAAATATTGGAATTATTTATACATTAATACGAGCTGTACAATTATCACTACCCTTCACGACTCTCACCAACTTTGAAAGAAACGTTCTAATCTTCCATTACTAAAAGACCCGAGGCTTCACAGCGTTTTCTGCAAACGACAGTGCGTTGTTTCGCACACACACATACAAATGTACACACATACACATACAAATTTACACACGAACATATATTTCTGTGTGGAATTGCTGAATTAATTCAATTCATTCATCCATCTCGATCACTCTTTCTTTTCCCATTTAGGGTGGAGTCAAAGACCTGACCACGAAAAAAGGTCATTAACGTCGTCGTTAATTGGCCATCGACACCTCGCTAATGCTTCTCTCCTCCCACGCGTTCCACGTCGAAGTCACGTGGCTTAGTAATAATTTCATGACGTCACTTGAAGTTGGAGAGCTATCAATCCGACATATCGGCTTCAAAGTTTCCACCCATATTTTACGTGGCAAGTGAGTGATGGAAAGAAAGAAGAAATAAATGGGGAACAATAAGAAAAAAATGTCAAGGGAAGAAACATGAGTTGTTGAAATTTGAGGCTTCTGCCATGCGCAGCTGCTGTTGGTCTGTTTTATTTGTCGATCGAATTCTGTTCATTCAAATGACCATGAATTTACTCGTTCGTTCGTTCGTTCGTTTGTTCGTTCGTTCACTCAATAAATTGCTCATTTTACCTCATCAACATACCACACACATACACACACACACACACACAAGAACACATATTCGCACACACTTAATCTTCATTAACACGTGGTCCTGAGCATAAAAACAGCGTGCAAAGACCTTCTTCCGGTCCGTCAGATGCAACATCGTGACGTCACATTATCAGCCACGTGACTGTCTGTCTGTCTCTCTCTTTCTTTTTCTCTGTGTCTCTGTCTCTATTTCTTTCTTTTTTTCTTATTCTTTCTTTACAACGTGTCTTGTAATCAATCGTCGTTTAATGGTTCGAACGAACTTTCACTCCCATTCAAAACGTTGCCATAGCAGCAAAACTTGTTTGTTTGGAAGCGATTTCTCTTATATAGTAATTCTTTGTTGAAAGAAAACTTGTTGTCA
>OZ022242.1:38981452-39193952 GCA_963978895.1 Erpobdella octoculata | reverse complement strand
TGCTTCTTCTGTTTTTGAAAACGGAATGAGCTAGAACGGGTTTGTTTATTTTCAGGAAGCTCTAAAAAAAATTAAACATTTAAAATCATTGTAATTAAAATAGTCTCGTTGTATGATACATGTATGGTACCTGTTTGATGTCTGTTGAAAATAACGTTTACTCAAGTTTGCAACGAACATGTGTAGAGTAGATGAACATATATGAAACTAAAGTTTAATGAATTAGCTAGATATGTAATATATAAATGTTGTGGGAAAAGAAAAAAGTAAGAATTATAGGACATAGGTAAAGCTACCGATAAAAATAGAAAGGTTTTACAACACTATTATCAAAATTGAAATTAAATTTGTTTTTAATTCATGTTTTTAGTTTAATTTCACGAATGCCTTATTCTTGTGGTGTAGTTGCTGTTTCTATTGACAGATTGGAAAGAAATGTACGAATCAAATCAACAGGCTATGATAGCCATGACACCGACAAATCTCATTGGTCACTGGGGAAATCCAGCTGCTTATCCAGGTAGGTTAATTAAGAATTATTTTAGATGAATATTATAAAATTAACTTCAATCAATCGTATAAAAAATAAAACATAATTAATCATACATTTGGGACTAAATAGGTACTCAGAATGCGATACAAACACTAATTAATTTTCTATCCATAATTAAACGTCCAAAACATAACACACAGACACTGATTAACTTCATGTCCAGGATTAAACATCTAAAATATAAAATACAAACACTAATTTAATTTTTTATCTATGATTAAACTCCAAGATTTAATACAAACTAGTCCATAGATTTATTTACAGCATTGTAATTGAGCAGCAAATGGATACTACAAAATTTTGCTCACAAAATATATCATAAATTTAAGCAGTGTCTGCTTGGGCTTAAGCATCTGACCAAAATTCCACTTTTTCTTTTCTTTTCTTTTTATGCTTCCTACTTCCTACAATAGCATTAAAATTGCAGTTTTTTCTAGTTTCATTATTTAAGCGTGATTGCTTAAAAAACATTACATTAATTAGATAGACCATTGGTTTCTAACGGAAGGAGGGTATATCTCAAAGAGAAGTTTTATGGGGAAGGGCGTCCCTCCAAAAGAGGTTTTAGGGGGAGGGCGTTTCTCTAAAAGAGGTTTTATGGGGGAAGGGCGTCTATACATGGAAGATTTTATGGGGAAGAGGTGTATCAAAGGGATATTTTATAGGGACAGAGTGCCTCTCCAAAAGAAATTTTATGGGGAAAGGGTGTTTCTCCAAGGAAGATTTTGTGGAGAAAGGGTGTCTCTCCAAGAAAAAATTTATTGAAGAAGACGTTTTTCCAAAAGTTACAATAATATTTCATTTAATATCTTCATCATTGGTCTGGTTTTTGGTCTCGACATTATGATTTCACTTTTTCATAGTTCTATTATTTTTTTCCGTCAATAAATTTTTAATTATTTAGTACCTTTGGCTTAGGTTATTACAACCAAACTTTCCAAATGCTTGATTGTGTGATACGATAGGTGTGTCGCATAGACAAAGCTTTTCTTTGAAAATTACTGAATAATTCTACCCTGCCACAGCAAATGGAAGCAAGACCACTTTTGGCTTAACATTAGATTAATTGTCTGTTTAAATTTAGAAAGTAAGACCTACATTATGGTATATACGAATTGATTTTACTCGGCATAATTTCTGTGTATAACCCATGGCAAAAGAAATCATGTCCCAGCACTACTAGTAAAATCTAGATTTGTTTTAAGTTTATTACAAAATCACGTTTTGTTGACTTGCTTCCTTTTGTCTTGGTGGGGAATAATTCTACTCTAAGGATAAAAAATAAATAAAATATTCAAATTGATGTTTGCTTTTATTTCAATACAAAATCCAATCTGTTGTCCATCAATAAGATTCATAAGGCATTGTGGTTAATATAAATATAAATCTGAGAAATAAAGTAATTTTCGACAGCAGAAAATAGTAATGGGGAGAAATATTTACAGAGAAACTTTATTTCATTACATCAGCCTAGGGGAAGTTACAGTAGAACAAATGTGAAAGCCCAATCAATCAATCAATCAATCAATCAATCAATCAATCAATCAATCAATCAATCAATCAATCAATCAATCAATCAATCAATCAATCAATCAATCAATCAATCAATCAATCAATCAATCAATCAATCAATCAATCAATCAATCAATCAATCAATCAATCAATCAATCAATCAATCAATCAATCAATCAATCAATCAATCAATCAATCAATCAATCAATCAATCAATCAATCAATCAATCAATCAATCAATCAATCAATCAATCAATCAATCAATCAATCAATCAATCAATCAATCAATCAATCAATCAATCAATCAATCAATCAATCAATCAATCAATCAATCAATCAATCAATCAATCAATAAATCAATCAATCAATCAATCAATCAATCAATCAATCAATCAATCAATCAATCAATCAATCAATCAATCAATCAATCAATCAATCAATCAATCAATCAATCAATCAATCAATCAATCAATCAATCAATCAATCAATCAATCAATCAATCAATCAATCAATCAATCAATCAATCAATCAATCAATCAATCAATCAATCAATCAATCAATCAATCAATCAATCAATCAATCAATCAATCAATCAATCAATCAATCAATCAATCAATCAATCAATCAATCAATCAATCAATCAATCAATCAATCAATCAATCAATCAATCAATCAATCAATCAATCAATCAATCAATCAATCAATCAATCAATCAATCAATCAATCAATCAATCAATCAATCAATCAATCAATCAATCAATCAATCAATCAATCAATCAATCAATCAATCAATCAATCAATCAATCAATCAATCAATCAATCAATCAATCAATCAATCAATCAATCAATCAATCAATCAATCAATCAATCAATCAATCAATCAATCAATCAATCAATCAATCAATCAATCAATCAATCAATCAATCAATCAATCAATCAATCAATCAATCAATCAATCAATCAATCAATCAATCAATCAATCAATCAATCAATCAATCAATCAATCAATCAATCAATCAATCAATCAATCAATCACAATAATTTTCGGTCTAATACATATAACACTAACACCCTGTAAAAAATTTCAATAATTTTTTTTTGGTTTATTAAATTAATGTTTGAAATTTTGTTGAGATAATAATTGCATCAATGCATGTAACATTAAAAAATATCAGTTTGTAAATGAACATATATTAAAATAATAGTGCTAATTTTGAAATTTAAGAGTAATATCTAGAGTTTCAAAATATTTCAAGCTTTAAGATATTTTTAATTAATATCTTTAATGTTAGAATAATTAAATGTTATTTTTAATTGCGCGTACAAACTTCTTTAATTTTGAGAAGAAAAATCTTTGCTAAAAAAAAAACAAAATAGGTGGAGCTGGAGGCGGAGTTTCGAGAAAGCAGAGAAGAGAGCGAACAACGTTCACGAGGAAACAACTGGATGAGCTGGAAAAAACTTTCAAACAGACTAGATATCCGGATGTCTTTGCCAGAGAGGAATTGTCCCAGCGAGTTCAATTGCAAGAATCACGAATCCAGGTGAAAGTCACAATAAATCTTGTTATGTATAATGTTTATTATAATATTTATCATTTTTATAGTAAGTTCATGAGCTTCTGCAAAAATGTTGAAAACGTCATTAATGTTTGTTTTAAAACCTCAGGTTTGGTTCAAAAACCGACGAGCAAAAGCCAGAGCTCAGAGCAAAACTGATATGAAAAAATCAACACCTTCAAATTCCGATATACGGCACGATCCGTCTCTGATTTCTCAGACATTAACCGAAGTTACATCCAACGTCAGCACTCTTCCATCACAGACTGGTCTGATTTCTGACAAACCCACCAAAACACTAACGCGGTCATCAGCTGGTGACGAAAGTGGAAGTAGTCAATCTCCGTTTAGCAATTCTTTGCCTTATTCTTATTCGTGTCAAAATTCATCCCTCTCCAACGATTCGTATAATATTAACTTCGATAGATGTCCTCCTTATCAAACCAGTTGGTCGGCATTCCAGTCTTCCAATTCATCTTATTATTTTGGGTTTACGCCAAAAACAGAAAACTATGCTGCAGTTTCGCCCTCGTTCGCTGAAGATTCTTTCCAAAACGACATATTTACAGGTTATTATACTCAATCCGAAGCCGCTTTCTACGGCTGTCAGCCATTTACAAGTAATCCCAACATATACAGTGACGCTTCTTACCAACAACAACATATGAATGGTGGCCTCGGCGATTTTGATAACACCCAGCTTGATAACGGTTGGTCAATTTAGCTTCGATATAAAAAGCTTGTTGATGTTTAGTTAAACATTTTTATTCATACCTTACATGACTGAAATAAACTTTTACATTATATGTGATGCTAGCTGACGTGGATGGTGGGATTTCCCAAATGAATATGAACCATTCTTATATGGGGATATAAATAGTTTTCGGCAGTTTGCACAGCATAAAAATAATTAAAATACGTTTTTTTTCTTTAAATCTTAGTCGACGTGCCTATCCGTCCACCAATGCTCTGATTGTTAACCACATGTTGATGGCAAGTTTCAAATGGCCCCTTCTCACCAGCTATTCTAAGACAATTGCTTGATAATGTTTCAGGATATTTTGCCATAGCAAAATAGGCATAAAATTTGGGTATGAGGTTAACAGTAAAATTATTAAATAAAGCAATTTCAATTTGTTATGCGTTTAAAAAGTGCATTTTAAATACAATTTTGTTGAGTATACAGTAAAATGTTTTGAAAATAGTGCTGCAACCAATATTGTTAAAACACCTGATTTTTATTGCTGGGAAAATTCTAACTCGTTTTTAAAAATGTTATTGCACAGGAAATTTGTAAAGCGCACATTAACCAAACTTATGCATTGTTATAAACATCTAAATCACTGGCTCTATTTTGGCCTATAAATAGTTTCTAAAATTAAATAAGACAACAAATATCTCTGTCAAACTTTTTTTTTTAAATCAAAAGGTCTATGACCTTTTCGGGACCCATAAATCCGCTTATATCATAAATGCAGATTTTCATTACTATTTTTTATTGCAGACCTCAATCAGCTGGAAATTGCTCAAAACGAAAACGAAATTCCCTCCCATTTCCAGCGATACGCCACTCCAACCAACTGTTCTAACCGGTGTTTTCTACGAGAACCTGTTGAACAGCTGTCCCTATATCGCGGGAATTTTTCTTATGTCGAAAGATTCATTGCAGAGAATAATTTGAAAGAAATTAATCAGGAAAATTTCCAAGACTGGCCTCAACGCAGCCCCGACAAATTTTCACCATCGCATATGATGTTAAATCCAACGACCTCGTCGTCATCAACATCGTCATCACCATATCTTGACTTTCAGGCGAGCACCAACATGAGCGAATGTTGCGATCCTGACAAAAGAATCTCAAGTTGCATAGGCAGCGTCGCCATCTTACCGGATGTACTGAATAGAACACATGTCTACGCATGCGCACCAGCTGCAGAACGATACACCAGCAACTGCGTCAACAATGAAATGACGTCGTCATATTTCGACACCAACAACAATGTTAATAATGAACACCTTTTTGACTATGTTGTTCATCCGATTTATGCGACTAGTAAATGTAACGACGATGATGAACAACAACAACAACAACAGCAAACATTCAAATTTATATCTCTTTGACAATAATTAAATTAACGAACAAAAACACATTCAATTTATTTCACTGTTTTGATGTACTACAGGTCGTTTTGTTTAAGCATGCATCCGTTCAAATAAAATGCAGAGTCAATATTTTTAATAAGAAGCTAGTTTCCACAACTTTAGCAAGTGTTTTTTCAACGAAAGATAACAAAATTATCACAAACTTCGATCACGTGAGCTTCGAAATGATTGTGCAAGCAAAATGAAGCTTACAAGCTAAAAACTGTCATTAAAGTTGGCGAACACAGAATCGAGCAAAATATTTCGTTTTATGATAGGTGGCAAAGGAAGTTTAGAAATGGACCTAAGCAGTCTGGTACCAAAACACTGTCGGATTTTGAAGATTGTTAAATCAAAAAGACTGCAAGGGTTTGAAGCGCGGTCAATGAGCCAGGACCAGAAAACTGGATTTTCCATTAATTTGTCTGGAACCGCCGCATTTTGACCACTGAGTAGAAATGAGGCTTCAGCTTTCTGGATGCGCGCTCCACAGTTGAGTAGGAGGCGAGCAATCGGGAAGTTTCCTCTCGAAATTGCACACTGAAGTGGTGTAAAAACTTGTGTTGAATATCCAATTTTCATTTCTCCTTCTCTTTCCAACTCACAATTGTAACGAATCAGGGTTACTACAGATGATATATGATCGTTCGATACTGCTGCTAAAAGTGGAGTTACTCCACAATCGTCTGCATCGATGAATTAAAATAAATTTTGATAAGCAACTAAAGTTTCGAAATAAACAAATAGTTAACAAGAAAAACTAATAAACGTATATTTTTAAAAATATTCAAAAAAAACCTGGTAAATCCGGATCTGCCCCTCTTTCAAGGAACAACTCAACAAGCTCTGTGGCACCCTGATCCGCTGCCATTTTTAACGCGGTGCCGCCATATTTGTGCCAGCTTGAACGATGAGGAACGTGATTGAGTCTGTTGAGTTAAAAAAAACGTTCTTGAAGAAAATTCTTAAGAGTTCTGAAGACAAAGAACGGTTCCACTCTCTTTAATGTAGTTCAAACAAAAAATGGTAAAAAAAGATAAGTTACAGACTTGTATCCAGCATCGATGAGCATTTTAGCAATTTCATATTCTTCCTTGGTTATTCCTCGTCTCTTTCTTTTTGACCTGACGAGAAGGTTGAGCATAGAATTAAGATTTGCTTCATCTCTGTGATTCACGTCACTTCCATGTTCTATCAACATTCTAACGTATTCAACAGAATCAGCATTTGCGTACACGATGGCTTCCTGTGTTTTTTTTCCAATAAAATGGTAATTATTACTAATTAGTTAATCATAGTAAACTTGTAATTAATTACATCTGTTGAAACCTCGGCAAACGCCATTTATCGAGATGACAATTAAAAGATAACCTGAATGGCTATTCTTTTATCACGTTTGTCTGGAATGTTGATATCACATTTTTCACTGAGCAGCCTGGCCAAGTGTGGCTTCCTTCCATCTTGAGTGACAGCAACCCATGCAGGTGTTCTTCCAACGAGATCTTGCACATTCACATCCGCTTTTGCATCGCATAACATCTGCACACATCTAAAATTGTCAAATTCGTCAGATTGATTGGTATGAAAGTGGTTATTATTGCAAAAAATAATAATTTATTTGTTTATTTGTAATCCGTTATCAACTTTTCTTGGCTAACATAATTAAACAATTTTTTCCAGTAATTACTACTGGAAAAAATTGTTTTTTTAATAAGAATAATTTTGCAAATTTGTAATTTAATAAGCAAAATTAAAAATGCAAGGTTAAACGTTACACGTCGTCTGAACATTCCGTTGCCAAATGCAAAGGTGTCCTTCCTCTGGTATCTTGAAGATCTACTGATACTTTTACGTCCAGCATCAATGCCACCATGTTGTGCCACTCTGTCCTCACTGCGTACATCAGCGGGGTCATGCACCATCTATCCCCCACATCGGGATCAGCACCATACTCCAAGAGCAGCTTGGCGCATTCGAGTCTTCCTTTCTCGCAACAGAAGTGCAATGGACACCAGAATAAAGGTTTTCCTAAAGGGTCATAACCATTAAAGATTACGTCTGGATCAAGTCCGTTTTCTAAAAGTTGTTTAAGTGCTTCTGTGTTGTTTTTCTCAATTGCATAATACAGTGCGGTTTCTGTTTCGTCATCCATAGTAAAATAATTCTCTGATTTGTAGCTTATTAGGATAGATGTTACAAACTTTTATACAAAATCAGAACTTCGTAGTTACCAGAAACTAACAAAAACAATTAAATAAGCCAATGATTCAAACTGTTGTTGTTATTAACGTTCGCATGTTCTACTTTTTCGCGAAAACAAACTTGGATAGTTTCTCACAGGTGCGCGTATAATATCCGCAGCAACTCAACAGCAACATCCTTTCTGCTGCTTTCACAACGGTAATGCATGCGCCCAGCTACGGTTCCTACATAGAATTGCTAATTTTTATTTTTTGTGGAATCGGTTGACTGTACTGTAGCAGAAGTTATGCATATTATTCGCAGACTGCCAGATGATTTGGGATTGAAAGAATAGCTAAAAGTGGATGAACAAAGAAAACTGTAAAGAAATCTATTGCGCTGAATCTACGGAATTGCGTTTTAAACCATCGAGAATGCTTGGCTTTTATAAGTTTATTCATAATTTCCAATAAAGACAAAAAAATTTAAAGTATCGCGCAGTAATAACTCTTTCAACAACAATATAAACACATCCAAAAAAATTATTTATCGCTAAAACAAAAATTATTCGAGGCTAAAAAGCTGGTTAAATTTAGGAATAAGTCTGAGATTCTTGGCTGATTCGTCTTCGTCTAAAGAAACCATAATCTAAATATGTTTATAAAAATAAACGATTAGAAAAATAACTACAAAATTAGATTAAATTCTAATCAATTTGTTATCTGAAAGACGATTCTTACTTCGGCTTTGTGCCTTTCAGCGTAATCATATAGTTTGCTGATGATCATTTCCAGGTTAAAATCGACATTGAAATCGACATCTCTCTGATTATAACAATAAATGAATTAATGATAATCTGAATATAGAATTTTTTTAAAGATTTAAAGAACCTTCCGAACGATCGCTGATATTTACGAAACCTCTATGAAATCGTAAGAAACACAAGAAAAATGACTCACAGAATAATTGTTTTCCATTATTTTAAAAATTTGAGCTTCAGAAGTTGAAGGAAGATTTCGAACGTCCTCATAAAACTGAGTTACGAGTTTCTTGTAAGTCGGATGATCTTTTGCGAAAAGGAGCGTTGACGTAGGAGAATCCTGGAGATTTGAAATAAATAAGATTTTAATTACAATTAATTATTATTTTTATTCTTTAAAACGTACCTTGGTCAATTTTTTTTCCTGAGGTGAACAGCTATCGATGAGAGCTTGTCCAATCACAGTCAAGTTAGGGTCAACTGCAGGGCTTCTTCGAATGTTCAATAGAAAGTAGGGGTTTTGAATGAGATTAACCCAAACTCGAAGTAAGAAACTGAATCCGAACAAAAGAAAATTAACATGAAAAAATATAAAAAAATAATAATTTTGTTCTTATGCATTGTTTTGGTTGCTCCGAAATGATACGTCAAAAAAGCAAGAGTGTACATAACAGCTGGTGAGTACTACTTGGAAGTCAGAGAGTAAAAACAGAGACTTCAATTTGGGGAGAAGGGGAACCGTTGTTTCCTGACTTTTGAGTGAATCCCCTGACGTAGTTTTGGGCCTCCAAAAAAGAGAAATGGGGTCTCAAAATGGCTTGCGAAGTGTAAAGTTAAAGCTTCAGAGGTTTGAGTGGGCTTTTTTAATGGATAGGTGGTCTCGCTATTACTACCTCTTATTATATCCCCCCGGTTACCAGGTTTTTTTGGAGAAAAAATAAAAACAGTTTTCGGATATATTTTTGGAAATGTACCTCCGACTGCCCCCGGTCATCAGCTTTTTTTTGAAAAAAAAAAGGTTTCGAAATTTTCTTATTTTTTTATGAAATTGATGGCACCTGAGAACAGGTTGCCCCCTTCCCTTCCCTACCCTCCAAGGTTTTGCTGAAATGACGGCTCTGGTAAAAATAGTTAGGTCACAAAGGAAATTGCTTATAGAATGTTTTACATGACATAACCTTGACATACAGTGACATACTTAGGTTTTTAAAGTTATATGATTTTATTACCAATCCCTTTTCCAGATGCTGGTGACATCTGGATCATTCACTCCTCTTTTTTGTGCTGCACTGTCCAAGAAGTCAAAAAAATATTTCACATTTGGAGGCAAAGACTGTGTTACTGACAATATCGATTTGAATAACTTGAGTATCTTTTCTTCGAGGGCAATCTTTGAAAAGTATTTCAAATGATTATTATGTACTTTATTATATTATGTCTTTTAATATCGTAGAGTTTCATGAGTTACTTTTGTTTGAAGAAGTGGATAATACATTTCTGTATAGTACCCTTTGCTTTTCCCATGAATCTTTTTTTCTTTTTCAACCTGAATTAATATTAAATTTGTAATTATTATTATATATCATTTACTATAATTATTTAAATTTATTCATTTTAACTCAATATTTATGTTAATGTATTATATTAAAACAATGGTCTGGTACTTATTATAAATATAAAATCATCTATCAGTAGTTCAATAACAAAAGATCTATTAACCAGATGCCAGCGATTATCATCGGTTACGATGGTCAAGTCACGAAGCAAAGTAGAACCGCTGATAATGGCCACGGTGTCATCTGACAACAAAGCAACAACAAAGTTATTTCTTGTATTATTATCATTAATAGTAATAATAACTATTTATATTATTATTATTATTATAATCATCATCATCATCATTAATAATAATAATAATTATAATTATAATATGTTAATTTTGGTAGTTGTAGTAGTAGTAGTAGTAGTAGTAGTAGTAGTAGTAGTAGTAGTAGTAGCAGTAGCAGTAGCAGTAGCAGTAGCAGTAGCAGCAGCAGCAGCAGCAGTAGCAGTAGCAGTAGCAGTAGCAGTAGCAGTAGCAGTAGCAGTAGCAGTAGCAGTAGCAGTAGCAGTAGCAGTAGCAGTAGCAGTAGCAGTAGCAGTAGCAGTAGCAGTAGCAGTAGCAGTAGTAGTAGTAGTATTTTGAATGAATTACAAGATTTAATAATTTACTGAACACGAACTGCTTAAGATTTGCAACTGGTTCTGATCATTAGCATCTTCTCTTTCCTTCAGTACCACAACGCTACCACTTGTAACTCCATACATTTCCAGCGTATTTATCCTATGAGAACCGACAGCAGCATGAAAATCTTCATCTTCCAGCTTGATCAGATCGTCTGAACTTTTCTGCCAATCTGGTTTATAATGAGAAAATTTTCAATTAAATGTATTCAACTAGCAAAAATGCTTCTTCAATACTACTATCATTATCATCATCGTCAATGAAACCAACAGAGATCAAATTTCTCATAGCAGGGTCTTCTGTTGAATGGAATTTCCTCAAAGTACTTATCATAAACTTTCTCTTTCGCTTGACTGGCAGCATCACATGCCAACAATGTACAGCTCGTTGGTCGATTGTCAGCGTTGGTAAATGACACAACCTACGGGTTTCGAGTGAAAAAAGCTAGCTATCATAGAAGGAACAGTATATAAGGCAAACACATTAATAAATATTGAAAATACACAACAAAAATATATATATTTGTTGAATTTGTACTTACTACAATATTGTCATCAGATTTATAGTTTTTAAGAAATAATCTCTCCGATAAAGTAAACTTCGATTCCGAAGTGCAAATATCAACAGGACCACTGTAAACTTGTTTTTTGATTGCTACGAACAACTCAAATAATGCTTTTCCTGATCCTGATTCTTTAATGTGTTTATACATGGTGAGTGTCAGCCAGCAACAGACTATTCTCTCTACTATACTTTCACCGCTATGGATTACAATATTTCAGTATTATTTTAGCTAGTCAACACGAATTTTAATAATTCCAATTACTTATTAATTTTTAATTTATTAATTTACATGCCTTCTCAACATCAATTTAAGATCTTTTCCATCTGTTAGCAAACCATCAATTTTCTTTTCAAGAAGGGCTGTCACAATCCTAGAATGTAGATTCAATTTTTTTAGACAATAGTAAATGAAATAATAAATCAAATCAATCAGTAGACTTGTTTAGGTACAATTCTGTCACTTTGTTTTTTTTAAATCTACATACATAATTAATTTCCTATGTCTGTTTGTATGTATATGTATGTATGTTAGCAATTTCGCATAACGCTGTGGTTGCAGTGGTTAGCAGTTGATAAAATGGGTGCGTACAGACGTGTAATGAAAATTATTACTCAATTGTATATTTTCAGTCCTAAAAATCGAAAAAGATGGCGCTGCAATCCAAAAACAATATATAATGATATTTAAAAAAATCTGTCATTTTTAACGGGTTATCTCTAGTTATTACATATTTAAGAATCTCTGGATTCCCAGCTGTGGATAATAACAGCAAAACCATAATCGTTGCCAATCCCTTTGAGGTGAGTCAAGAAAAAATTAAAAACCTGGGGTTTTGTTCTAAATATTTTCTTTAAAATATACCCTTTTTTTGTTAATAAATCTATTCGATGGCTGAAGGAGAAGAAAGCCCTATTTCATTTTCAAAAAAAAATTTTATAAAAGGTTTTCAACTTTTTTTCAAGAATAGCAAATGATCGGGGCAGATATAGTTTTAGCTCATTAAAAAAATAATGTTTTTAAACTTTTTGTTTTTATGTGAATCAAGATTTTGTCCGCGGAAGGGGGCTGGCCCCGTCACCCTCTTTCCTATGTCTACGTTTAAGTTTTTTCCGAGTAGTCAAACTAAATTTTAAGACCCGAATCCAGCATTGAATCCGATTCTTAAAATACATCTTTAAAAAATGTAAAAGCTACATTCCCCCCCCCCCATTTTCCGTTTTACTTACTCGGTAGCATAATCCATTTTATCCAGAAAATAAAGCCCTAGAAATGAACCAATTTTTGACCTGTAAAATAAAAACTGAATAAAAAAAGATAAAGAATCCGATCAGAATATAGTGGTGTTACATCGAAATTAATCGATTTCAAGATCACTACGATGCAGGCAGCCGTATTCAGCGCCTTAATCACTGAGCCGTAATATTCAACTCCTTGCCCAAGGAACTTACGCAATGTAGGATTTTACCTACCCGGGAATTGAACCCAGAACCCCAAGCTAAAAAGTCAAAGACTTTTTACCGATGTTCCATCGTGCCATTTCAAAAATCCAAAAACAAAATTATCGGAAATTTGTTTACAAAACGAACAAATTTCTACAGCACTGAAATAAGCTCGCCAAAGTTTAAGACAACATACTTATCCGTAAGAGCTAATTTGCTTTCGAGAACTTTTATAAAAATGAGAAGAAAATATTTGCTGTTGAGAAGTTGAGTGAAGCAAAGCATTTTTTTGTCGTACTTCTCCATTCTTTTTTTTGTCTGGAAGTATACATTTTATATTGTGTTATATTTTATAAGATTTATTATTACTTTGCTGCATTTTATGCTGCAATTGTATTGTATGACAACTTTAAAAACTTTACTGCATTTATATTTAATAAAAAAAAGGTACTTAAAAATACTTATAATTGTATTGTATGACAACTTCAAAGATTTTACTGCATTTATATTTAATAACAAAAAATACTTAGAAATACTTATAATATAAAAAAAAGCGCAAACAACTCACATGCAATACTGGATCATCTCTTTCTGTAGAATAAAGAACCCTGTATGCAAAAATTTGGTATAAATTGAAGGGCACGTCCAATCCCGTTTCTACTACTTGAACTTCATTTTCTGACGTTTGAAGTCTTGCAAAAGCTAAACAAAAAACAGCCAATTATTATCATCAATGAATATTTTTAATGATAAATAATTTATATAATTAATTGAATTAATGCACATTAAAATGAATGAAACCTTTTTTCATCTCATTCCTGACATCTTTCTCGATGTTATCCATCTCGGTAATTAATGATTTGTACTTTCTTTTATTTTTTCTATATTTATACAAAAGAGCTGCTGTGATGATGATAAGTATTATTACCAATCCTCCTAACACAACTCCCAGAACCACCTGTAATGTGGGAGATGAGACAACTCTTGTGATTGCTAAGTTGTAGGTTTTGTCACATAACCTGACCTATGAACAAAGTTTCACAAGGTTTTAGTGTTGTGATTATTATTAGTAAGTTTTAAAATAACGTAATTAATTGGAATATTATTAATCAGACAAAAACCTCAATCTCATTTTGGTCCGTAGCATCTTCTTCCAGACGACAAACAATAACATCTGAAACTGTAAGCGTTTTGCAATATTTTCCACCACTTTGTATGATTAGTTGCATTGAAAACTTGGGAAACTCCTGTTAGAAAGTATAAGAAATTTAATTAAACATTTCCAAGGAAACATTTATGATTTGTTATTTATTTAAGTAATAAAATTCTAACAGGATTTGAAAGTAAAATCGTTTTTTCGTTATCGCTTCTCATTGTGAATATGGAAGTGTTTATGTTAGATGTTATTGTAATAAAAGGAAAATCATTTTTCTTTATCTCAAAAATTGGATTCGGAAGAACTACTACATCTATTGTTTTTTTCCACCCATCAAAGTTTAGGTTAGCATCTGCCTGTTTTGAGGTGCAGTCCGATTGAAATTTTGGAAATTTTAATTCCGCTTTTGTGGAATTGAACTAAAAAAATTATTTGTATTTTATTTTAAAAAAATGAATTTCTTGAGATGAACTTATAAATATCTGAGCAATTTATTAAGAAAAATATTTTAATGTGTGATCAAATCATCTTAAATTAATTTATATAAATACAAATGAAATGAATTAATTGATGTTAATAATAAGTTCTAATGGTTTTTACAGTGATTGGAACTATTATATATTCCCCGCAGTAGGAAAAATTGGCGTAAGGCGATTGGACAATATCAAGATTATTTCCAGACATGGAGAGAAGACATGCTCCACTGAAAAATAAAATTAAATCCTAATTAATTAGTGTATTATGTTGTTTATAACAAAGGACTGTAACATTAACATTAACAATAATTATTAATTATTATGGTTGTTATTAATTATTATTACTTCAATATCATTATTTTGAACTTGAGGCAACATATATCTGCCAAACTGCATATCAATTAATTATGATATAACAATAATGTTATAATTAAAGCAAATGTTAATAAATTGTTATTTGCCACATTTAATTAGGCACATCATCTTGATGGATATTAATGAATATTTTCCAATGAAAAACCTTGAAAAAGTAGCGATCGGTTGTGTTAGAGTAATGTCAGGGTCTTCATTATACGTGAAATTATTAGTCAAATTCAGAATGAATCCATCAATGTTTAGTTGGTTAATTTGCAGTATGCTGCCATTTTTACCGGATGGTGTCATGAAGATTGCTTGAGAAATATTGCTAATCGACCTGTTTATTTTATAGAGTGTGAACTTTTTATGGTTAATTTTTTTCAAATTATTCAATCTAATTTAAGTCAATTTTTTAAACTTTAGTTTACTTTTCAGCAAAAATAGTTGATCCACTAGATGTGTTTAGAAAGATTTGCGTTTGTGGATTCATTACCAAATTGCTCCCTTTCAATATCAACTTTGTGCCTCCTGATGCAGGACCAATCAGAGGAAAATAAACTTGAGAAACTTTCACTTCCTTGTATTCAAACTTTTCATTGGGTATCTGCATGCCAACATCGTTGACATTTATTGATAAGCTAACAGGATTCATTCCGCCCACAAATTTTGGAGTTTTGCAAATATACCTAATAATACATTATTAACATATAATTACCCCTAATATAACATTCATTCAATCAATGATTGATTTTATATTTAATTCTCTATATTAAAAAAAATATTTTAATAAAACTTGTTAATAATCTATTAAATGTTCTTGCCTTCTAGAAGTGATGTAAAGATTTAAAATTGGTGAACATATGTTTGGCATCGTTACAGCAATTTGTTTCGAGTTGTAACCCAAATTTAGGCCTTCAATTGTAATTAAGGTTCCTCCTTCTTGGGGTCCACTTAGTGGTTCAATCTTCATTTATGGTAAAAACATTTTATTCGCGTTGATATTATTTTGTTAATAATTAATAATTTAAATATTTACTTTATAAATGCTGGGCAGCGGACATTTGACATTTGACTTGGACAGATCAGAGCATTGGTCAAATTCACACTGGTTAGTACACCAGGTACAGTTGTACTCACCGTTGTTTGTATTTTTGTACGCATTACATGACGAGCAATCATCTTTTCCTATTACTAAACAGTTGTACACTGTAAAATGATAACGAAGTCACAAAAAATCATCTTTATAAATCACGACATTAACATTACCACATTCATATTCAATATACTCTAATAAACATTCTTTATAAATTATTTTTAATTACTACATTTTAAGAATTTCAGCTTATATTTATTCTCTTTATTTCATAAATATTATTCTTGAATTTAATAAAAAAATACGAAAAATATTTATCTACCTTCAATTTGTATAAAATTGCTAAGAATATGTTTTTCTTGTCCAAACAGAATTGAAACATTATATTTTTCAAATGACTTGGATGTTGTAAACTGCATTTGAAGATTTGTAAATATTATTATTTGCAATATTATTATTAAAATAACAATAATCGTTTTATAATCGTTTTTAGTTTATGAAATAAAATGATATACCTGATACTCAAAACAAGAGAATTTATTTTGAGTCATCATTACAGCTCCAAGAGAAACATCTACTGGTGATATGTAACATATCACTTGGTCAAATTGTAAATTCTAAAAATTATTTTAAAACAAACGTATTTAATTAATTGTTTATTACTTTTTAAAATAAAAAAAGACAGAAAAGAGACATACAAAGGTTGTACAAACAAATTCTGACCTCTACGTTTTTTACTTCAAAATTCAAGTTTGTCTTTTGGCCATTATGGATTTTAATAGAGTAGTTGAGAACCTCGGGACATTCCTGTTTTTAAAATGAAGTTTATTGATAAATATCTTAAATTAATTATATATCTAACTTAATCATATTTGATATATTCAAAAATAATTCAGATTTAATGTTTTTTTAGTTATTTTAAATTTAAAATATCAATATATGTTTGAGAATTCACAATTATTGCATCTAAAAATGTTTTTACTGGAATGCTAGAATTGGATCCAGGAACACAAGAATAAGATTTCAAATCGAATTGACATGTCATGTTACTATTTTGACATTCGTTACATCTGAAATCAAACAGAAATATTTATTTTGAAATAAATAGTAATATTTAATTTAATTTGTATTTTTTGACATATAAGTATTTCCAATTTATAATGTTGTGAATATCAGCATGCATATATATAATTTCCTATGTCTGCATGTATGTAGGGATGTTAGAACTCGCGTAACGCTGCTAGGGGGCGCTGCAAACTTACTAAATAATTTTCGTCATTGTTATATAATTGTATATAATTTATATATAAAAACTTATAA
This sequence comes from Erpobdella octoculata, assembly GCA_963978895.1. Taxonomy (NCBI): domain Eukaryota; kingdom Metazoa; phylum Annelida; class Clitellata; order Hirudinida; family Erpobdellidae; genus Erpobdella; species Erpobdella octoculata. The sequence goes on along the minus strand of OZ022242.1, from coordinate 39,176,615 downwards.
GTAAATTGTTGGAATATTATAATTTAAATTATTAGAAACATGTATTACTTTTCGAAAAAACTGCATCTGAAAACCCTAAGAGTTCTTGTGAACATGTTAACTCCGTTTGTAACAACCTTTAGGAAGAATGTCAATTCTTTGTAACCTGTAATAGATATAATTTCATTATTATCATTAATTGAGTTATCATTATTTTTATTTTATTTTTTAATAAATTTTTATTTATTGTCGTTATTGAAGGTTAAAAAAATATTTTAGTGAGCCATGACGACCTTCATCAGATTGTATGATGTTGTTTGGTATTTTACAGGAAACAGATGAATTTGAAAATGAAGCAAATGTTTCAGATTTGTTGGATCCAAATGAACATTTCAATTCATTACTTTCAAATGGTGGAAGATTTTTCGTCAAAAGAGTTAACTATTCAGACAAATATAAATTTAATCAAAAAATTGTATTTTAATATTTTTTTATTAGATCTTAAAACGTAAAACTTACGACGTTTGTTGTATTTGAAGCTTCGATTTTAATCTCATAAGGCGGCCATAATAACTGAGGACAATCATCTGTCAAACCACGACTTGATATCCATCTACCCACCAATGAAGAATTGGCACAATCTCTTTTACGAGAACATCTACAATATTATTATTTTTATATTTTATATTTTTTAATGTAATACACTAATTGATATTGTTCAAGTATTCTATTTGGATGAATTGCAGAAATAAAATATTATTTCTCACATTCCGGAGAAGGTACACCAGCCACATAACGGATTTATTGAAGCTGAACATGTTTTGCAAGTAATGAAGCTGTTGCAATCAGCCATTTGGATTTTTTTTATCTTTGATAAAGAATAAAATATGTTTTTGTTTAATTTTTATATATTCTTTTTAAATCAAAATTGACTCGACTCACGAAATTTTGTGTTTTCAAATATAGAAAATCAGAATTATTTGTAAGGATCATGTTTTCTACTGGATCATTTTCAATTTGTACAAAAATGTTTTTGGATTTATCATATGACTTTAATGAGTCCAAAGTGCCCTGAAATTAAAATATTAAGCTTTAGAATGTATTTTAAAATATTCACATTTTAATGACCAAATTGAGAAGTACCATAAGTATGTAGCCATTATTTGTTCCAAGTATTAAAACATTCGAGATGTCATTTGCAACAATGGAAGTAATATTGTAGTCTATTGTAGCCAATGAAATCGTGTTATAGGTTAAATTTCCAGCTGGGTAAGTTCTTTTAGAACCTTTTGGTCCACCACAATAGTTCAAAGTGAGAGTCTATAATGATTATTTTATATTTATTTCAGAAATAGTTTAAGAAAGAATTTATGATATTTTATTAAAAGTTTACCTCTGTAGAACATGATGTGCCCGTTCCATAGAAATAAGCGTTTTGTGACCCTGGCGTCGCACAGTTTTTCTTGTTCAAAATTAACATTTTAGCAATTTCCGTATAACTGGACAAACAAATAAAAGAAGTAGAAGAATTCTGTGGATTTTCAAAAACTGAGACAACCATATGCTCATCTTTTTTCACGTTCAGCGCTTTTGCCAAGCTCTCATCTGGTACAAAAAACGTTACTGCTCTTATCTTCGTTGAGTTACTGCATGAGAATGGCATTTCAATGTAGGAATCAAAATAGTTTTGATCACTTTCACAAATGCGGACAATAAAAGTGTTGATATTAGAATTAAGTATAAAGTTTTTGAAAAAATATACAAATCCTTGCACTCTAAATCCGTTTATGTAGCTAACTGACTTCCTTTCAGACAAATATTCTTTAGCGACAAAAGGCATATAAGTGCAGAGTCTCGTATTTATGGATTCACCGTAATCATTACAATCCGAAAACCTAAAGAGTTTGTCACTTTTAAGTGACATGCTGAATATTCCATCAGTCGCAAGTCGGTCAGAATCGTTAGCCAGATTTAGTTTAGAATACCAACTTCTGTCTGGTGTGTTACCAACATAGAGAGTGTCGTTATCTCCAAGAAAGGCAACGGTAGTGTTGCTTTGACCAGTGGTGCATACTGTAATCTTTGTATTAGCATTCGTTATGTTCGTTATGTTCAACAGACTTCTAAATGAGCATGAACCGTCAAAGGATGTTCCACAAACCACCAGCCTGTTGTTTGAAGTGTCCACTAACAAAATTTTGTTGTAATTGTTACACGATGAATCTGAACTTGTAGGACATGTAGTTGAACTTTCACGTTCATTTAAATCTGAATCGAATTTTTTCAGAATGCCAATTCCTGCTGCGTAAACTAAAGAGCTGTTTTCGTCATATGCTATATTGTTCCATTTTTTTTCACCAATAGCTGATATTGATTTTGTAACGTTAAAACTTGTATTAACATTTATAAGACAAAACATCAGCAGAATCTTTCCCATATAAAACTTTGTCATTTTTAACCAATTGCTTGAAAATCAGATTGCAAAATTTTGTTAGAACATATTGTAAATAAAAACTTTTGTAGCCAACTTCCTCGTTTTCGTATTACCCAGTTATAATATTGTTTTGTATGAGTAGTTCAAAAATTCTAGATAATAAACGTTTATAAATCGTTATATATTCAACTAAGAATAAATGCTCTTGTTGAATAGTAAGCATTTATGAGAAGAAAGCCAAGCTGTGGTAGTGCATACATGTTTCGTCACTTGGTCATTCATGCATGACAAATGAAACATGAGAAGATTTTAAAAATTCACGCAATTTTAATAAAAATAATAAATTTTAATTGTTAATAAAAATTATTATTGTTAAATACAAAAATTTTATAAGTAGTTTTATAAAACAAAAATGTGCAAAGTTCTTCGGCGAAGAACGTCTATGGTTTCAAGATGGAAGGTGGAGCGTCTTTTAAGCTGACAAGAGACCCTAGTTTATATGTTGACAAAATTATTGAAAAGATGCGGGGATTAATGAAAAAAAGCAGAAACATTTTGAAAATATTGCTCATATTTTTTTGTATTCTCATTTTGGTAAATGGTCATTTTCCTGATATTCACAATTGAGTTTATTTTTCTTTTCATTTAAAGTCTGTTTTTTTTATTTTGCTAGGCAATAGGAGTTGTCATTACAAGTGTAGGTGCAATGGGAAAAAGAGATTCCATATTGACTCACGTTACCTTATTTGATAAATTGGTCAACTTTGTCGTCATCATTGGCGTTGTAACTACTTTGCTGGCTTTAGTCGGAATTTACGGCATTGTTAATAATAAGAAGATAATTCTTGTGATAGTGTGTGCAATTTTTTATTGTATATTGATTTAGGTAGTGGTCGACTTCTATCACTGATTCTCGTTTTTCATTACCTAGCTCACCACTGTGGTCTTTATAAGTTTTCTTAGCATGTCATTGATTGCTGGATTTCTTATGAGCCTGAGAAATTATCAGGTTATCAAATCACTTTTTTCTGTTTTGTTTGATTTTTTTGAATGACTAAATATTAAAAATACAATAATCTCTAAAAGCTTTCATCTGTCATAAAAGAGCTACTAAATTATCAAATAGAAAACCATAAAGGCTTTGGACTCGAAAATAGTGGATTCATTGACATTATACAAGAAAATGTAAGACAGAAGATTATTTTACATCCTCTTTTTTATTTCATTCTTTTAATAAATACTGTTTTGGACTTTAAAAAACTTGTAAAAATAACAAAAATTGATGGTTACAAAAAATTTTCATAAGATGGAGTGCTGTGGAATTGAGAATCCAATGGATTGGATGATGAATGCTAACTGGAGAAACATGCTGTCAGCCCCCCAATCCTGTTGCAAAATGCAAGCTCTGGGTAACAACTGTCAACTTCAGTTTGAGGGAGATAAAAACCTGACAGCTTCATTATCATTCCACACAGAGGTATAAATTCTTTGTATTAACAATGTAACTTAAGAAATGTTCCATTTAGATTATTATTTTTTAAATATATCTATTTAGGCTTTATTTATTTTATTTAAATTTAAATATTTGATTTAAAGGGATGTCTGAAAAAGTTTTCTGGTGCATCTAAATACCTCACAATAGCAACTGCTGTCTTTTTCTCTACAGCTGTAACACAGGTTACTATGCTTAAATATGTTTTAAATAATTTAAAAAAAAATTTAAATATATTTATTGTATTGGTATTGTTGTGGTTTGTAGTTGTTGATGTTTATTGGATCAGTTTTCCACATCAGTAATCTCTTTCATGAAAGAAGAAAAACATCAAAGTTTGACAGGAAAAACAAAGAGAGTTCTAAATCTATGGAAGCTCATATAAGAGGTAGTCATAATCGTGTATCAAAGTATTTAATCAATTTTATATGTATAGAAAATAATACTGTTAATTTTGTTTATTGAATGTAAACTGTTAGTTTTCAGGATCTGAAAGTTATTATGATAGAATTGATGAGTCTGGTAGAAAATACATTCAACTTTAGTTCAACTACATCTCTTATAAAGTCATTTTAAAGTATTGATAGAAAAACTATTTGCAGTATTATATTTAAGCTTCTATCGTTAGTTAAGAAAGATTGTTTATAATTTGTTGTTATTTTTATAACTTATTAAAAATGGTTTTTGAAGTACAAGAAATAAAATTTCTATTACGTTGTGTTTTGGTAATATAGTAATTTTTACTGAAAATTGGGACGAGAAATGTGTAGGGTTATCTATCTGTTTAGGCACTATTATATATCACACTATTGTGATGATTCGCCGGACAGAATTTAATTTCTTATCCCCAGGTGTAGGTATTTGTCGTCGTAAACTTTGCTACAAAGTTACATCCTGATGATCATATGAACAGCACAATCATAGATCACAATCACAGTATATACGTTTACATGCCTTATTAATGTGTTGTTAACGACTTGGCAGCAGTGTAGTAAATAAATGTTTTATGTGTTTAGACTTAGGGTTGTTTGAAGTGATTTTTCGTTATTTGTTGCAATAATATTGCAAAAGTCGGTTGCGGATTGTTTCTGTTCGATATGCTTTATAATAGTTTCAATAATTATTTTGTATAGAGACGGTGTTACATGAGATTCAGTGCTCACTCTTAGTTTGTATAATTAATTTAGTATACCTTGTTTTGATTTGTAATCAAGGTAATAATAATGAGGTGTGTGTCTGTGCGCATGTGTGTGGTGCGATATTTTATGTTTACTTACATTTGTTAGTGTGTGGTTGCCAGTGCTGATTCGTTTACGATAGATTTCTTAATTATTGTATATAAAATTATTTTCGATGCCTCACGCTGTTTAAATTGTTGTTCAGAATATTTAAAAAAGTAAGAAACTTTCCAAGTTTATTTGATTTGAGGAGAATTTCATTTGTGTGGTGTTCTTTCATCTTTCTTTAATTCTTTATTTTCATCTTCTTAATTATAGTTAGTTCTACTAGTCAACTGATGAAAGCTAGCTTACTTCATCGAATAAACGATATTATATTTATGCTTATAACGTTATGATGTGGCTTTGGCAAAATCTAAAAGCTACAGCTATAGATTTATACTAATTTATAGATAGTACTATAGCACTCATGTAATACAATTTTATAAAGGTAATCTTGAATAAAACTTGGAACAATGCAAACAAATGTTATGATTGGTAGACTATTAGCAGTTGCTTCATTTTATGTGTATATGTTTATATTCTTTGAGGTTGGGAACTCTACTAACTAATAAATAGATATAAATAATTTTCAATAGGGTATATAAATACAAATAATAATTATTATTTTTATTTGTATTTTTGTTTTCTGTCATCATAGATTAGTGAATGGAGTTGAAAGTATGGACTGAAGATGGGATATCACGGATTGTATGCGGGGTTACAGAATCGACCACTTGTCGTGAGGTTATGATTGCCATTGCTCAAGTAACTGGAGGTGTTGGTAGATACTGTATGACTCAATGGCAGAGTAACACCTTTAGAAAACTCCAACCTTCAGACAAACCACTTGTTATACTTAAAAATCTTGGAGAATCTTCAAAAGAAGTTAAGTTAATTATTAAATCATCTTCTAAAAATAGCCACAAAAGACCAAAAGTGAGACAAAAGGTAATAGAATGCTTTCCTATGAGAGAAGATGCCATCAAGAATACACTCCATCAGAAAGCTGCAACAGTTAATGAATTAAATGATTATCTACTTGAATCAAAGAAACACGATAAGGATGTCCTCTTTTCAAATAATTTTATGACCTCAAATAATATCAGTCAATCAGATAAACCATCTATAAATAGTGCCGACAATTACTCCTTAACCAAGTTTAAAGATGAAGGCAAATGCCAACCAGTTTATTCAACTGATGTGTCAAAATCGGGTGAATATAATTCATCAATTCTTCAGACCAACAGACACAATTTCAAGATGAATGATTCGATCCAGAATAATCAAAGTTCAACAAATTCAGATTATGAAACATCTGGGAATATTCCAATTGGTGGTAGTGATATTAATAAAGAAAGATTTCCAAGAAATGAACAAAGCCAACAGAGCTATTTAAAGAAGATAATTTCACTGAGAAAAATTGAGTTTGAAAATCAACAAAGAAAGTTATTACAACTCGAGAAAGGTTTTTATTAATTTTATCAAAATTCATCTAAGGTCCTGTAAATGATTTTAATGACTTAACTTTGTACTCTAAATCATTTTACCTTAACTGTAAACTTTATTTTCAATATATATATAAATATATGTCTATAAAATTTTAATTCTGAATTGAATGTATATTTTTACGTTGCAGAAAGAAGAAACTTGTGCGTTGAAGTTGAAGGCGAAGATGAAAGCATAAAAAATTCATTGAAAGAGTTAGCTGAGCTCCAGATTAATGAACAGGAGATTAACGAAGAATTGGAAGAACTTGAACTAGTCAGTTGGAAAGAAAAGTTAGAAATGGAATCAGCAAAAGAACAAAAACTCGATCTTGAATTTCAAGGAGTCCAAACTCAGCTGGAGAAAGTAAGACACCAAATTAGCTCATACGAAACAAAAATTGAGCAACTGAGAAGAATCATTTCTAATGAAGAAAAATTGAAAAGTCTTGAAGAAAGCGAAATTAACGAAACGATGCAGGCAAGTGCGATAAACTCCATATCACCATACTATTAAAATGAAACCTTCGCATGTTATTGTGCAAATTCATTATCTTTTACAGGCAATGGAATCCGAACAAGTTGAGATAACTAAATACGAACAACTTCTTTCAACCTTATCATCTCACTTTATGAATATTCATATGGACGGCCAACAACTGGAACAGGACCTGGCAGAAAAGACAAAAGAGCTCAGCGACCTTGAACTTCAGTACAATTCGTGATTCATGTAATCCCCTCATTTGTTTTTTTTTTTACTTTTTGTACTGAATTGTAAGCATGTGATGCAACACTACTTGAAACTATTGGCATGTGCAATAAATCCAACACTAACAATAAATAGTTCTGCATGTAAACATAATTAATGGGACCTGTCATTCACCATGGCACCCCCTCTTTCCCTTTATTACAGTTGTTGTATAACGTATATACAATTATGTATGTAATTGACAATTACCGCTGCACTTGCTGTCACCCTAATTAACTATTCTTATCTGCAGATTCTTAAAATTCTGATTTTCTCATCAAATTTCCCTAATTAGCAGTGAATTCACCATTTTGGATTGCTATTTTCTGTTTCAGTTGTTATTACAGAAGTCTATACTGCCTAGCTACGTCCATCAGTTTTGCCGTCACTGAGAAAACAAAGAAAAAAGAAACTCGATATTTACTAACAATGCACAAATGTAAAATAACTTTGACAAAAAAAATCTTAACAAATGGTTATAGCAGGTGTAAATATTCACAAAATGTTCACAAATTCACTTTCAAACGAGCAATCTACACAGACACACGCACGCACACTGTCCAAGTTTCACGAGGGTTACTAATCATCATATGAAAGTAAATATCAAACCCATACAAAAATTAACGGATACTTTCAATCAAGTTTTTAAAATATCAATATGAAACAAAACTATTCGACCAAAACGAAATATGAACGTCTTACAAAAAACGTCCTGGCGCAAGCGTCGCAGCGAAAAGTTGACGTGTAAAAACTACAGGATTTAAAAAAAAAGTAAAATATAGAAAGAGCAAATTCAAGTTAGCAGAATCCCTGTGCAAGTTCAATTAGAGCAAGAGCTCCACGAATCGTATCCTCAGAAATTCCGACGCAATTCTTTTTCGGAGGTGTTGCGTGGAAAGCTAAATCCTCAGCTGTAAAGACTAATCTTTTCCTGTTGTGAAGAACAACGGTTTGTTTGGTGGAAGCTTCTTCTACATTTTGTTCAGTTTGCGGAGAACCGAACAGAAGCCTTTTCGTTGACGATCGACTGGGAGACGTTCTTCCTTTGTGCGGAGTTCTGCCGGTTCGAACTGTGAGATGTCTGGAATTAATCGAATTTATTCTTTAGCGATAAAGTTGATTAATTAGTTTAAATTTATAATTAATAAATTTGAAATAAACTCAGAGATACAACTACTGATTATAAAGAATTACAAAATAACAACACACTTTTGCATCCACTGCTTTATTGGAGAAGGCGATTTTTCGTCCAACATAGGCACTGGCATATTTTCTTCATCCCTTAAAAGCGCATGCTCCGGATGCGCAGTGCAGTGACGGTTAGAGTGCGTGAAGCGATTGTTACAGTCTAAAATTAAAATCAAATAGTCACCATTATTAAGAACTTTAATACTGAAATAGCTAAGAATTGAACTACTAGTGTTGTTTCTTTAACCAAAAATCAACTATACAATGTCATAAATTCTAAACTTCAGAGGTGACTAACCTTGAACTGCACAGATGAAAGGTTTTTCTCCTGTGTGGAGTCTTTGGTGAGTTTTCAGTTGTCCACTTTGACAAAAAGCTTTCGTACAATTTGGATAATCACATGCATACGGCTTCTCTCCTGCGGGCAAGAAAATAAGTTTTTTAATAAATTCCGACTTTAAAATTAAACAAAAAAAAATAAAATGAATAAACAGCAACCTGTGTGTGTCCTCATGTGAGCCGCTAGAGATTTCTCCCTCGGAAAAACTCTGTGACATTCTGAACATCGGATGGAACTATCAGTTGCAGAACCTTGATTCATGAGGGTTTTTATCAAAGCAGCTTTCGGTCGTCCACGTTTCATAAATTCGCTGCATTCCGGTGAACTCCATGATTTCGGAGAACGATAGCTCGTGCGCAACCGATCAGGACTGAAGAAAACTCTTTCTCCTCGTGGAACGGTCGAAAAGTTGTCCGTAAAAAATTCCAGATTCTTCGTAGGCGACATAAACGACATGCTAGTATCGACATCCATTTATTTTCGATAATTTAATTAGCGATATTTAAAGTTTAAATGGGAACGGAGATATGCCGCCTTGTTACTTTCCCGCCTTTGTAAACAAAGCCTTTAAAGAGGATTACTAAGCAGGCTAGCTGTTGTCATATGTAGGCCTATAGGCAATACTGCTAGCTAGTGCTGTGTTGTCTATATTTGTACACGGAGATTTTCCGAACAATCAACCTATTATAATAATAATTCGTACCATTATGATTTGTACAAAGAAATTCTTTGATTTTATGCATTTCATTATAGATGTAGTTTACTATTGTCAGTATACAATCGTTGGATCTGGCAATTTTCTGAATTCTTTTAAAAACAGGGATGTCATATAAATTGTGCGCTTACGCGACTTTTTAAATAATATGACATTTCTTAAACGGAAACATCTAAGTACATGCATGGACCACAACCATAATATGGCCAAATAAGACATTGTCTTAGAACATAAATATAATATCTATGCTTTAGAATATTAACTTTAATGAATTCTGAATACCATACTTGCATTAATTTATTATAATTAAGTAATAAAAAAAAACTAGCTATCCCGCCATTTTTTGGATGAATGAGTTTTAGTTATTTGTAATCAAATTGTTTTGAATTTAATAATTTTTTTAATTAAAAAAGTAAAATTAGACACAATTGTACAGCAAACATGCGATATGTATTTTTATTTTATTTGAAACGATTTAGAAAATATATTTTTCACACTATAAACTGCAAATTTTTTTAAATGTTATGATCATTGATAAAAAAAAAATTTTTAAATCAAAAAAGCCTGTTTGGCCTAATTTTCAATTTAAACCTAAACTTCAGCTTGTCCCGCTAAACAAAAATGTCGTCCTTGTATCCTGTGAATGAATGTGCAATTCTTTCGTGTTAAAGCTTAATCATGGCAGCATAGGTGCGTTACTACTTCTTTCCCAATCACACTGCTAGAATTGCTGCTGCTTTGCTGCAAATGGAAAACGGAACGACGACGACGATGAAGAAGAAGAAGAGTGAGAGGTAATTATATGCGTTTTTCTTGCAGAAGATGGCACACGCCTCGTCTCTTGCTGTTAGAACAGTCTGATGATGCACGTTTAAGGAAAATTACTTTGAGCGTAAATAATGGCGCATGTGCTTATTAGCGGATATTTTTTTAATTAATTAGAGATTTCTATGCTTTTGTGAACAAACCTAGGGGAATATATATATATATATATTGTGAGCAAATCGTCTACGTTCCTTTAATAATTGTCTCAAGTTAAAGTAAAGTTAAAGCATAGATGTATTAGCATTATTTAGTAGTATTATTTTAAAGACTTTCAATACTTATTACCCTGGACACTGTGGATTTAAATTATTTGTTAGGTATTTTTTTCAGAAACTATTATTATTGGACCAGACTGGTCAATTAAAAGTCAGTCTATTTATTTGTGATTTTGAGTGATTTTTTGTAACCCTAACAAGTTTCTTTTTAATAAACAAAAGACTCAAATATAATTTAAATAACTAAAAGTGAATAGTAATGGGAGTATGCGATTGTGCTAAAAAATGCTTTGAAGAGAGCTCATCAGATCCTACATCTAATCACGTGACTTCAAGCATTGTCAAGGTTGCCGACCAGCAACAACTGGAACTGGTTGTCGAAGATGCTACTCAAGAAGATGAAGGACAGAACAGAATTCAGTGGTCCTCACCAGTGGAGTTTCTACTCACGTGTATCGGGTACAGTGTTGGTCTCGGCAATGTTTGGAGGTTTCCCTACCTGTGCTATAAAAATGGAGGAGGTAAAATGTTTATTTATTTATTTATTATTATTTTGTATATAAGTTCTATGTTATTTTTTTAAATTTCCACTGGGTTATTCAAATCATTAAAACTATAAAATTAGCAGCATCAGAAATACGTCTAAACATTTATGGCTTTTTCATATTTAAATCTTATTTATCATTAAATATTTATTTAAAATATATTCATTAATGGTTGAGAAATATAAAAATAACTTGTTAATAATAATGCTACCATGAAATGATTGAATATCTGACCAATCAAAACCATGCATGATTGAATATCTGACCAATCAAAACCATGCATGATTGAATATCTGACCAATCAAAACCATGCATGATTGAATATCTGACCAATCAAAACCATGCATGATTGAATATCTGACCAATCAAAACCATGCATGATTGAATATCTGACCAATCAAAACCATGCATGATTGAATATCTGACCAATCAAAACCATGCATGATTGAATATCTGACCAATCAAAACCATGCATGATTGAATATCTGACCAATCAAAACCATGCAGGAGCTTTCCTCATCCCATATTTCATAATGATTGTCTTCATTGGAGTTCCACTGCTCTTTATGGAGTACAGTTTTGGTCAATATTTTGGAATTGGAAGTCTTTCCATTTTCAAACAAGTTTGCCCTCTTTTTCAAGGTTGGTGTTTCAAACATATTTACAACTAAAAAAAATTGTTGTTTTTTTTACTTTCAATAAATTTATTCAATTTCTCATTTTTAAGTTTTTGTTTTTAAAAGTTTTTTTTAATATTTTTTTCGATATTATTATCTTTTACATAGTAAAAAAAGTAAATTTTAATATTTTATGACTAGAAAGTATTCTCAGTTGAATTAGCAGGGACGGCTTGTATGTGTTGCTGCTTTCAAGGATTGTTCTTTTTGATGTTTATCCAAAACTGTTGAAATTATTATTATTGTGTAGGCATTTCTCTTAAAACAGCCAAATAGAAATTCAATTGTTATAATATGTTTTCCTAAAATTAATTAAAATTAATTTATTTCTAAACCCATAAAAAGTTAAATACTTTAATAAATGAAGATTTATAAACTTTTATAAATAACAGCAGAAGATGCTAAACCCATGTTAGAATGAGCTATAAATAGCTTCTATCAATGGAGACAGGAAGACTGGGAATATGTGATAGTGTTGTCCAATCAAATGCATTTAATTAGTTTAAAAGTTTTCAATAAATAAATAAATAAGTTGGCTGGTCTTAATAATACTTGTTTCTTCTTTAATATTTATATCTCCCTCCCTCTCCCTCTCTCTCCCCCTCTCTCCATCTCTCTCTCCACTTTTTCCACTTTTTAGCTTGTTTTCTTGTTTATCTTCTGAAATGGAGTGAACATCTAATTGCATTGTTGCCGTCAATACACCTGGGATGGTTGGACTACAAACCACATTTTTGTTTTATTATATATGTGGTAGTAGTGTTGCTGCTATGTAATAAAAAATATAATAAAAAAGCTATATCATCACATCATCATTATCATTCCACTCATGCTAATGTTATTACATCACTACACATTCCAAGAAATCGAATGCCTGTTGGCTCCTATAATGGAAAAGCAGCGTGCAAATGACAGAAGTTTTGATGTGTAATTTCCAATGAAGTGGATGAGTGTTGATGTAGGTGTAGATATTTGTACCCCTTATTTAATTGGATGATTTTAGAAAGTGGGCAGGTTTAGACAAATTGATTATTGGTTAGTTAACTTAAAGGGTTTGTTTATATTTCAAATCATCTGAAAACAGCTGTTCAGAGGTTTGCTGGAATGTGAAGAGAAGGAAGATTGATTGATTGATTGTAAGATAGAGGAGATAATGGAGGGATGAACTGATAGAAAGATGAATGGATAAAATGATAGATGAAATGACAGACAGATGAATTGACAGCAATATGAATTGATAGAAAGATATTGATAGGAAAGATGAATTGATAGAGAGATGAATTGACAGGAGGATGAATTGATAGAAAGATGATTTAATAGAAAAATAAATTAATATAAATATGAATTAATGGAAATACGACTTTGATAGGAAGATGATCTAATAGAAAGGTTGATCGTGATAGTTTTGAAAAATAGATGTTTCCTTTTATTTAAAAATTTAAAAATTTGTATTTATATTTTAGCTCCAAATGTTTTTGTTGTTATTCTTTGTTTCAAGCCACCTCCCCCTCCTTTTCAATGATTGATAACTTATTTTTATTAATATATAAATATGTTTTCTGTGGAAATTAGGTTCCTTAGTCCTAATCTTGTTTTTTAAACATTCGATTTAGACGCTACTGATCAATAAACCATGTACATCCCTGTTTTATAATAGAATTTCATTATAAATATATTAAATACATAAAATACATTTAAATCTCTCATCTCAGCATTTCATTTCCTTTCCAGGTGTCGGTATAGGTTACAGCATTCTAAACGGACTAGTTTGCATCTATTACAATGTCATCATAGCCATCTCTATTTACTTCTTCTTTGGCTCTTTCTCTACTCTGTTGCCATGGTCGCACTGCAACAACACATGGAACACTCCTTATTGCGACGACAAGTTCTCGTTTTCGGAAAACAATTCAAGTTCTTATTTGTTTCTTTTTTTAATATGAGATGTAGATATTATATAGATGAAATAAAAAAGTGTTCTTTCATAAGAAATACAGGTATTATTCAAATAAGATATAACAGGTACCTCATTAATCCGGCTATTTTTATTCCGCATTTTTCAGTTGAAGTTTTCGACATCGGCTCTTCAAACTCGTCGTCACTGCTCCTTTCTTCGACGTCGCAGATGTCATCGTTCTTGAAGCTGACTTCGCCTTCCTTACTATTGTCACCGACGACGACGTCAACGATTTTAAATCTTTCGTCAAATTCGAGTCAATTTCTCTCCACGGCGATTTTAAACTATTCTCACTTGAAAACGTCACCAAGTGATGAGTTCTTCAGGTTGTTCTTTCATCACCATCATCACCACCATCATCATCACCACTATCATCATCACCAATTTTTATTTTGTTTATTAGGTGTTGAAATAAAACAATGATATCTAAAAAAATTCTATGTGGAATGATATAAAATATTTTTCAGTAATTATATATTTTTGAATTATTTCTTATTTATTTCCGTCACACGACCTGACCTAGTTTTCTTTCTTGTTATAGGTTGTCACTGATGGGGGAAACCGAAGACAGCAGTATATCAAATCTAGGTCACGTCCGGTGGGCACTGTGTTTGTGTCTCTTGTTGTCATGGATACTTGTTGCCATGTTTGTCAGTCAAGGAATTAAATCGAGTGGAAAGGTTGATTGGTTTTGCAGTTTTTTAAAGAATTTATTTTGTTTTTAATTTGAAATACATTAATCGAATAAATTTCATATTAAATAATGTTTTAGTAATATATAAATCATATATAGGAAATATAATATTATTTTTAGAATTATATTTAAATCAAGTCTATAGAAATAAGGTTATGTTCATGGAAAATACTCATTAGCATGGAAGGTTTGGAATCTGTTAATAGAATCTTTCTTCAATCTGTAGTTTTTATGTCTTTTGATTCTTCATTTATAATTTCCATGTTTGCAAATGTTGGAAATTTGTTTAGGTAATTTTTATGTGTTGAATGAATGAATGATTTTTCATGGAAATTTTTGTACCATCCTAAAAATGTTCCCTGGAGAACAAGATCAAGACTTCAAGTGTGTGTGTCTGTGTTTGTATGTGTGTCTGTATGTGTCTGTGTTTGTATGTGTCTGTATGTGTCTGTGTGTGTGTGTGTTGAATAAGCAACGTATTGTAATGAGAAGTTGTCATTATTTTTATTTTTTTAAATTGAAATAATTATCACCTCAATCATCATCATTTTCTTATCTGTTGCTGTTATTATTGCATTGAGATCCTACCTTATTAAGACTATAATCACCATCACGACCATCATCATCATCACTGCTATCATCACCATTTTGACAATCCTCATCGTTATCATGACCCCATCATGACTATCATCATAAGCATGACCACGCCCATTCAGTTGAAATGGAAAAAAAGATTTCAAGAATTATATTTGTAATATTACTGCACTTAAATAATTTAACTTAATTTTTCTATATATCTTATTATTATTTCGATTTATTCGGTATCTTTCCATCCATCATAATTTATTATTACACACTTTTACTTAACTTGACTTCTCTGTCTGTCTGTCGTCAAATTTTGCAATCGATTTTAAACTAACTTCCCGATGAGCTAGAGACTTAAAAATTTAAACATACCTCCGAACTGATTAACAATGCGTTCTCTCAAATTTTCGGATCGATTACACAAAATTTAATTAAACAATTATTTTTAAAATTTTCGTCGAACTATTTATTGTCTATGCTAATAAGCTCGTTGTTTATGTAGTAAAAATATAAAATTTTGTTTTTAAAAAATTTTGTTTTGGCTTCACTTGTTTTTATTACTATTGAATTTTTAGAGTTTCATTGATATTATTCATCTTGGAAAATTTTGCTCTGGCATCATCTGTACTGATTATTTTCTTACCTGTAGTACATAATAAGAACATGTATGCATGTATGTATGTTTTTACTAGCCCGTATACACCTGTTTAAACACAGGTGTATATATTCAGGTGAACCAAAAGATGAACTAACCAATCCAGAAGAGTATGTTCATAGTACATATGCTGCACATGCATGTAGCTGAGAATGTCTTGATATTTTAATTTTGATTTGGAAGAAAATTGTCATCAGGTGCAACTGCCCATCTGGTTTTCAACCATTCACTCATTCATTCACTCACTCGTTCAATCATTCGTTCATTCATTCATTCATTCACTCGTTCAACCATTCACTCACTCATTCATTCAATCATTCACTCGTTCAATCATTCATTCATTCACACCTTCAATCATTTAGGTATCCTACTTTACCGCTACATTCCCCTATGTGATGTTAACCGTGTTAGTCGTTCATGGTGTTACTTTAGAAGGTGCCAAAGATGGTCTCCTTTACTTCATTTGGCCAGATTGGGAGAAACTAACTAGTCCTGATGTTGGTGGTAGTTTTTTTTAAATAGTGACTTTGACTAGTATATCTTATAATTCATTAGTAAATAATGTAATTTATAATTAGCATATCTTATAATTCATTAGTAATTAATGTCTTTTATAATTAGTATATCTTATGATTCATTAGTAATTAATCTATTTTATAGTAATTTTTTATGAATGAATAATGCATTTATTGTTTAATTAAGTGAATTGTCAGTCGACTTATTTCTCATCATCACCATCATCATCATCATATATATCACCTTGACCTTATGGGCATCATCGTTATTTATAACACCACCACCATCATCATCATCATCATATATATCACCTTGACCTTATGGGCATCATCGTTATTTATAACAGGTCTGGTTTCAGGCTGCCACCCAACTATTTTACTCATTGAACTTGGCCTGGGGCGGTATGATTACAATGTCCAGTTACAATCTACGAAACCACAACTGTTTAAGGTTGGTTGATATTTTGTTGTTTTCACTATCACATCATCATCACCACTATTAACATTATTATCATCACAGAATTATTATCATTATCATCATCACAATTACTTACATCATCATCGTCACAACATTATTATCATTATCAGCACTATTAAGATCATCATTACAACATTATCAACATCATCATCACCATCATCATTATCATCATCATCACAACATTATCATCACCATTTTAACACCACAGGGATGCAGTTGTCATAAACTTTGTGAGTTTTGCTACAAGCGTGTATGCTGGTGTGGCTGTATTCTCCATCATAGGCTACATGGCTCACCAAAGTAAACTTCCCGTCAAAGAAGTCATCAAATCAGGTCAGGTCATGACCTAGTTTTTACAGGCTTCCATTAAATGCCTAGATTTGTATTTTATATAAACATAAAATTTTCTTCTACTCACTTTTGTACGTTCTCAAATGAAGTACCAAATGCGAATGTCAAAATACAGAATTGTAACAATTATAAAATAGGTTTTGAGACCACCCCTCATGTTTTTTATTTGTATCGACAAACATAAATATTTGCTGTGATGAGTCTTAATCAGTTCATTTTTTTTATAAAATCACGTTTTTGGTGTTAGAAATTATAATATTATAATTTTGAATTCTTCCTTGATTGGTTGGCTATTTATAAAAAAAAATTTCTTTTAAATTCCTACGGAGAGTAGGGCCTGGACTGGCTTTTATAGCTTACCCAAGAGCTTTAAGTTTGATGCCTCTTCCTCAGTTGTGGTCAGTTCTCTTCTTCTTCATGTTATTCCTACTCGGCATTGGCAGTCAGGTAAATTTTTATTGAGTGCCCTCGCACCTTTCATGGGTGCACGTGTGCACCTTGTGCAGATTGGTTAACAATTAAGAATAATTTATTTATCTCTAAATTGGTGTCAAAAAGAATTTTTATTGATAAATCTTTTAATTTGTTTAATATGATTAATTTTACTGTATTTATTTATTTGTTCTTCAGTTTAATACCATTCAAATGACTTTATTTATCTGAATAATAGTTTTATAATATAAACATTTTAAATTCAAAGAGTTAATAACAATTAACATAATAAATTTATTTATTTATTTCTTCAAAATTAAATAGTATTTTATGAATACGAAATTATGAATTGACCAGATGGTATGCGTGGAAACGATTATGACGGGTATCATGGATACGTGGAGATTTCTAGTCGTAAAATGGCAGTACAGGGTGGCCGCCATAACCCTCGTATGCTCTCTCGGATTCATTCTGGGAATTCCCTGTACTACACAGGTAGATAGATGTCTTGTCATTTAAAACGTAGTTTACTTTTGAAGAATGGTGATGATGATGATTGCTGCTAACATGTAATGATTTTGATGATGGTGGTAATATGATATTTTTTGTCTTTATGTAGAAGAATTAAAACTATTTCTTCAATATCATCTTTGTCGTTACTTTTGTAAAATATAAGACCCATTTTTTATATCTATAAAGTTGAACTTGGTTTCTATCCATTCAATCACAAAATCAATATGTTTTGTTTTAATTAATTTGATTTATTAAAAAACAAAAACTCACTGAGGTCGCAAGTTGCAATAAAAAATTTCGAAAAAAACACATTTTTTGATGGCCTTGAATTCTCCTTAATGGGTTCATGACACTTTAAACTTCACGGAATATTCAGTCAATCATTTTATAAATAAGTTATTAATAACTAAACTCAAAAGAAAATTCTAAAACTCAAAAGATTTTTGAAACTTAAATAACACTGGCTCCAACTGATGAAATTATTGTAGGGTGGTATGTACGTGCTCCAACTGATGGACCACTACAGTGCCGGTTTCTGCGTTCTTGTCATCGCCATCGTTGAATGTCTGGTCATCAACTGGATCTATGGAAAGCCAACTGTTTTTTTAATTTAATTTAAATAATTATCGGAAACTCTGAAATTTTTTAATTATTTAATTTAAAAATATTTAGAAAATAATTAAATGAAAAAATTTAAAATTTCTTTTAATACAAATAATAATAATAATAATAATTAAATTACAAAAAATGAATAAATAAATTTGTTATATCAACAGGAGATCGAAGAATGGCCGGTCACATCAAATTCATGCTTGGAAAGAGTTTAAATCCACTTTTCAGAATTTCATGGAAATTTACTTCTCCCATGCTCATACTCGTTCGTTAAGATTGTCATTTTCAATTTAAAATTAAATCGTCAATATTTAAGTTAAAGTTATAAACAAAACATGGCTTCTCCAGGTGATATTGGTGTTCAGTTTTGTTCGCTACAAACCTGTAGAGTATGGAGAAAATGCCTATCCAGTGTGGGCCGATGTGATTGGCTGGTTGATGACCTTGGCCTCTAACGTACCAATCCTAGTTGTGGGTGTCTACGTCTTCTGTACTGCAAGGGGAAGTACACTCAAGCAGGTAAAATGACGTATAAAATATGCTAATTAAAGTTAATAATAAAAAAATATGCTATTTAATTAAGTTTTTGAACGAGAATGATAAATAATTATTAGATAAATAAATAAATATAATTATTAAATCACAATTAGTGGTTGATGAACATATGTTAATTAAGTGGTTGATGATCATATGTTAATTAAGTGGTTGATGATCGTATGTTAATTAAGTGGTTGATGATTATATGTTAATTAACTGGTTGATGATCATATGTTAATTAAGTGATTGATGATCGTATGTTAATTAAGTGGTTGATGATTATATGTTAATTAACTGGTTGATGATCGTATATTAATTAAGTGGATGATGATCATATGTTAATTTTTTTTAAATATTCAACATTCTCGTGTTTATTGATTTTCTCAAAGAAGTGGCGATCAGCCATTCAACCTCAGGTTGATGAAGAATCCAGCGAACGAAGACATCGAGAGAGTTTGTACCTCAACGCCAAACGCGACATCGGACTCGACGAAGTCATGATAGGAACCGTCGACGGATCCGTCGCCGTCGAAGCGCCAAAGTTTTGTGAATCTGAAATCAAACTGCAGACCGATGACGACATAGTGATCAACGGGGAACCTCTCTGATGTCGCTATGATCGTTATCATGACCGACAACTTTTCCAGTTGGCACAAATCTGTTGATCATCATCATCATCATCATCAGCCACATCAATCCATAAGTATATCTTCTGGCATAATAATAAATAAAAAACAATAATGTCGAAAAAATAATAATATTAGCATTGCAACAGATTAATGTTTACAGAGTTACTGCTGTCTGTCTATTATTTTCAAATAATATTTTGACTGCGAATATTTTTTTTAGAATCTTTTTGTTAGTTTATTACTTGAAATAAACTGTTTCGATCATTTAAAAGTTGAAGTGCAAATGACCACAGTTAAACTTCATAATCATTATCATCATCGTTTTCATTTTTATTATCATCATCATCCCTGTAATGAATTCACCTTTAGATATATTTTTCTGTCTTTTATGTCTGGTAACCCGTAGAAATCCATGATGTTGTATGTATTAGACTCTTATAAGAAGCCATGGGTACCAGCTACAGCTAGTGTTGTCAGGGATACCAGCTACAGCTAGTATTTTATGTTTAACCTCATATTGTGTGGCAGCTTCATGGGCCAAAATTTTTATTTTTCTTTATTGTATTTTTTAACAATAAAAAATCCAATCAACAATGATGACAATTGAAAATTGTACCGTTCAATATCAATTTATGTGATCAGAATCTACTTTATTTTGCAGACTTGCTCCAGTCATTTCTCTATTATGATTTCAACTTATTTATAACTTTAAACTTATATATATTCTTATCAATTACATGTGTTTACATTATAATGTACTTTTATGTATGTATGCATGTTTGTATGTATGCATGTTTGTATGTATGCATGTGTTACTGTAACGTATGTATAGTTCATTTAGTTGCACATATTTTTGCATCTGTTGCTTTAAAAACTTCAAATCAAAGTTTTCAACAAAATACATACAATATTGGTATTTACAAATCACATTATCTAGTCGTATTTTTTTTATCGTTCAATTTTTGTTTTGTTCCATGTTTATCTAGTCAAACTAATGTCATGCTTTATCGTGTGCGTCATATCATTGTTTCATGATTGCACATACATTTTTCTCAAACTCATTTTTTTTGTTTTTCTATTTTATTTTCTATTTGATTTATCATTTTTAAATTTTCATTTTTTTCTTCTAGTAAAATTCATTTAAGTTGTATGTTTCAAGTGATGCAATTGGATCCAGCGTATTTTGTTTCGACTGATTTGATTGGATCCAGATTACCTTGTGTGATTCAGTGATCATGAAACTGTTGCAGTAGTACAAAATTAAAATGCCTCAGTAGAACTGCATGAATATATTATGTTAATGACAACAATAAATTATTATATTCTCAGAGTTATGTTATTAGATGTCCTCTGCTCCCCCTTGTTAAGTAAGGTCATGGTCGTGGTTGGTATGGTAATGCGCCCTGCGCCCTTGGAACTTGTAAAACCAGAACCACTCTTGATAATATGGAAAGCTTATTCCGTTACAGCAACTTTGAATATATTGATAGAAGTACTGTAGTAAACGACTTCGGGACAGGACTTAAAGAATAAACTTAATTTCAACTAATTTTGGAAACGGTTGATTAAATTCAGGAACATATTTGGGAGGAGCGGTTGCCCTATCTCCTCTTTTTTGAGTGGGTCCCTGACGTAGTTTTGGGCCCTTAAAAATGCTTCCAGAAATTTAAAGTGGAAGCATTCAAGGTTTGTGCGGGCCACTTATGTGGTGAAATGGGCCTCCTCTGATGGTGAAGAGGGCCTTTATGATGGTGAAGTGGGCCGTGGACCCCATAAATATTTTTTAGAAAAGCACCTCCTCCGTCATCAGGAGAGAGAGAGAGAAATGCACTAAAGTACGTCGTACGCTTCACTAAAGCTTAAGGTACGTCGTACGCTTCACTAAGCTTAAGGTACGTCGTACGCTTCACTAAAGCTTAAGGTACGTCGTGCGTTTTGGCTATAATAGATCCACATTTTCCTGGGGAGGGCTCAGTACTCCCAAGAGGGGTCCAAAATTTTTCTGAGGAGCTCAGTTATTACTTGCAAATTATAACGCGTTGAATTGTTAGTTGTGTTCACAAATGACATAGGTTCTTATCTCAAAGACATCTTCATAAATATAATACCAATATTTCTTATTTCAAACCAATTTAGAAGCCTTTCTAAGTAGTTTTTCTTGGATCTTGAATTATTATACAGTTGGTCTTCGCTGATCATAATGCTGACTTAGCAATTATTTAAAAATAAATTTAGTTTTATAAAATAAATATATTCTTTTCAATTTACAAATAATAATAATAATTATTATTTATTATTAAACATAAATAAAATCAAAGATATTTAATATCTCGTCATCGATTTAGAATTAAGGACCAATAGCGTTATAGATCGTAGAATAGAACGTTCCATTTCTTCTCAGGGGTGTGCGGCTTTCAACCAAACATCATTTATCTACAAGTATAAGTTTGTACACGTTTTAAATATTTGAAATTTATTAAAATTTAGTTTAAATTTTTTTAGCATTTATTTTATTTGAATGCCATTTCTACTAAAGTAGGTTTTTGAATTGTTTCTCATTCTTTCCTATTCGGGTGCACTCGGTATATATATATACACCTCCGTTCGTTAAAAGGCTACTGTGTTCGAATGAAGTGTATTTGTGGGTTGTGATACGTGTCTGAGATTTGCGACGTTTTCATAAGTAACATTTTCATTGTTTTTAGTTAATTCGATTTCAACGGAATATCATTAAAAGACAATCGTTAACTGGTTAGTTTGAATTTTTGATCAAATTTCAAAGCAAAGCCGACAATGTGCTGTCGCTGTTTTTACACTTACTTACAGTACTCCTGCTTCGTTAAAAAATGCTTTAAATTGTGAAATATGCTTAGTTTACTAGCTTCATTTTATTATATTTTGTTGTTTTAAAAAAACAAAAGTTGTTTTTCTGTTTCAGTTTGCGTGTATCATACAAATGGAACACGCTCACACAAAATCGGTGGACGAAGTAGTTAAATACTTCAAAACCGATTTGGACGTTGGTTTATCTGATGAACAAGTAGTTGATTATCAAAAGAAATATGGTCCAAATGGTGAGCGAATAATAATTTTTATACGAAAACTTGTAGCTTTCTTTCATTTGCATCGCTTGTTGTCGATATGCAAGTTACCTTTCTCGGCGTTTGATTATTATGGAAATTGCTATTTTCATTATTATTTAAGATTATTATGAATATTTCATAATCATATTAAATCAACAACTAATTACATTGTTATCTTTTCTTTTTACAGAGTTGCCTGCCGAAGATGGTGAGTTTGAGTCTATCGATACTTTGTGTTTTGTCATTCTTTAATTACTGCCACATTTCTAAGTATTTTATGATAATTTAATAATGACATTATAGTTTACATTTTTCTTTTAATTGTTGTAGAATTAATTAATTATTCATTCTCCGTATTGTGTCATCATAGGTAAATCGATATGGGAGCTTTTGATACAACAATTTGAAGATCTTCTTGTTCGAATTCTTCTTCTTGCTGCAGTTATCTCATTTGTAAGTTTCTACCATTTCATTAACTACTGCTTTATTGATTTATTGTTGCCACAGCGAAATTATAATAATCAAAAGCATTTATATTATTTTGTATTATGATTCTTGTTTTAAGAATGATTTATTGTGATATAAGATATTTATTTCCATTTGAATTAACAACATTTTATCTTTTTTTGTACATTCTTGTTTTCAGGTTCTGGCTCTGTTCGAGGAATCCCATGAACAGATAACAGCATTCGTTGAACCTTTTGTTATTTTGCTTATACTCATCGCGAATGCTATCGTAGGAGTTTGGCAGGTTTGTTGGAATTGATGTGATTCTCTTGTGAGAATGATTGATGTATTTGTGGGAAGATTGATGTTATTGTTATAATGGAAATTTAAATGCATTAATAAATATTAAATTATTTAAAAGTATTTATAAAACAAACATAAAATCGAATAATTAATTAATGAAGTTGTAATTTTGTAATTTAACCGTAGGAGAGGAATGCAGAAAGTGCAATTGAAGCCCTAAAGGAATATGAACCCGAAGTGGCAAAAGTCATAAGGAGAGGCCACAAAGGTGTTCAACAAATCAGAGCTAAGGAGCTCGTACCTGGCGATGTCGTTGATGTTTCAGGTTAGTTCCAGGTGTTAATTATTAAGTCATGGAAGATGGTTTTAATTATTTTTAATGTCATTTTTATACACACACGTTAATTTTGATTTTGATATCCACATGTTAAATTTTCTATTTTCAAGTTGGTGACAAAGTTCCTGCTGACCTTAGAATCGTCAAGGTGTTTTCTACCTCAATGAGAATCGATCAAGCTTTATTAACAGGTACGTCATATTTTTTTTTAAAACTATCAGGGTGTATAGTAAGTTACCTGAATTGATTATTATTTTGTCTATTTCAGGTGAGAGCGTTTCTGTCATGAAACACAGCGATGTTGTTCCGGACGGAAGAGCAGTAAATCAAGATAAAACGAATATTCTTTTCTCTGTAAGTTTCTACTTTTTTTCAATCATATTGTTGGCTTGACGTGGTTATATTTGTGTTAAAGTCTGTCATAATATCGTTATACTGTATCTGTTACATTTTGTATTTATAACTATACTGCTGTAAAGCTTTTGTTAGATTTTTAATGATTTTTTAATGATATCTCCCAGGGTACTAACGTGGCCACTGGAAAGGCAAGAGGTATTGTGATTGGAACCGGCCTGAACACTGAGATAGGTAAGATTCAGAAAAATTTGAATGAGGAAGACGACTTCAAAACTCCTCTTCAACAGAAACTTGATGAATTTGGACACCAGCTCTCAAAGGTTGTGAATCATCATAACATAATTATTTTATTTCTATGATTATAAATATTTATTTATAATTACTTGGCAATGTTGTTGATGAAGATAACAACAATAATAATTATATTTTGACATTAATATAATAACATTGATCTCTTGTAGGTGATAACAATCGTATGTGTAGCAGTTTGGGCTATCAATATAGGACATTTCAATGACCCAGTTCATGGTGGATCATGGCTCAAGGTATGTCTTAACATATATATATATTGTTAAATTATAATTTCTAAGCATAATATAATAATAATAATCATCATCATCACCAGGGTGCCATCTACTACTTCAAGATTGCCGTAGCTCTGGCAGTTGCGGCCATTCCTGAAGGTCTACCGGCCGTCATCACGACTTGTCTGGCACTCGGAACGAGAAGAATGGCTAAAAAGAATGCTATCGTCAGAAGTTTGCCGTCGGTGGAAACTTTGGGTTGTACTTCCGTCATCTGTTCAGATAAAACTGGAACATTGACCACAAACCAGATGTCTGTTTGCAAGGTAGTTTTTTTTCGTTGGTTAAATGAATATTTATATATATTTTTTTAATTTGAAATAAATAAATATATATTTTTTAAATTTCAGGTTGCTGTTATCGATAAAGTTGCTGGAGATGATATCTCCTTCCATCAGTTTGACATTTCTGGAACGACTTACACGCCGGAAGGAAAAGTGTAAGAAGGATATTAATTTATAGATTTGATAAATTAATAATTAAATAAAAAATTTTTAAAATAGGGCTTCTAATTGAAATAACATTTCTATGATATGTTAAATAATAATGTTTAAAATAAATCTATTATTAATTAAACAGCACCAAGGATGGAAAGAAAGTAAAACCATCAGAGTTTCCTGCTTTGAAAGAACTTGCTACCATCTGCAGCTTGTGCAATGATTCCAGTCTCGATTACAACGAAACGAAAGGAGTTTACGAAAAAGTCGGGGAAGCCACAGAAACTGCCCTGGTCGTCCTCGTGGAGAAGTTGAACATCGATGAATTAGATAAGAAAAATTTAACGAAAAAAGAAACGGGTATGGTCTGTAACAGGAAGCTTCATGAATCGTGGAATAAGGAATTCACTTTGGAATTCTCGAGAGATAGAAAATCTATGAGTTGTTATTGCACTCCGTGCGGTGCTTCGGAACTGGTTGCACCAGAAGCCAAGTCGTATGTGAAGGTATGGAAGACTTTTTTTCTATTGTTATGTTTATTTAATTTGATTAATATGTTGATTTTGTTAAATTTAAATTTTCATTAATTCAGGGAGCACCTGAAAGTCTTCTTGAAAGATGCAACTTTATTAGAATGGGCAATCAAAGAGTTTCTATGACAAGTAATCTCAGAGCTAAAATACTCAAGCAAGTAAAGAGCTATGGAACTGGTGAGCCACAAGAAATAATTTTATTCATGCGATATTATTCATGATTACAATATATATATACAATACAAATGTATATATAGGCCAGACCATTAGATTAGATAAATTAATAAGATTGTGTTATTTATCAATTAAATGATTTCTTGTATGTATATCAGGTCTTGACACTCTGAGAGTGCTCGCTCTAGCGACAATAGACGAACCTGGAAATACGGAAAAGTGGAATTTGTCGGATTCGTCAAAGTTTTACGATTATGAAGTTTGTTTTTTGATCTTTTATTATTTGATTTGAGCTGCTTTAATCTATAATGCCAAGAAGTTTCCAGAATTATTAATCTACTGCCAATGAATGATAATGATTATCCTTTTTAATTTGCCATTTAGTCAAACTGCACTTTCGTTGGACTGGTCGGAATGTTGGACCCCCCTCGTCTTGAAGTTTGCGATGCCATCAAGGAATGCAAGAAAGCAGGAATCAGAGTAATTGTCATTACAGGAGATAACAAGGTGAGTCTTGATCTCGTTGGGTCATGATAGTGATGAGTGATGACAATGAAGATATAATGTCATTTTTTTTAATTCTTTTTTATTTTTATTTTTCACAGGCGACAGCTGAGGCGATCTGCAAAAGGATCGGAGTTTTTGACGAGGATGAAAACACGGAAGGAAAATCGTTCACCGGCCGCGAATTCGACGACCTCAAACCAGCTCAGCAGGCTGAAGCTGTCAGAAGGGCTAAGCTGTTTGCCAGAGTTGAGCCGAGCCACAAGAGCAAGATCGTGGAGTTCCTCCAGGCCGACGGCGAAGTCACTGCTATGGTCGGTTTATATTTTTCGTATTTCCACGGAGACTGTTTTAGTATCACCACTCGCTTTTCAATTATTTTATTATTTTCCGTTTATTTTGTTTATCATCAGACTGGTGATGGTGTTAACGATGCACCAGCTCTTAAGAAAGCAGAAATTGGAATCGCCATGGGATCGGGTACGGCAGTCGCCAAGTCGGCTTCAGACATGGTTTTAGCCGATGACAACTTTTCCACGATTGTTGCCGCTGTTGAAGAAGGTCGTGCCATTTACAACAACATGAAGCAGTTCATCAGATATCTCATCTCTTCAAACATTGGCGAGGTTAGATTTGAAATACTTTTATTCAGATACTTTTGTGTGGTATCATGTACTTCTGATTTTTGTTTAAAAAAGATATCTTTGTAATTGTACTTTATTACTTTGTTTTATTTACCATTAAATGCTGATGTTTTAGTCTTAAACTCTTTCACACTACTTGTCTAATAATAAGTATATTTGGATGCTTGATCGTATTTTTATATAATCTTAATTGATGTCTAAAATTTTTTAAAGTTTTCGTTTTGTACCTTTCTTTCAACATTTATTTCACCTAGTCCATTCATTGCCTCATAATTGATTTTATTAGGAACAAAAACAAAGCACAAGGTGAAGAACCTACATGAATTAATAAAAACCTATTTTTGGGTCGTTATCTTGTGCTATTCTGAGTTTTTATTTTTATCTAAAACCTGGAGTGTGAAATTATAACTATAACTACCTGACAAAGAAATATAATATAAAAAGTGTTAATTTGATATTTTCAGTTTCGACTTAACATGTGCTGTATATAAGTATTTTGATTTCTATAAATATGTATATAAATGTGAATATAAATGAGATATTTTCTGTGCATGGTTTTACAATCTTCAGTTTATATTAGAATTTTATTATAATTTTTTAAAATTTTATTTTAATTTTCTCATTTAGGTGGTCTGCATCTTCTTGACCGCCGCTCTCGGAATGCCCGAAGCTCTCATCCCCGTCCAACTTCTCTGGGTCAACCTCGTCACCGACGGATTGCCCGCCACAACTCTCAGTTTCAATCCACCTGATCTTGACATCATGTCCAAACAACCGAGAGGTCCCAAGGAACGACTTATCACCGGATGGCTGTTTTTCAGGTATATAGATCTTTTTTTAACTCTTAATATTTATTTAATTATTATTTAATATAATTCAATTCAATTGTGCACTTTTGTATTTATGATTAGGTATCTCGTGATTGGAACTTACGTTGGTGCTGCAACTGTTGCTGCTGCTGGTTGGTGGTTCATGTTCTACTCAAACGGTCCACTCTTGAGCTACGAACAACTGGTCAGTTTTATATTAATTATAATAATTAGTTAATAACTAATAATTATAATTAATTATTGTAATTATCACAATTAATTATTGTAATTATCATAATTAATTATTGTAATTATCATAATTAATTATTGTTATTATCATGATTAACTGACTATTATAATTAATTAATTAATTATCATAACTAATATTGTGCTCCTATACTTATTGCCGAATAATGGTTGTCTATAAACAAGATTTTTACGAATTAATAATTCGAGTTTATTGCTGTCATTTCAGACTCATCATCTCCAGTGTGGTACTCCTGGCAATCCTCTATTTGAAGGTGTTGACTGCACTGCATTCTTCAGCAAGCAGCCCATGACGATGGCCCTCTCTGTACTTGTGGTCATTGAGATGTTGAATGCACTGAACAGGTTAGAAAGAATGCAGAGTTTATCCTGATAATATATTAATTGATTGATTGATATTTTTTATGTTAAGAATACTCTAAAGCCAACAGAGTGTTCATGTTGCCAAATTGAGTTGCTATTGTAACAGTGAATATGATTGTTATTTAACAGTTTGTCTGAAAATCAGTCACTTTTTGTGATGCCACCATGGAGCAACCCTTGGTTGATTGGTGCCATTTCATTGAGCATGGCTCTTCATTTCCTCATCTTAGAAGTTCCCTTCCTATCGGTGAGAATCCTTTAATTTAACATCTCTGTTAAGAAAATAATTTATATGTCTAATTATAAAGATTAATAAAGTATTAATTAGTTAAAATAAATTAGTTTTAAACTAAATACATTCTTCTTGTTTCCCATTATCCAGGCGGTGTTCCAGATTACTCCGCTGAATTTGAGAGAATGGAATGTTGTCATGACACTATCCTTCCCTGTTATCATCATAGATGAAACACTCAAACTGGCCTCCAGGATTTACTCAGAAGGATCAGGGGCTTTCAAGCAAGGAGCGGCCGTTGCAGCGCTGTGGGCAGCTTTTGTTGCATATGTGTACTGTTGTCCATGCTAGTTGGGCATTACTGTTACTGTTTTTACGTAGTTCTTGATGTTGTAGATTTTTTTTATTTGTCTAGTTCTCTCAACAAAAACTGTTTTATGACAATTTTTTTCAATACAATCGATTCACAAATATGTGTGTGAACTTCCATTCCTGTTTTACAACAAATTCAACTAGTTTATTTTTTATATTCATTTTATTGAGATGTATTCTTTTTCTTTGCATCATTTATATCTCATGAGAATAAAATAAAGATATATAGATAGATACGTGTATCGATGTCTTTGCTTCATTTATTATGAAAGTTTTCCATGCATCCTCTGTTCGTTGACAGATTCATTATGCTTATTATTCCAATTGTCATTTCCATCCTCATTGATGTAGAAAATCCTCAAATTGTTATCTTAATGTTAAAAGTTTCCATTGATGTGGTCCATGATTGAGTCATCATAGGATTGTAAAAGCGTAGGTGTATCATAACATCTGGCATAATGATACGAAATCGCCGACAACATAGCTTTCATTAAAGAGTTCAAAGATATACATTTAATGTTGACATGCAATTGATCACTGATGTGTTTCTGGATATGTTGCTTTACTGTCGTCACATCGGTTAGGATGATATAAAATAATTTTACACTAAAAGAGTTTCGTTATTTCACAATTGTTGAAAAGTTTTTTGAGACTTATC
Organism: Erpobdella octoculata; assembly: GCA_963978895.1. Taxonomy (NCBI): domain Eukaryota; kingdom Metazoa; phylum Annelida; class Clitellata; order Hirudinida; family Erpobdellidae; genus Erpobdella; species Erpobdella octoculata. The sequence goes on along the minus strand of OZ022242.1, from coordinate 39,146,691 downwards.
TTATTTTCATGATGATTGAAAATATAATGAGCATGCTTATTGAGTCGAATTTTTGATTGAGTTTTGAGTCTTCATGATAATTTCATAGATAGAGATTAATGAAGATATATATATGATGCATTTGCTTAATATAACGTTAGGAAATAATTTTTTGTTTTGTGTAGGTATTTTTAATGTTCTCTGTCCTTGGAAAGTTTAAAAAGAAAATTTCGTTCATTCTAATTGAATTTATGTGTTACTGAAATATGGTTTTCATATTATGATTTTCTTATTTTTCTTTAAAGTATTTGTATCAATCAAGACTAAATTTTCAAAAATGGCAGGCAGTTGACATTAACTAACGAATTGCAGATGCAAGCAATCAGGTCTTTAACATAAAACGACGTTTATCATGCGGCCGTTCTCGGTTGCTTTCCCATTCCCGCTCGCTCTTTTGTTCTCGCTAGCGTTCCCGTTTCCGATCGCTCTCCCGCTCATTTTGTGACTGGTTTCAATTTTGTTCACAAAAACCTTCCCCAATTGACTCTCAAGGTTGTGTGAAATTTTCATTACGATCTGGTGTAGAAATGCATAAAGGAAACAAGAGATTAATATAATCTAAGATACTAATAGATGAACGTGTCAAGGCTTGGTCGTTTATATATAATTAATTAAGCACAACAAACTACTAGTTTTTGGACAGTTGTGGGTGGTTAATTTAGCAAATTAGGAGGACTTTACTTGCTTGCGTCTGATATGAGTGAGAAAAAACTAACCCATAAAAACAAAGTTTTTATTATAAATCCTTTATATACGATCCTAGATTTTTAATTACTAATTCCTTTTACAGCCCAGAGCCAAATTCAAAAATTAAAAATCCGTTAAAATTTGGTGTTTTTTGAAAAACTTAATTATACAATATCCGATCAATATCAATTGTCTCGCAGCCCAAGTCGATGTGCCAAATTTCAGCTCGATCGGAAAACGGGAAGTGAGTTAATTTTGAGACTCAAAGTTTGTGACCGACAGGAAGACAGACAGACAGACGGGAAGACAATCGAAAATAATATAAAGGATTTAAAAATAACTCGATTTTATGTACAACGTAGATTTGTTCACTAAACGTTAATGCACCATCTAACGAACATATTAAAAGATGTTCAGTTTTTCTAATATGTTCGCTAAGTGGCGCTTTAACCTGGATTTATTTTAAAACTTTAAATCGTTCTAGCGCCTAAACGGTGCGTCCTAGAGCAAAACGGACGTCATTTTTGGGTTTCTCAAAGGGGTGTATGGAATCGTCCCAAGATTAAGTTAGTCCAAAAAAAATTTTTTTTTTTAACAGCGAAGTTATACACCCCTCAAAATATAATAGATTAACCCGTTTTGGTATCAATGTTGCACGCTCCTCGAAATAATATGGACTAAACCCGTTTCGGTGCCATTTGTGCAGTTGCTTTTTGCAGACAGTTTTGGTGCCAATTGTACAGTAGCTTTTTGCAGAACCATTTTGGTGCCAATAGTGCAGCTGCTTTTTGCAGTCGTTTTAGTGCCAATTGTGCGATGGCTCTTCGCAGCTTCTTGTACCAGTTTTTAGATATATTCGCTAGGTGTCACTTCAATTAAATGTAGCGACATCTTTCGAATGAATTATATATTTTCAACTTTTCAGATTTCGATTTTCTAGAATTAAAAACTTTAAATCGCTCTAGCGCCTAAACGGTGCGTCCTAGAGCAAAACGGACGTCATTTTTGGGGTCCTCAAAGGGGGGTATGGAATCGTCCCTAGATTAAATTAGTCCAAAAAAAAAAATTTTTTTTTTTTTTTTATACAATATCCGATCAAACTGAAATTTTGAATAATTTTGATAGATTCAATTGTCTCGCAGCCCAAGTCGATGTGCCAAATTTCAGCTCGATCGGATAACGGGAAGTGAGTTAATTTTGAGACTCAAAGTTTGTGACCGACAGGAAGACAGACAGACAGACAGACGGGAAGACAATCGAAAATAATATAAAGGATTTAAAAAAGGGAGAGAGCACGAATGCGATAGCAATAGAGTTTGTGTGCGTGTAGGAGGACTTTATGAGAGAGAGCAAGAATGCATGAAAAAAATTTGTTTGTGTGTGACAGCGAGAAGAGAGAAAACCCGGCAATGGCGGGAATCTCAACTGGTTAAACATTATTCATATGGAATAATACCTTATTTTATCTTTCAATGTTCTGACTTTTGATTGTAAACCTTCACTCATGCCATCTAGGGATTGAATTAAAACTTTTGCGTAATACGAAAACACGCTCAAAACATTATTCGACTCCCAATTTTTTAAACTTTGGACAAAACTTTAATAAATAAGATTCAACAAACCTTTCTTTTACTTCAACAGAAACCACTAATTTAACAAAGAAATTATTCAAATGCAATCATCATCATCTACCAGCCCTTTCATTTATAAACTAATAAATAAATATGCACACACAAATATTTTTTTAAACTTGAAAAAAAGACTACAAACAACGTATAACAAAGAAACAAATTCTTCACATGCTACTAAGAACAACTACAAACATCCAAAAGTACAAAAAAAAGATGAAGAAAAAGCAGTCCATCAGTTTTGTTTAACCAGTCTCAACTTGTATATTAATGCATTCATCATTATCGTCAATTTCTCTTTCTTTCACTCGGAATCAGAATCTCCGAAGTTGTACTTAACGGCCGGCCTTCCAGTCCTGGCCAGTCTTTCCCTTAGCGGTACGACGGGTTCGTCTTCATCTCCATCCCCCTCCAGGACTACGTCGTCATCTTCTCCAAATTCTAATATTTTTTCAACCTGTGTAATAAACAAAACAAATGTGCTCTCTATAACACAAAACAACATTCAAAGCCATGTAAATTTTAGTAACAAACTTGCTAATGACATAAACTTTTCAGTTATGATGATAAAAAATAGAAATATCATATAAATAAAATCTTAAAAACGGTTATAGAAATATTATATAAATGAAATTTTAAAAACAATTAAACAATTATAGTGAATTACGTAACTTATATCAAAAAAGATTATTGCAAATTTTATAAGTTAAATTTAAAACCAATTATAGAATTTAATTTAAACTTTAGTTCATAAAAAAAAAACACTAGCGATTACCTTTTTCTTTGGAGCAGCTTTAGCTGCTTTTGAACTTCCAGATAAAGTTGGTTTTGTCTTCTTTTTGGCGGGTTCGCCTCCATCTTTGCTGGCAGGCCTTTTAACAGCAGCCTTTTTAGGTGAAGCTTTAAGTTTTTCTGGTTTGAACTCATCATCATCATCACCATCAGAATCTAGAACAACTTCATTAACATCTTCATCTGAGCTATCGACAACCATCTTCTTTTTCGGTGCCGTCTTTTTCGGGGCTAAACAGAAAGTTACTAATTAAACTACCTGTCTTAATTTAATAATATTTAAAGACAAATCTAAATTTAATATTATTTAAGACCTGACTAAATATAATAATATTTAAACACCCAACTAAATAAAAAAATATTTAAACACCCATCCAAATATAAAATTATCTAAAAACTTGTTACCAGCAGGCTTCTTCTCGGCAGGTTGTTTCGGTTTAGCAGAAGCGGGTTTTTTCTGTTTCTTGGCAGGGGGAGGATTGAATGCCCCCTCGTCCATCGAATCTCCGACATTCATCTGCCTCTGAGGGGCAGACCCCTCATCCTCATCTTCGTCATCAAACGGCTTCGTCTTGCTTGGTTTTTTCTTGGCTAATACAAACGATTTAAATAAAAATTTCATAAATAAATCAATCATAACTATTATTATTATTATATTTATTTAACGTGCTCTTTATAAAGAAATATATCTCAGAGCAAACTACTAATTTAATCATAAAAAATGAAAAAATAAAAATAAATAAACAGTTTAACGAGTATCGAAAAAAAAAAAAAGAACCAACCAACAAATTCATCCGATGAACTGTCTCCACGATTACCATCATCACCATCATGGTTTACCGGTTTCATGTCTTCTTCTTCGTCTGAAGAAAACACACCACTCATGTCATCACCTTCACCTTCATCCGAATCTTCGTCCGACCATGGGTTTTTCTTGGGTTTTTTCGCTTCTCTCTTTACAGGGGTAGTTTTTTCTTTCTTTTCTTTCGGAGCTCTCGGCTTTTTGACTTTCTTCGGTTTTTCTAAATTGAGGGTTGACAGATTTATTGTAACATTTTTTCTTAAATCTCAGCACAACTATTATGTTTTTAATGGATATGTTATAGTTATAATAATTATAAGCAATGTTGTGTGTGCAACTCACCAGCACTGGCACCAAGTCTTTCTGCCAAAGATCTGTCTTCTGTGCCATCCAGACCATCGTTTTCATCACTCTTCTGTTTAATTATTAAAAAAAATTTTTTATAGAAAAATTAAAACATAAAAATTCCTCCCACTAATCAGCAACTATAATTCTATATTAAAGCAATTAATTTTTCGTACCAAAAATTACCACAGGATTACAAAAAACGCATATATGTCTTAGGTAAACACGTGTATGCACATAACTTTCACTAATTCATCAATTTAAATTAAAATTTATTTCCTTTTCTCACACTGAAAAACAAACCTTTTGAGCCTTCTTTTTCTTTCCGGCTGCTTCCACCTTAGTTCTGATTGCTTCGGTAGATGGCACGACCCTCACTCCCTTTCCCGATGGTCTGACCTCGATCGCTAAGGCTTTCTTTCCGCCCTTTCCTTTCACTGCTTTTCCGGACGGGTGACTCAAACTGGAAAGCTCGTCATCTTTTTCTTGTTGCTCTACTTTCTGTTTGTGAGAATTCATAAAAAACGATGAAGATATGAAATCGAATAAACGAAAACAAATCGTCTACCAACATCAAGCTCCGCAATGAAAGCGTTGAGATCATCCATCCACAAATCTGTCGGTAATTTTTTCCTCAATCTATACAGCTCTTCTGATTTTAGTTCCTTCTGTTTCAGAAGTTCTTCTTTCTTCTCTAAACTCATGCTCAAAATCTCCATTCGCAGCAAATAGTCGTAATCCGGCCCGCTGGCTTCCTCCTCCTTTTCCTTCTCTCCATCCAAAGCTTCGTCATCATCATCTGCCTATAGATGGAATACAAAAAGTTGTATATATATGCATGTGGAATTATATCGTGTGATATATCCGCAAACCGATGGTCACATAAAATTGTTTACGGTAAACATACGATTGCATACAATTCGATACATACATATAGATATTCATAATAACGAAGAAAAATTAAATAAAAAAAGATGTTTATGTTGAAATAAATTGAAAAACATTTAATCATATAAAACTAAATTTAAAGAAATAAATTATTTTCAATTAATTAATGGAGAGAACAAAAAATTTAAAACAAATAAATGAATAAACTGAAATTCTGATTAGCCAAATAATATTGGTGATGATAATGATATTGAGGCTAACTAGTTACCTTGCTAGGATCCTGCAGTAGCCGAATGACAAATTAAAAAAATCCTCAATATTTAATAATTTTGCGAATAAGAATTTGCCATCACTGCTGGCAATCTGCCAAAAACCACAAAAGGTAAACAAAAACAACCTGAAGTTTTGCTTGAACTTTCTTCCATGCTTTGACGGGATCGGAATCGTACTTCCTGGTGACTAACATCTTTATGATATTCTTTTTCCCTTGATTCTCTGAAGATCACATAAAAATTTATTTAAAAAAAACTCTATCAAAATATAACCACACCCGCTTCATAAACTCAGCCAATCTCAACAACCAACTACACTCGCTTTATAAACTCAAAAAATTACAGTAACCAACCAATAACGATGATTCCATCGATTTTTTCCATAATGAACCTCGCCTGGTTGTCGAGCTTGAGAGATTCGGCAGACAGCATGCATTCCAGGTAATCTTTACGTCTTCTGTAAAACTCCAACCTCAATTCATAAAATTCTCTCAAGATTTCTTCAACGGTTTCGTAACGTCGGATGCAACCAGCGGAATCGAACAACACCTGGTGTAGGTAAGTTTGAAATATACAGGTGAAGAATCTAACTTGAACTAACAGGTCCAATCACAGAAATAATAATAAGAAAACATTGAACCAACCATGGAGGCAGTAGCAAATGAAGTTTGTAATTTGAAGAACGTGTGCATGCCGACTTGTCGTGCTTTGTGCATCGCTTCGGCGGACATTTTGACGACAAACCTTACAGTCAGGTCCGTGTGGTATTCTTTGTAATCCCTGAATAACAAGAAAATTTTTTTATGAAATATATTTAAGACTAACAAAATTGAACACGGCCCCATTTTAGGACATTTAAAAAATCAAAACAAAACGTGCCACTTCACCTCAGCAGCATCAAAAACAGAACAAAAAACACATAAATAAATGGAGGACTTACTGGATCACAGATGGTATCTTCTCAGTACCCTGTAGCATGGGTTCAAGAACAGATTCCTTGTAAGTCTGAGTCCAGACGCGAATAGGGAGTTCAGTTATTTCGATGGTATTATCGTCGAGAATTGAGATTTCACCACTGAAGATGACCCTCGTATTGTCAATCATTTCCGTCACACCTGTGAAGTTTTTGAACGACGGAACCTGTACGAGCGAGAAGAGTACTTATATATATATACATCTATACATATTTAAGCAGCTTTATTATTTATTATGGTCAAAAAAAGTATTAATAATATATAACATCTCATTAATAAATTATCACTCTCCACCAAGTCACCCAATTTCTACCAAAATTCTCAATAACTCACCATGGGTAAAGGTTGCCTGCCTTCGATCATCATCTTGAGGTTATTGACCAGTTCTCTTATGTCGTAATTTGGAATCTTGGTACTCCATCCTGTTCCGATGCCTTCTGCACCATTAACCAATACCATGGGAAGAATGGGAACATACCATTCGGGCTCGATCTTCGTGTTGTCTTCTTCTAGAAATTTCAGCAAAGGGTCGTCACACTTGTTGAAGACGTGTCTGGCCAGAGTACTTGAAGGAAGGAAAAAAGAAATAAAATTTATTTTCAAATATAAATTAATACAAGAACAACTTTGACTGATAGAATTTGTTGTTTAAAAGTATTATCTCAACAATAACTGGTTTTAAGAACAACAACAACACTCAAGAACAACCCAACTTTATTTACAACTACAACTACAACACACCTGAGAGCCGTGAAGATGTAACGAGGGCTGGCAGAATCTTTGCCCCCGCTGAGCCTTGTGCCAAACTGACCGATAGGCAGAAGTAAATTGAGATTGTTACTCCCCACGAAATTCTGGGCTAATCCGATAATGGTCGCCATGAGAGATGCCTAATCGTGAGATGAAGAAAGAAATTTATCGCAACAAAAGATCACAGATAAGATAATCTATCTTTTAAAGAAATCTCTGCAACTTACTTCGCCGTGGTGATAGGCCGAGTGCTCCGAGACAGAACCGGCCAATTGGGCAACTTTAATTTCCCGAATGAGATTCCTCTTCAAACAGGTGAATATGACTTTACGCTGACCAGGTTTTAAACCTTGAATGAATATTCATTCAAAAATTTATAATTAATTTATGCAAATACAAATATTATTTATATCATTAATATTCATTAGACATACCGTCAACAATGGACGGGATGGATCTTTCATTATCCATGTTGCTGTAGAGGATTAGTTCTTTGTTAACAAAGTCATTATAAGAGACAGCTTTTGTGTCTTTGCCATACAAGTACTCCTATAAAATGAGAGAAATAAAATTATAATCTGAGTGATCTAAATGAGACCATGGTATATGATGTCATGGTATACGACCTCATGGTATATGATCTAATGCTATTTGACAACTGTGTCAAACCATTTTGAGTGTAATACGAATATTTGCCATTAAGCCCCACCCACCTCTTGCAGCCCAAGCTGAGCTCTTCTTTTTCTCTCTTCCATCCAATTAGTTAGCCATTGTTTTCTTTCTTCTATCTTTTTCTTACTAAATGCCTGCTCAATCAATTAATTAATTATTAATTAGCTCATGAATAATAATTTAATCATTATCATAAATTAGAAACAGACCAATAAGATGGCTGCATCGTCTTCGGGCCCGACGTATCTGAATGCAATCCTGTGTTTGTTCATGTCACTGAAGTACTCCTTGGCTTCCTTAGCAGTCGAAGTACCCAAACCTGGTAGGAGTAGAATTCAAGAAAAAATTTTCAATAGACAAATAATTAGTTACCAGCATTCCTAATTAATTATTCAAACTTGAATAATTAGTTACCAGCATGCTAATTAAATATTCAATAGATGAATAATTAGTTACCAGCATGCTAATTAAATATTCAATAGATGAATAATTAGTTACCAGCATGCCTAATTAAATATTCAATACATGAATAATTAGTTACCAGCAAGCCCAATTAAAATTCAATACACGAATAATTAGTTACCAGCATGCCTAATTAAATATTCATGATTAATGAAAAAAACCTTTGTAGTATTTTGCTTTCCAGCTACGATAATTTTCCGTCGCAGTTTTCCACTCCTCAAACTCCGGCAAGCTGTAAAAGGATTTTTCCACTTTGTTTTTTGTTACCTGAAAAATAATTAAGAAAAAAAATTGAGACATCATTACAAGATCTCCAGATCCTTAAGATTATCTAGTATTATTTGTATTATTTAGTATTTTATATAAAAAATTAAAATCCTCAAGATTATAATAAGAATGTCTGGATAAATCACACGCATTTCGCTGCGAGTTGTTACCTTGACGATAGGAGTAATGAATTGTTCGATGAATTTCTGCTGAAGAAGATGAGGCCAGTTGTGATGAAAGAAATTGATGAGGAGTCCTTTGATGTGGGAACCATCTTGATCCTGATCTGTCATCACCATCAACTTGCCGTATCTTTAAATTAATATGTATGTTAATATTCAACGACATATTTATTTTAAACCATCAAATCACCATCAACTTGCCATATTTTTAAATTAATATATGCTAATATTGAACCACAGATTTATTTCAAACCATCCAATCACCAATTCACATCATCACGACAACAAACCAGTCCTACCGATATTCAAGTATTAAACCATGTGCTTATGTATAACAACTACCCCACAAGATCAATACAACAAGAATCTTAATAACAATCTTTGGTTTCCTCATACCTCAATTTCACCAGAGATTCTGGACTGTCATATTTCTCCTTATACTGAAGTCCGATGATCTTGATGATGTTGTTGATCTCAGAGTTATCCATGATCTGAAACCAAGACAATAGACGTCATAGAAACAAACCATAAGAAACAAAGCTCGAACACCCGCACATCACCATAGTAACAAGTACTACATTCCCATAGTGACCCCACAAAAAACCCACCTGTTTATGGAGAGCATCCCTGACATTCAGAACTTTACCCTTGAGTGGGAAAACTCCGTACCGATCCCTGCCGACCACACCAAGTCCTGCCACAGCCAGGGTTTTGGCGGAATCTCCTTCAGTAAGGATGAGAGTGCATCCTTGCGAGTTTTTAGTTCCGGCATCGTTCGCATCGTCCAACTTGGGAATGCCCTTCAGTTTTGAACGTTTCGCTCCCGATTTCTGGTTGAGCTGGGTTTGTTGTTTAAACCTCATCCAAGTTTGTATTGCCTCGATCACTCCACATTTTGCTGCCTGCATAAGAACAACAATAAAAACAACTGTAATTATATGAAATATTCAATCAATGGCCGACAATTTTCTTTGCTAAAAAAAACATCAACTTGATTTTATTTAAACAAAAATTTGTAATCTTACATATAAAAAGAGTTCGTGCAGAAATACACAATGAATCGACACAAACATCATCAGCAACAAGCACTTACGCTGGAGTAGAATTTTTCCGACAGCTGGCACTTTGATCCGAAACTTTTCAGCTGGAGTGTCATGTTCTCCTTTGTTTGCGAGTCGAACGTGGGATTTTCTATCAGGCAATTTACGAAAACCCACATGTGGTTCTTTACCTGTATTAATTGAATAAAGTCATCATCAGTCATATAAGAAACCAAGCGTTTTAAAATAATTCGCCATTAAACAGCTATACCAAATTATTAATTAATTAATTAAACAAAAATCATTTAAACAACCAATCAACTCGTAGAAATACAACACACCTGGAAAGGTAATTCTAATTCATTTAAACAACCAATCAACTCGTAGAAATGAAACTCACCTGGAAAGGTTTAACGCTAATTCCTGCTTTCTTTTCCTTCTTCTTTATGACTTCGATGAGATTACCGGCAATTTGATCAGCTATGTAATCCACGTGTTTGCCTCCCTGTCGGTACAAAAATAGTGTAAGTACAAACATAATTTCAGTACAAACATAATGTCAATAAAAAAATAAGATATCTGTAATCAACTTACATCTATACCATCTAAAACTGAAGCAGTCATCTAAAATTTTAAAAACAATCACAACAACAACAAACCTTTGTAGTTGCAATGCTGTTGACGAACGAGACTTGTTGAAATCCTTTTTCGCTCAGAGTGACCCCGACCTCCCAGCGATCGTTGGCAGTTTCGAAGATCACTTTCAACGGTTGGTCGTTTTCGTCGGTCTTTCCTTTCAGGTATAAGTCGACGTATTCCTTGAAATTTTTTACCTGCAACAGAAAAAAAAGGATTGAAAGAATTCACGCGTGTGACAAACAAATAAAAGACAGCAAACCAAATTTCGTTTCCCAAACAGACCTGTAGTTTCTTTCCATTGAGTATGACCTTGACCCCTCGGGTTGACCCGACTATGTCGAATGCTCTTCTTTTGAAGAGGTCAACGATGTCCTTGTCGAGAACGTCCATTTTGAATTTTTCGAGGTCGGGGTAGAATGTCACGCAGGTGAAATCTTCACCTTTGGATTTAATAACTTTCGGTTCGCTCGCAAGGCTCATGTTATCAGTCCAGGTCTACAAGTATTGAAATTTATGATATAAAACATATTTTCAGCCGACTAAAGATTTAAAATAAATCATTAAAGGTAAAAAAAAAGTTTTCCCGACGATTAAAGCGACCGACCTGCTTAAAGCACAAATTGTATTCGTTCGACTGAGTTTCCACGACAAATTTCTTACTGAAAACGTTGCACAGTTTTGCTCCGTAACCGTTTCTTCCACCTGGAATAATATAAGACGTCCACAATAAATAAATAAATTTCTAAAAGAAATCCCTACAAAATCAACAGGTACACAAACTCGTTACAGATCACCTGTGACCTTCAAGATCGACAGGTACACAAACTCGTTACAGACATCCACAATAAATAAATACATTTCTAAAAGAAATCCTATCAAGATCGACAGGTACACAAACTCGTTACAGTTACAGATCACCTGTGACCATCAAGATCGACTGGTACACAAACTTGTTACAACTCACCTGTAACCTTTTTCTCGTCATCCTGAAAGTTACTGCCGGTCAACAAGTGACCGAATATAAGAGTCGGGACGTAGCACTTTTCCTTGGCGTGCGTCACAACGGGAATTCCTTTGCCGTTGTTCCATATCATTATCTTGTTTTGATCTCTGTATGCAAATGACAAAAAAAATCAAAGCTGATGAAAAACATTCTCAGTAGCAATATTTAAAATATTATGATAAATTAATTGTTAAGTAAAAATAAATTAATAATTTTTTTGTCTTACGGTTCAATATCGATTTTAATCGTTGTCATTCCTTGCGGATCCCTTTGCTTGTTATCAGCGGCATTTACTATAAATAAAATTAACAATACATTTATTTAGGCTTTATTAAATTTAGTTAAATAATTTATATAAAGTAATCTAAAACTTTTCATTGGTCAACTTATGAACCAATCTATTAATTGTAATAAATTACAGCTGAAAGACATTATCAACTTAACTAACCCTAACAGGAACAAACAAAATCAACTGCAATTAGTTACAATGTACCAAAAAAAAATTATCCCACCTAGAATTTCATCAAATATCTTGTAGAGACCAGGCACGAATGTGATTTCTCTGAGAACCATGCTTTCCGATTCTTCGTCGTACACCCACATCGGCTGCAAAACAAACCAGTCATGTCAAGAAATTATGGCTGAATGTATGGAATAGAAAACTTATACAATATACAACAGCCAGCGTCTCATCACAGAGAAAGCTATCCTGGAAACGCTTAACGAAATAATTTAATGACGACTACAAGCCGCAAGCAAAAGCATGAAAATATAACAAAAGTCTACCGACAAATAGTAGTAAAACAGATAAAAAATGCTTTCAAGACAAAAACCTGAGTTGTTTTCTCAACAGATCCAATGTACGTGTCGGGCCTGATGATGATGTGCTCACGTTGAGTCTTTTTCTGGTAAATTCTCTCAATTGACATCTTTTTTCCTTTCTTAACCTCAGCAGCAGCAGCTGGTGGTGCAGCAAAAGAATCGTCGCCATCGGACATTGGCTCTTCAGCCCCATTTCTTTCAGCAGGGTTATTAGAAGACATTTTGGCAAATAAAGACTAACAAATGGAGAAAAAACAATTCTATTTAGCTAATACAAATAAACCCAAGTACAGTGAATAATGCAACACTTTGAAAATATGTACCGTTATCTTGCCATCTTTGAAAGCCATTTTGTTGATAGATTGCCGATGAAAAAATCCTTTACTTTTAGATAGATGCGCTAAAGAGCGAAACAGTATAATTTTTATAGGACTGATCAGCTATCAACAAATATTAATTTTTCAAACTAAAACTATATATTTCTAAGATTAAATAATTATGTCGTTATGAATTAAACAAGCTCCGATCCTTTCCCGCTTATTACCTACAACCAAACACAACGATGGCGAAGCCGTACTCGAAGACGCATTTTCTGAATAAATGTTTTTTCTATTGTTAATACAAATTTATTTTAGATTTAAAATTTATTTTTTTTTTAATTTATTTTTACGTTTTAAATTTAAAATGATACATTTACCAATTTAAAATTTACAATAATCAACTGTTTTAAAAACATTTGAATAATATTAAAAATTAATAAATAATTAATTTTTTAATAAAAGAAAATTTTAAAAATTTCTTTATCACCTGTTGGAACGCTCGTGACCTGGTTGTTTTTAGTGGGTGATTGGATTTTAGAACAACTCACGAAAGCCCAGAACGAAATTCCAAGAAATTTTAATTCTAACGAGCAGGTAAGATTATTTCAGTAAAATTTTTATGTTTTGTAATATTTTAATTCAGATCTGTTTGGGAGAGTTCTAAGATCTAGCATCTTTCTTATTTACGTTTTTAAGTATTTACCCCACCAATATGGCAATACAACAAGCCACAAAAAATTGGTTTAAAAAATTGTTGAAGCATCAATATTTCAAAAGTAAGCAATACAAAGGGGCGGTCCGAAAGCTATGACGTAGGTGATGAGGGCTGTTCTTGATGGGCTATTGATAGAGCTTTTAGAATTTTAGAATAAGACAGAGTTGAAAGTGACAACCACTACTAAATTGCTAAGTGAGTAAAAGCGTCACTGCGGATAATTTAGCTTGCCTAATAGAAATTTATTTTTTTTTGTTTCTTAAAATAAAGCGAATTTTAGCGACAATATTAATTTTTTTGTAAGTTTTACGATTTAGGAGGACATTGGTGTCATGCTGAATGGTTTTTTTTATTTAAAAAATATTTCATAGTACTACAAAACAGAGTAACTCACACATACATGACAAGGAATGATATCTAAAGTGTCTCAGCTGAGCTGATCAATGAAACTGCAGATGGTAAACTGTTCAATAAGAAAAGAGAGAAGTGAGAGGGCAAGTTGATGTGATCAATAGATCTCTTTCTTTCTCTCTCTTTTTCTCCTTCTGGGCTACTTCTGATGATGAAAAATGGAGTTGTTAATAGAAAAGTTATTGAGAATTTTCCAGTTAAAAATAATTTAAATTGTATAATCTGTTTATTTATTTTGTTTTAGTAAGTTGAATTTTGTTTTTTTATATATATCAATCAACAATACAGCTTTTTTTTATTATCTTTTAACTTTTTTATTTTCCAGGTTGCAGACACGATCGTCCAAGGATATCGTAAAATTTGTTTGGATTCCCTGCAATTATTGTTTTAATACTGTCTTCTGAGTCATTCTAAGAAAGTCTTACCATCGTGCAAAGGATAATTCCTGATCAAAATGAATAAATAAACATTAGTGGTGCTTCATCAACAACAACAACTACAACTACACAAAATGTCTTCAAACGACAGCAACAACCACTTACAAATCATTTCCAACAACCTGGAAATCAACAACTACACAAAAATGTCTTCCGACGACATAAACAGCAACCACACGGTAATGTCGTCGGACGATCGGAACACGCCGTTGGATCTTGACTTTTTAACTCCAGACGAAAGAGACGCCATTTTGGCGGTTCTTGCTAGAGATGAAAACCTCCAAAGAAAAGAAGAAGAAAGACTTGAGTGAGTTTGATTTATTTATTTTTTTAGATTTGCTTTTTTGGTATTTTATAGCGCAAAAAAACTATAATCAGTAATGTTCAAAAATATTTCAAATATATGTATGCTGATACATGAAAGCTCAAAAATACATTTTTTAATGATATAATTATGAGCAAACATTAATAATGCGGTTTAATGATATTTGAAATAATTCCAACTGCTTCAAAAAATACTTAAAAATATTTAGATAATTTTAAAATTCTCAGTCTGATCTTCATGAAGTTTTAGTGGTAATCAATCAATAATACAATATATACATTTATTTGGAAGAAATGCCAATTGTTTTTGTTAAACAAAATTGGTTGATAATCACATGCATGCAACAAAATGTCATCGTTCACATTCCCATTGATAATTACATTCATGCAATAACGTCATCTCATCGTTCTCGTTCACATTCCCGACCAATTGCTTTGTTTGTGTCCTGAAAGTCACTCAGTTCTGTCTGTTGGTTTCTAATATTCATATTATTATGCATAGAGAAGGCATACCTACCGCTGCTGTTGTACTGTAAAAAGAATAATTTATCTATAAATAATTTAGAATAAATTATACTATCTTCCAATCACTTGCATTTGAATAATTATTAGAAAGTGAATCATTCATAAAAAAAAATTTACTAGCTGTATTATAAAGATATCTTTATCTTTATTGATGATTTTTAAACCTGCTATCTCATAATGTAACGTTTATTTCTTTAGCAAGCTCACTTTTCATTCTATTGTACTACAATGAAACTAGTAACTTATATTCTTATTATTACTGCATGAAAATCATTAAAAAAGTTCTGTGCTGGTAGCTAGAGTAACTACTCAGCGCTTGTTTTTCACTCGTTTCATTTCCACCTATTAATAACTTTATTAGCCAACTGAAAAGAGAAATCAGGGAGCTACGAGCGCAGGAGTTTTCGCGCATCTCGTTCGATGCGACCAAGATTTGCGGTAGGTGCCTTCAGGAATTCGGCTGGCTGTTCAACAGGGGACAAGTCTGTTCCAAGTGCCGGCTGAGGGTGTGCAAGAAGTGTCGACAACTGCTCAACAGTAGGACATGGCTTTGTCTTGTCTGCCTTAAAGTTCTGTTAGTATAATACTACCAATTTACTAGTTTTATGGATAAATATTAAAATTTCTTATAAATTTTTTCCGTTTAAATTTCTTTCTTTTTTTTATAAACAACAGAGAACTGGAATCGCAGACGGGAAACTGGTTCTACTCTCGCTACCCGAAGAACAAAAAGAACAAATCTTCATCTCAGGTCGTGACGGCTATCGACATCTTGCGCATCTCTCTGGGAGATAACCAATCCAGTGATCCTGGTTTGTTTCTTTATAGTTTTTAAATAATGCAAGCTGACAATCATCGACGTTTTATTTTTTTTTATTTTTTGAATTTAGTTGTTCTCATCTTTTGCCGATACTGCCGAATACTAGGAAATTTGTAGGCATTTACCTTGTAGTCGTTTAGGCAGTTAAAATTTAGCCAGTTACAATCCAATTTTTGCAGTTGAACAATGTAATTAATTATGTGGTTGATGTACTTCTGTGATAATGTCTATATTACTGGTTCACTATTTTAAAGCCATTTTCATCTGACCATCTGTCTAGCAGGAAGAAGACATGATAGCATAACTAACCTGCTAAGTAAATTGTATTACTGATGAGAGCAATGTTGCTGTTTGATTAAAATTCTTTACAGAACATTCCTAAATGACCAAAATACTTTTAAGTCTTGATTCAGACAAGCTTTCATTTTTTTTCGAGTTGTTGCATTTGATAAGTTTACTTTTAGTCTTCTTCCTGCACAGCCTGTCACCACATTTTCAAGCTAAGAATCATCCAAATAACTCAGTTTTTTTTTCGGTTTTGTTTTTTTTTCGAGAGAAAAATGCAACAACTCTAACTTTATTTCTTTCCTTATTTCTTTCTTCAGATGACACGCCACTGCTAATTGGCCAGCTCAGAGATCATGTGACTTCGATGACTCATCTTCCCGAAGAACATAAGTCTTGCGACGGCGACGACGATGAGGATGTATTCTCAGATTCAGACTCGTTGTTTAGCAAATATCTTTCCGCATCCACTCCCAACCTTGCCGCCAGAGCCAGCAGCAGACTCCAAGCGGAGGACCGAGGGAGTCTAACGAATCTTTATATCGTTGACACGTACGAACTGAGGGAAGAACTGCGACCTCCTTCGACCGAGCCTAGTTCGGAACTTCCAGATGACGCCTTCACGACTACAAAACTCAATAATTGTAATGAGCTGCCCAGTCTTTTTACAGAAGAAGAGTGCAATAAAGCAATCTTGATTGATCTTCAAGATAAAAGCAAGACTGCTTATATAGAAAATCATCCTTCATCTTGGCAGGATGATGGTGATGTTGGCAGTGCCAACGATAAAGATGAAAAACACACAGGACCTCATGGCATTAACGACTTTTTTCTTACTAAAAATGACAGTAATAATAGTCTTACCGTGGCTGATCAAAGCCCTGTGATAGAAAATCAGCTACATCCTTCTCTAGGAGTCAAAGTATCTGAATTAGAAGCTCAAACTTTAAATCTTGGTTCTATTAACAAAGACATATCATCATCAGTCCTCGATTGTACCAGTCAACAAAAAGAACTATTAGGAAATGATAGTAAATCTACTGATAACTTTTCCATCTTTCCATCACCAATACCAACAACCGGTGACTCATCGCCTCCTTTGGCAGTTACTTCTGATCCCGTCCGACTGAAGGTCAGTGCTCTCTTGGCGAAATACGGTCGCAGCGAGATGACAAGCCCACCGGCTGCAGCTGAACCTCCCATCAAAGCTGTGACTGCTAGTTTTTTTGATGACAACAATGAAGCTCAGAGAGCAAGTGTTAGTTCCACTGGTGATGATGGTGATGATGATGAGGATGATGCTCAGTCACCAACTGCAATAGAAGAATCAATAAGGAGTGGATTTACATCATTTATCTTGCCGAAACCCCAAGCGTTTTCCTCGATTGACGATGGTTCGAGTGGGACGCAAGTTACTTTAGAAATGTCTTCGACTCATCGAAACGACGATTCGCCTAATGAAACGATCCATCAGTCTCAGAGCAACAATCGAGACTCTCTCGACAATGAAGATGATGATGACAATCCACTCGAAAGGTTTCTGAAAAATGAAGCTCTTTTAGAAAAACAGCGACAGCATCAAGATGAAGAAGAAGAAATCATTCCGGTGCCCGTAGCCATACCCTGGCAATCTGGAGGTAGTTACGATCTCGATTGGGATGCTGAAGATGATGGAAATTTTTTCAAAGAATATGATTCCATTCCCACCGGTTTCTTAGACGACGAAGGTGAGGATGATTCTAAAGGTACTTACTCCGAGCTGAGATCAATTATTAGCAACATCTTGCACCAGTCGGGCGAACCAACTCGAGAAGATGAGGAAGAAGAAGAAGAAGAGGATCAAGAAATGGAAAAATCAGGAATTCCTATGTTTAGGAAAAGGTCGCTTAGTGTCATCAGTGAACATACTGAGCCTTCTCCGTGTAGCTCGTATGGAGAATCGTCCCTGGCCGAAGATTATCTGGAAAAAGAAGATAATTTGTCTCAAAACTCATCCCTACAGCACTATGAACTGTGTTGAGTAGAAAAGAAGTTCATAATAAGATTGAAAATTCATTCTTTTCCACCAACTTTCTAGTCCGACGAACTCAATCCATCATATCTCTATCACATTAACTCTACCATTTTCAATCACCGAGTTGTTTTAGTTTTTCTTCTTCTGTACATTAAAAATAATATGTATATGTGTTGCTAGAGCACACACAGTATTCTAACATCATTTCCGTTATGTATTGAGGCCAGTTGCCTGTTTAAGAGAAACAAAATCAATTTTTTTTTCATTGATTTTTGACAAGAACATTTAGCAAATGTTTTCTTCACCATTAAATTATTTACTACGTGTGCACATCTCTCTAACTAAGAATTTATTTATCAAGTCTGCAAATTCATACGTTAGAAGTACTTAATAAACATAAATTATAAGTACAATCTTACATATGTATATAAAACATGTATACATTTATAAATATATATATACACTATAATGTACAGTAATTCGGTTAAAAATTAATTATTTGCAATCACTATATTTTTTTTTTGAGTTACCTTTTCAGAATCACTTGAATCATTTTTTGTTGTTTTCATAAATTTCTCAATGAACAACAATAAGCTCTTCGTTGAACTGCTGTTTGCTGCACAAAATTAATTTGCAGCTCATTCGCATTTTACCGTGTTATCTCTCTCTCTCTCTCTATGTCTCTCTCTCTCTCTATGCCTCTCTTTCTATGCCTCTCTCTCTATGCCTCTCTCTCTCCTCATTAAATACGTGCACCAGGTGTGGTTTTACTTTGTAAGAGTTAATGACGCAAACCATCCATGCCGATGACGACGACGTTAAGATATCTTGTTAACAGGAGAAGAACTTTCTGGACTTTGTTTTGTTTTTTTAAGTTTTACGTTTGTGGAATACATCTAAGTTTGTTCGATCTCGTCACATATATGTATATATATATATATAAACGCGGAGTTGCGATGATGAATGAGTTACTGGTTTCATTTTTTAACGTTAATCGTGTGAATGCGAACTCGTTTGCAAATGGTGTTTATTATTATCGTTATTTTTATCATTTGGTTACACATTACAACTAATAGGATTTTAAAGAGTTTCATTAACCTTTGACATAGCAAGCTTGGAATGTAGTTGGTACTGCCAGTTATTATCAACTGGCAATAAATCGTTTTATTTAGAGAAATAAATAATTTCTTTGTTCAGATCACATGTTGACATTGATCTCATTTTCACGTAAACAAAAATAGTTGATCCGCTACAAGCAAATATTTCCGACATGATACACATATGTTGCATGTACGATACGCAAATATTTCTTATACGATACTTAAATATTGCATACACGATACGCAAATATCGAATAATATTTCATTGTGTTTGCATGTGCCTTACCATTAATCTGGATGTGTGTGTGTGTGCAGAAATATAATATAGAGTCAATACGCATCCAACAACACCACATAAACCGTTATCATATCGAAGTTGATGATTTTTTTTTTGTAGTTTATTTTTTTAATCATCCACCAATATTTTGATCCATCCATCCATCCATCACCTCTTTGAAATTAATTCTGAAATTGCCCGATTTAATAAAAGTCAATTCAATACCAGAACTCGTGTTTGTTGTAATTTTAAAGTTAACCAGAAATGTAGTTTTTGTGCAACTAAATGAGTGCTACAATTAACCTCAGTGGGTGTTTTTATGTACTGCAGTGTATGTTTTATGGATATTTTTGTAAGTTATTTTAACTCACCATAAGTAGCATGTTAAGCTAATCATAGCCATATATGGATTTAGGATTCAGATGTTTCTTAAATGATTATGCAGTAGTTATTTCGAAATTTTCATAGTTTAAAGAGAAAATAGAGGAAAGAAAGCTTTCATAAATTGTAGAATATCACCAAATCAAAGAACCAATTGTTTTCTAGAATCATCACACATTTTTTATTTGCAATTTTTTTTACTGTTTCAGAGATCAAATTCAGTTTCATTTTTAAAAATGTTCACAGATGGCAAAAAAGACGAAGGAACCATTGTTGCCACGGAGAAACAGGAAGAAGAAGAGCAGCCAGTTGTTCTGAGACTGACCAGTAAAAGCTATGAACCAAAAACTCCAAATGTGAGATGACTAGGATTATAAATTCTTTGAATTTTTTGTTGTAAAAATCATTACTTTCATCGGTTTTGACCACAAAATAAATAAATAAATATCTTAAAATTACTACAACAATTAAATCTGATGCAGAGCTTTCCAGTTTCCACTTCCGGTACGAAATACCAAGGAATGATGATGGAGATGATAGCCAACAGAGACCCACAACCTCTCCAAAATCAGGCATTGGATGCAAGTGATAAATCCATGGTAGGTTGATGTTAACGATGATGAAACGATGAATAATTTTATATAAAAAATACGTAACTACAAGACTAATAAGTTACGAACCAGGCAGTTGTTTTGCTTTTTATTTTGATGAAGCTGTAAATGATACATGATAGTAACTGACTTTAACATTTATTTTTTATAACAACTCAGGAGAGTGAAGAAGCTGAGGTAAGAGATGATGATGATGCTGATAAGAAGAAAAAGAAGAAAACAACATCAAATCTTGTCACTTCTTTTTCAGTCAGTCGATAACGTTTTTAATTTCAAAAAAATTCAATTAATTTATTAAATTAGTAAAAATTTAATAACCAATCAAACAAATACTGAAATAATTTACATACTTTTCAAAGCATCAATCCGTTTAACTTTTCATCGTTTTCGATTCTCCCCGACAGAGCAGCGTCGAGAGTCTGATGAGCATCTACAGCGGCGCCGGAGAAGTTCACTACGGCAAGGTGCTCGTAAGTGGAGAAGTTGAGCTGAACTGTCGCTACGACGACAAGGAAGAACGTCTTGACGTGGAAGTCGTACAGTGCAGAGATCTCGGAATAGTGGACTTTGCCAAAAAAACGTCGAACCCGTTAGCGTCGTTATATTTTGTCGGATTAGTGTTTCAGAATTAGATTTAAATAAATGCAAAATAAATGCAAAATAATTGTTATTAAAGGTACGTGAAATGTTACCTGCTCCCTGAGAAAAAAAGGCAGAGCAAAAGGAAATCAACAATTAAGAAGCACACGCTCAACCCTGTTTTCAATGCTACCTTTCAGGTGAGTCTGTACCTCATAGTTCAGTTATCCAGTTATTTTCAATTTTTCAGTTTATTTTATTGTTAAAAAATTTATTTCCAACCAAAAAATGTACATCCTTCCTGATAACTTTCATGGGTATTAAAATTATTAAATTGCTGTTCTTTCCAACTCTCGACTAACTGTATTACACAATTTTTTTATTATGACAGCCAATAAGTATAGATATATATTTTAATAAAAAAGTTTATAAGTTTCAACCCATCGCTGCAAAACAAGGTATTGACTCATGGCATATTGATTTCCTGTTCTGATTACCTGCCTATTTTTTTTTCTTTTGCACTCCCCTTCGATGCAGTGGCGCATCAATCGCGAATCCATGCCACTCCACAGCGTCTACCTGATGATCTGGCACTCGGGAAGGTATGGGAAAAACGATTTCCTCGGAGAGATTGTCATTCCACTTCTTGACGAACAACTACAACAACTGAACACTACTCAATGGCTTCCACTCAAACCTAGGGTTAGTGCTGAAATAATTAATTAATTTTTTTTTGTCATTCAAAACCAAAATTGAGAGTTCATTCTTATACAAATAAAACAGTAAAACAAATGTGATGGAACCAAGACATTAATTTTTTAGCCAAAATATTACATCTGTGTCAAAGACCTGATTTTGTAGCCATGACATTACATTTTGTAGCCAAGACGTTATTTTACAGGCCAAGACATAACATTTTATAGCTAATACATTAATTTTTGTGACCAAGACATTACTTTTAGTAGTAAAAACACTAATTTTGAATTATGTCATCATAACCAACATCAACACCCCAGTGACTGCAATTCATCACCACCATTGCTATAACAGCAACCATTTTATTGATAAGCATCTTATAAAGTTGACTGCTTTATGCGCATCATTTTTCATCATCAGCAACTGTTCATCATAATAATAATAATATAAATCATTGAACAGACTTGATAGTTATATAAATCTGTCTTCTAAGAATCGCATGTAAGAAGAAAGCTTTATAAAACGATTAATTTATTTTTATTAATAAATGGTGTTTTAATTTAAGAATATAAATATACTTTTGAATTTTCCTGGCATTTATTTCAGTTAGTACTTATTATAATTATCCGACAATCTTCAAACTGAAATTGTAGAACTAAATTAGCATAATTGCACCACCTTCTTTCATGCATTTGTGTCTTCATTTACATATTTGTGATATTTTGTTTATCTTATAATTAAATAACATGCTAGGGCACCACTTCATAATGTGGAGGAGAGAAGCTATCAAAGTGGTGCCAGGCATGGCTCATGCTCACAATTTCACATTTTTAGCTGCCACCCAGTATCCCAATGTGCTGAATATCATTACATACAGCCGATACAGCTGTTAAGCTGGTACAATTTTTAACTTGATTTTTTTTTATTTATTCTTATCAACAGTCAACCTCCAGACCGTCAAATCTCTTGTACTATGGTGATATCGTTTTGAGTCTCAAGTTCGTTTCGAGAGACAGCCTCCAGATGAAACAACTCTCAACTAAAAGCAAGGGAGAACTTCAAGTTCTCATCAAACATGCCAAGAACCTCAGTACTGACAAGTCGAGCAAGTTAAACGGTTGCTTCTGCAAAGCGTTAGTTGTAAATTTCAGTTTTTTTTTTAATTAACTTTAATAATAATTTTTAAAGATTCAAGCAGAGCATGAAAGAATGATTTTAAAAAAATATACTGATGATAAAGACAAATAAATAAACAAAATTATAGTCCAAAAAACAGTAAAAATTATATACAAAAATGAAAAAAATATAATGAGGTGTTGATTCTATTAAGATTGACTTTGTAATTGTAATTGTTTTAAGTAGATAAAAACCATCTAATGTTAGTGAATACAATGATGCAATGCAATGCAAATGATTAATGTCATGAAAATGTTAAGGCTGACAATTTATAGATTGATAAATAATGCTACACGATGATGCAACTTATAAAGGAAACATATTTATTATATTAAATTGTGATTCTAATCATCATTATCACTAGCCATTGTGATATGCTTGAGACATTGCTAATATAATGATGCCTTATTTTATTCCATTCCACATTCCAGAATGTTACTCCAAGACAACATCAGGGGAGCGAAACAAAAATCGGCAAAAGTCGAAGCAAAGAACAACAACCCTCAGTGGAATCACACATTCGTGTTTTCCGACGTGACGAGAAGCCATCTTCTGGAATCGAGTCTGGAGTTGACATTCTGGGATCGAGAACACAGTTCCAGTGATTTTCTGGGCGGAGTAAGACTCAATGCTGGAACTGGTTAGCTAATTGTTCTTAAGTATATTTGATTATTTACCTTAAATTATAATATTAATATATATATTAATTATTATATGACAATCGAAGTATTTAATTAATTATAACTTTATGATAAAAATATTCTCAATCACAGGCATCGTATCTGGCAAGCGAGTTGAATGGATGGACGCCAAAGGTGAGGAAGTCTTGCTGTGGCAGGCGATGCTCGATCGGCCTGACACCTGGATAGACGGCACTCTAATGCTGAGATCCAATATGGTGTCACGCAAGTAAAACCATCACGAATGTGCTAAAAAGAATTTTGTTTAATAAGACGATGGTGCTACTAATCTGCAAAATACCTCCAGTTGCATTCTACTGCTTTACTATGATTTTTGACTTGAATTAAATTATCAAATACAGTAAAAGTCTTCTAGAGCAGATGCTGAGAGAAAGACACGGAATTTTTAAAATCTGTATCAGGCCTATAGTAGCTTGCTTCCGAGGAACGGACAGTCAAGAGAAGCTGACACTTTTGCTCTTCTCTGAGGGTGTCCTCTCTTCAGGACTTTTACTGTAAGATGAAACAAAAACTAATTTTGTATTGTTTGTCATGGGTTATGGAAACAAAATTGGGTTTTTGACCCATTAATGTTTTTGATTCCATTACTGAATTCCATTGGCTTTGCTTTGCTTGAAGGCTTTCTTTTTTGCGATCAAACGTCCTATTTTTAGCATTTAAAATATAGATTTGGCTGAAGTTGCATCATTTGTTATCCTCATTTACAATTTCTTGTTTTCCTTCATAAAAATGTACGCCATTGAATCATTTGCATTAAAATACAAATGATTTGACATTATTTTTTTTATATGATGCAATTTTCAAGAAAATATTTTTTCTGTTTGCCTTGTTTTTTGTCTGTGTTAAAAGATTTGTTATCATCTGACGTTAATAGATTTGTTATCATCTGATTTTAGTAGATTTGTTTCAGCAATAATGCTTTTTTTGAAAAAAATTCATTGTTTTCACATTCCATTACGTTTTACGCAAGTATATACTCTTTCTAACTCTCTTTTTCTGATATTATTTATATTTATTTTACACTCACATAAATTTTCAATTCTTATTAATAAAAGGGTTTTGAATTGATTTTAAATTTATTGTGCAATAAATGAGTTAATCTGGCAGGAAAATTGTTTTTTTTTTCATCAAAAATGCACTTTTTTGTTAATTTATTAATTTGCTAATATGAGCACGTGTTGTTAAGTGTTTGTAAGTTTATCAAATTTTAAATTTTCTTTTGTCAGTACTGAACCCCTAACCCTACCTAACCCTAAAGAAAATTTGGCTGGCTACGCGGTTGACGACATTCGCATTATTCAAAAAATATGCGCCCGAGTTACCCGCAATTGGGTAATCGCAAGAGTCAGCAGAGCCGCAGTGCAATGGAGAGTCCTGGGAGAACCGCTTTCTTGATCACGATGTCTCTTGCACAAGGTTATCGCGTCTCAATACACGAACACGAGAGTGAAATTCCAAAAGATTCAACCACTGACCACTGGACCAATATTTCAACAAGTAGCTAACTAAAAAACTTGAAAAAATCGGTACGATTTTATTACATTAAGAAGAAGACACCAACACTCGATGAGTACCAGTTTCACAACTGGGGTGTAAATAGGGTTCGGCACATTCCGATTTCGGAGACACGTGCGGGTGGCAGGTAACACTGTGTGATCCCATATGCACGAGTGGTTCCCAGCGCTGCTGTAGTAGTAACAATACGAAGTAGCGCCCTAATAGTCTACATTTACAATGTACAACTCTAAACTGTCAACAAAATGGCCGCCGAACGCCCACGAAGACGAAAACTTACTGCAGAATGTAGATTTCAAAATTAAACATTATCTTCCCAACAAGTACAATAAATCAGTCATTTTCATCGACAAATTATTTTAATAACAATTAATTAAATGCATATTAACAATCAAGTTACCAAAGAATAGAATACGTCACTAAACCGCGCTAACAATAGGAATATGTTAGAATGGTTAAACTAAAAAAAGTGTCTTAATAAAATGCAAGCACTTTGGCTGTTAGGTTTATGTAAAAAGCACACATTTAAGAAAATTATAAAAAAAAATAACAGATCGAATAAAAAAAATACATATGACAAGCATAACTTTAATAAATTTCCCATTTAATGTAACAAAGCATTTCTTGTCAAAATATTCATAAAAACCCAATTAATAAAAGTCTTTATGTATACATTATTTTTTAAATAATTTTTCTAAATTAGGTTAGATCTTGATATTGATGTTAAAACAGTGCTCTTCTCACCGAGCCCTGTGAAATTGTAATGCCAGCATTTACGGTAAGCACACCGGAAAACCTGCAGTTGGAAACTTTCTGGAATTTAAAAAAATTCCATTAAAAAGGGCACAAAAAACAAGTACTTATTTTGAATGGATAAAAGTTGAAATAATGTTTCCAGGCTTTTGTAAATCTATTGATTGAGCACCCGCCTAAACAAAGGTTTCCAAACCCATCCAAACCAGACAGACACTTTATTCAAACCTTGACAAAACGCATAGGCCGAAAGAAACAAAAGTTTCAAAACTTTATGAGTTTCAGATAAAAATAATTAAAAGTTAATAATAATATTCAGTTAAATTTACAAAATTGCTAAAACAAAAGACCGCCAATCGACCAATGATCACAAAATTCGCGCAAAGAATTGTCACACGCAGTCAAAACAGACACGATGAAACAACGGCAGTCAACAGAGTAGAAGTTGCTCCAGTAGTGGTTCAGAAGTATTGAAACAGCGTTTGAATATTTACACGTTTGAGCTGATCGATGAACTGTGGCACCTCTTCAGGTAGAGAAAGGCTCTGTTTCGCAATAAAAAATATATATTAATATTTATAATTATTGGGTCTTTTTATTATATTATTTGTTTATAAAAATATGGTTCAATTAATTATTTTTTAAAAAATTTTATAGTCCTTTACACCAGGTGTTTTAAGACTGAAATGGCTGTATGTAGGAAGCACCTAAGTACTTCCTGACGTGGATCATAATTTGATACTTTAACTTTCCCTCCTCCTTTCTCCAGACTTGGGACTGGCTTGCAAAAGCAAGGCGGAGTTGGTTCAATTAAATCATCAGATACGGTTAAATATCAACAACCAGTACTATAAAAAAAAACCAACATGGTTGCCCCGATGATGAAGGAACAGGCATGAGAAACAAGCAGAAGGACAAGGCCGTTCTTTGCTCTTCCTTTCCTCCTTCCTTCCATCTCCAAGTCATCGTACATTTTTCGTTTCTGCAACTCGTAATGTTTCATTTTAGCTTGCCATGTTGCAACCTGATTGAAAAATAAAACAGATAAAATTTTAATAAAAAATAATTTATAAAAAAAAAATACTAAACAAAATTTATTAAATTTATAAATGCGAAGATGGTGAAGGGTTCAGTGGCGCGAATACCACTTTTGAGCACCTTACTTACAATGATAATATTAAAATAAGTGGCGACGGCTCTAATTGGTGTCCGACCGTGCACAATAACTTTGTCTTACTTTACGTTACTGCCAATACTTTTGTGCCCGTCCATGTTGTTTGTGTTGTTTGTCTACAAAAGTCGTACAACGCTGCTCAGTGTAGTTACGTTTTGCACCTATCGAGTATCTATGAGTGTTTTAGCTTGTCTTTCTTGTTTATTGAATAAATTTGGTTCTAAATTATCGAAAAAAATATCGTTGATTTTGTCGTGTCACTTAATTTAAATAAATTTATGTCACATATTACTGATAAAAAACATGTTTCAAAACCTAATACCAATAACTCATCAAATTCTTGTATAATTCCATTATATTATGCTAATCAGATGTCTAATAATTACTGTTACTGTTATTATTATAATTAATTTAATTTAAATATTTTTTATGTTGTTACATAAAGGGTAGACAGACCATAAATGATTTAAAACTTGTGCAATCCGTGCACCTAAACGTAAAAAATTAAGAAATAATTTATTAATTTATTCAAACGTACACTTGAAGGGGACGGTATTTCCGGCCTGCTTGACCAATCCTGAACCCATTCTGGATTAATAATTACTGGTTCCTGAAAAAGATAGCATTTCATAAAAATATATAATCGTTTATAAACAGATGAGCAAATAGGTAAGAATTCAATAATTTCTATTCGTTAGACTAATGCAAATAAAATAAATATAAATAGCAAACCTGGAAATTGTTTCCTTGCGAAACATCTGTTGGTTGAGGATGGTATTCACTGAGACTGTATAATAATTTGATACTCTACATAAATAACTCAAACTTCCATAAAAATAACACTAATATTTTAGAAAATATATAGATATTGGAAACAACAAATAAAACAAATATATCAGAATATTTATTCTGCTGAGAAAAAAATCCATAAAATAACTCAAATTCCCGATTACAAACCTGTTCCTGGAATATACCCTATCGATTGCAGATCCCTGTGATCCATGCGAGACGGGTGAACCAAATTCTTGTTGGGCTTCAAGCAGCCATTTTTGCATTGAGCTGCTCAATGAATTCGGTGGAGTGCTTGATCTTGATGATATGATTTTCGACTCGTTATGACAAGAGATCATGGCCCATGTATCTTTAAAAATACAGCGTAACAGTAGTATTTATTACGCAGCATTTTCAGAAGATAATCCATATACCATAGATCCAGAATATTTTACAGACAAACTTTCCACAATAATAATAATAATAATAATAATAATCATTATTAAATAATGCAATCAATTTATTTTTCTAATAAGAATACCTTACAATTAAGATTCTTAATACAAATACTAACAAAAAACAATGACAGTTTGGGAAACAACAATAAAATTTCAACCACACTAAGCAAAACAAAGGATTATCTTGCTTTTCTTATTTTATTGCGTCAGTAACAAAAGAGATATCTGCGATCAATTCAAACTTACCTGACAATTTGTCGCTGTTTTTGTCCGAATGATGGCTGGTAGACATCTTGGAATCGCAAAACTTGACTGTCACAAACTTTAAACTTTGACTGATAAACGATAGAAACTCGATAAAAAAAGCAAAACATACACAGCTGACGACGGGTGTTATCGTGAAGCGAGTCACGTGATCAAGCAGGCTACTACTAATCAAGCGCGTGATTCATAATAATTTTTATTATTTTTGTTTTTTTTGCTAACACAAATTAAAAATTAAATTTTTGCCTTTATATAATTTTTTTAATTTAAATCAAAGTATTATAACGTGAGGTTGTCATAGCTCCTGGCACCCCCACGCGCCTATTATCTCGTTGAGTCTGCTTAAAAACGCATGGTGTTCGTCTGCAGATAGAAATTTCAAGTCTGCTTGTGTCGCTTTCGGATTTTTTTGAAATGGAAATTTTTTCAATGATCAAAAACTTTATTTAATCTGAAATTAGATTAATAAAAATGTTTCGTGATGGCGAAATTAATTAAAGATGAACTGATTGTGTAGCATGTAGCAGTAGGAGTATCACAAATTTGAAACTGGAATAATAGACAAAGAAGTGGAAAAAATGAGTAACCTGGTTTATCAGCTGTTGAGGTTGTCCTATGGAATGCTAGTTCCTGCTTATAATTCTTTCAAAGCTGTGAAGAGCAAAGATGGCAAATTGTTTGTTAGTTTTGTTTTTTTTACACCGCTTTTCGTTTGAGTAGTAGAGTATTTAACAGAAGTGGACATGGGCTGGGTTGGTTGACCTATGGGTTGGATTGGATTTGGTCGAAATTTTTTGACATGCGTGGACTGGGCTGGGTTGAACAAATTTTTAATTGTGGGTTGAGTTAGAAAATTTAACTGAAATTTAAAATTTAATTTAAGGTGGATTGGGTCGCCATAAATGGACCCATGTCTACCTATGATTTAACAAGAGATAAACTACTATTTTTAGAGGTCATGGTGTGCTTTAGCCAGGACTAGAACTTTCTTAATTTTAAATTCTATCAAACATTATTAAATCAAATTATTTTTAATAATTCCATGGTGGCATTTTGCACCTCCGAAAGTAGTTTTTTTTATTTATTAAAGGCAAATATTAGACAGGCCCAGGCACTAAGCTACAACCATGAATATGCTCTTGTGAAAAATTCTTATGTTATATTTTACGTAATTAAAGTAGTTTGATATAATTTTGATATAATTTTCCATTACAGGCTAGGTCAATCATGTACTGGACGGTATTTGCAGTTTACAGTTTTATCGAATCGTTTACTGATGTTTTTCTTTCGTGGTGAGAAAAGATTCATCGTTCGAACATTGCAGTGTCATTTTCATTCAAATTGTTTTTTGTTTATTATCAAAGAAAAATAACCTTTTTTTATATAGAAAAAAATAATTAAATCATTATTCATTATACAGTGCAGCATTATTATCCCATAGAGTATGGGAAGGCAGTTGGATAACTTTTTTATTTATATGTACAAGATATAGAGAGAATACTTAAATGCTTTGTTTACTTGTAGATTTGTTTACTCTGTTAACATTTACTTCAAAAGTAGGCAGGTAGGGTTGGTATGTAGGTAGACAGGTAGGTAGATAGCTTGAGATGGTTGGTTATTTATCAGTCAAAGTTTTGTGTGTGTGTGTGTGTTTGAATGAAATGTGTAAGTAAGAAAAAGTGACAGATGTTTATTGTCGGGTTTGTAAGTTGTTGTTTTCTACAGCAGCTGTTCCACGGCACAAGACGTAATATTTTTTCTTATTAAATAATAAAATTATCGCCAACTTTTTTAGAGAATTTTCAAAATTAATAAAATTCCTGACAGTACAATAAATGAATATCAATAATATATAAAATAAATATTGCTTATAATATAGTGGATCAAAATTACCAAAAATCTACTATCTGTGTGCATAATAATTCTAACTAATTTTTTCTGGTTCCAATTACACATCATCATCATCATCACCACCCCATCGCATCATAATCATCATCACCCGCTGCGCATCATCATTGACAATCATTGTCATATTCGCACTCAGGTTACCCTTGTACTGGGAGATGAAGATTATGTTTATAATATGGCTGATACTTCCAGCCACAAAAGGATCTGTATTACTTTATACTAGATTCCTTCATCCCATGCTCTTGAAAAAGGAAAAGGTTAAATGATTATTTATTGGTTTTAAATTTTATTAAAAATTCCATTTTAATAAAATTCCATCAATTATTCTAAAACCAGATCAAATTTTAGATGTATTGCCAGTTTGATAAATTCCTGGCTTATTATTTGCACTGTATATGTAGTATATATACGTAATACTACCGTTATATGGTATACTGGTATAGCCACAAACTGTTTTCTTCAGTTTACAATAAAAGGAAAGACATAATTTCTTCTCTTTCAATGCAACACTATCCGATAAATGGATGAGCGGGCTTGTGTGCGTGCGTGTGTGGGTTGAAGTATGGATAGGTGATATTTGGCAGTAGTTGAAAGAAAAGAAATATCTACATATATAATATCTTCAATATATTCTATATATATATATATATATATATATATATATATATATATATATATATATATATATATATATATATATATATATATATATATATATATATATATATATATATATATATATATATATATATATATATATATATATATATATATATATATATATATATATATATATATATATATATATATATATAATAATTGCAATATGATAGGCTTATGATTTTTCAAGTCAGCAGACATTAAAGGAAGATCAAGTTAATAACTGGATAAAGGAAATACATGCTTCTTCAAAGGATTACTTTTTGTACACACACATATTAGTAAAATATACTAATGTATTCCTTATTGAGTGATTTTGATAAAAAAAATTCTGATGATGTACATACTCAAGACTACTTCTTATGTCGCATCACACTCCTGCATTAACATTTATCTTCCTATTCTACTTCACTTCTTTTATAAATTACATAAGAATAATAATCTCACAAAACTGTTTTTAAATTACATAATAATTTAAATTTAATAAAAATAATAGTCACAAAAACGGTTTAATTTTTCTGGATTTCTTACAAAATCTCTCTCCTCCCTGTACAAATCGATCAAGTCCTGTTTTGATAATCTATGTAGTTGTTATTACATACCATAAGTCTCACAGTAAAAGTGCTGTTGTGGCTGTTTGCCATTGTTGTTGTCAACATCAGCACGCAAACTAGTTGTACGATTGTCTCAAAAAAGTGACATGATGATTGGTCAATCATCACTATTATAGTCATCTTTTATGATTTTCTCTGTATTACATTGATAGTCATCTTTTATGATTTTATGATAGGACATTGATAGACATCTGGACAAGGTCAAGGATCATTGTTATAACGGTCTAGTTTATTTGGGTTCAAAAGGATTTAGTACAATAACAAATATTTTCATCACTGCTTCGATAAAGGTTTGTGTACTTACAAAACTACATGACTGAGTAATTTAGAAAAAAAATCAAAATATAGAATAAAATTTTTTGTTATTAATTATTTTAAGTTAATTATTTTGAGTTAATTTTGTTTAAATTGGTTCAAAACAAATTTAGGGTCAAGCAAGACTTATTAATCATCTAAGAAGCTTTAGTATGTCAGATCTGAGATTTGAAGATTCTGGTGTATTCCAGATGGAATACCCTTCACAGCTAATGAGAGGTATTTTGGATGCATTGCACATTATCATGGGGTCCATCCATATATTACGTATGTACTGAGGGGGGAAGGGAAGTGTGTTCTGGGCATATGGGAAAGAAGGAGGTGTAATAAATAGATGGCCCCATACTATAATATCTTGAATTTCAATTATCTCATCAAAATTTTAGAGATGAGGATATAGACTAGAACTTATAAACTCTGTAATAACCTTGGTAACACCAATCAAAAATGAAATTACATATATCAATAACCAGCTGAACAATCACGTGCAGTAAAAATATTTACCTGTTGAACTTTGGGCAGGTAATTTTCCTTTTAGTGCAAATCTAAGAAGGAGGCATTTCAGGAAAGATCGTAGTGTTAGTAATGTTTAAGAACTTACTAAAATTATGAACTTTGAACGACGCTAAGATTTGATTTTTCAGCTTTCCAACCCGACACCGCGATTAATTTCGAGATTGGGTTATGATGATGATGATTATGATGAGGATGAAAATTATATAGGAAGCAGAAGATGGATTACAACAGATGACCACCATAGTGAAATGCAACTGTCAGTTATTCACGAAGACTCTGCCTATGGAACAAGTGCGGACACAATCGAATTCATTGATCATAAACCAGCTTTGCCAAAAGATGTTGAATGTCGTCCAAACACTATTGTCGAACAAAAAACCACTGTCGAACAACAAAGTGTTGTCCAACAACAGATGAAAAAACAGCTGACTGATGAAGCAAGATCAACCAAATTGCTTCCCTCTATTACACAATCGACAACTCTAAAAATGAAAACCAATAAAATTCAATCTATTGAAAAAGAACCAACCCCTTTAACGTCGTGGTCGTCCAATCAGAAAACAGCATCGCCCATTAAAACTCTACCAACTGTACCTTTAAAAGAGCCTCAAGAAGAACTAAAATTACAGGCTAATCCATCGGCCGCAGGAGACGACACCAAACACAAACAATCAGAAAATTTGCAGCAACGTTTTGAACCAGCTCCCCCGCCAAGGACCAAGTCCTCTGGTTTTACTAAAGCGAAATTCATGAGATCATTTTCTCTGTTTGAAAAAACCACAAAATCGACATAAAAGGAACACCCAGGTAAATATTTGCTCCCGCTCCACCCCCCGTTCCGGGGCAAGTTGATGAAATTCCAGTCGGCTTTTTGACTCCGAATTCAGATGTATTATATTTACTAAATATTTATTGAAATTTAAAAAATTTATATATTATTAATCGATCGAGATAATTCATCATCATCATTAACATGCAGTTTTTTGCTTCACTCCATCAACAAACACATTGAGCAAATGTTTTAAAATGCTAAGATGTCATAAAAAGGAACCAAAGCATATGTGTGATCACGGGGTAATGTTATGTGATGTGATAACAAAAATGTTATCGCAGTCATATTATATTCATTCGCATTTATTATATTTATTTGTTTACAAGTGAAAGGTCTTCTTGTTGCTATTGAAGTCATTTTAGGTGTATATAAAATTTTGACCGATTTTAATGCTACTGACAATTTACTTTGTTAAATAATTAAAAGGAGGACACAAATATTTTTATATTGATAATAATAATGATATATATATAAATATATTCTTGATGAACCAAAAGACAATATCTACAACAGTTTGATCTGTTTAATTTTTGTATAAAAAAAAAAACTTTCCTAAAATTTCAATTCTTACTCTAACAATAAATGCGATAGCCCAACGATGCTACACAACCGCAAAAATAACAGACATTTCGTATATTTATTTATTTGTCTTTCTTTGATGATTCTTCTTTCGCCTTTTCCTTGTTTTTCTTCTTCTCTTTAGCTTTCTTTTTGTCTTCTTGTTCTTTGTCCTTTTCTGTTTCTTTATCCTTTCCTTTCTCTGTTTCTTTATCTTTCTTTTTTTCTTTATCTTTCTCTGTTTCCTTATCTTTCTCTTTGTTTTTTCCCTCGAATTTTGTTTTGACGTTTTCTTTAGTTTTTTCCACATTTCTTTCTTTCAGTTTTCCAGGAGCTTTCTTTTCATCTTCTAATTTTTTTTCTTTCTCTTTATTATCTTTTAGAAGTTGGTTTAGAACCATCTCTCGAGGTTGCTCAAGTTTCTCTGCGTTCATTGAAACGTCTTCTTTAATGCTGTCAAAATCTTTTTTTCCTTTTTGGCTCAATTTATCCTTTACACTGTCTTTACCTTTGGAACTGAATTTGCTTTTGATGCTCTCTTTGTCCTTTTTGCTTCCTTGGGATTTCATACTCAAATTGTCTTTTTTCCTCTCTCTAGTTTCTATAGCGCGAAAGACTTGCAACTGGAAAAAAAGGTCAAAATTAAATTCATATAAAACTGAAACTGCAGTTTTATACATCCCAACAAACTGCACCGGATTGCTACAATCAGTCAATGTCCGTCAATTTACGTAGCGGTCGTTACGGCCGCGTAACCCAGGAATGCTGCACTGGCTGGAGTTTGAATCTCAACTCGAAACAGTAGTCTGTGGATTTCTGCTAACTACACTTACCATTTTTCTCTAAGTTTTAATCACTTTGTATTGTGACTAAACTGTTGTCTGTTGAAACGTATCAAATACAAGTTGTTGAAGCGTATAGAATAAATCAACAATCAGCCATTTTAATTGTCATTCAGATTAACTTGTTGTTGAAATCAATCGTTCGAAGAATCAAATCGAAGAACCTGCGCGTGGAATCTTCTAAATCCACGGCGAAAGACGCTCTGAGGATCCATGAATTTGACATCTTCGGTGAAGTCAGCTCTATAGTAGCCGCCTTTGGTCACTTGACTGTCGTCTTTAATTTCGGTCAACGGAACCAGCGTCAGGACCTGTCAACATCGGATCCAGGGGTTAATCGTCATCATCGTTATAGAAACTATACTAAGGATGTACCGGATATTCGTTTGAGCATCCGATAGGAAATCAACTATCCGACACATCCCTAATTACCATTCAAATACTCACCTCTCCCCAGACAATTTCACCTGCTCCAAACACCATGCACCACATCCACTCACCTGTCGTCAGTGCCATCGTACGGAACACGTTTCCGCCGTATTGTATTATAAACACCTGTCGAGATCATTATTGATGATTTTATTAAGTTGTCAATCAATTATGACAATAACGATCGAACATCGAAGTTCCAACAATCCAGCTTTTCTACCGCTTCCGCTAAATAAGCCGGAACATACCGATTTGACCGTTCTGAGAGTTAGGGTTGAATTTCCCCAAACTTCAGACCAATACTAATATTTTTTTGCATTCACTGAAACTAAATAAATTTACAATCCAACCAGCTGATTCATCATCATTTGTACACCAATCCATACATTTATCATCTTTATGCAAGTTTCTATGTTCAACTATGTTCATCATTATTTGTACACCAACCTGTATGTAGATTCACCATTATCTCTACACCAACCTGTAGAACTGCAGATTCATCATTATTTGTACACCAACCTGCAGATTCACCATTATTTGTACACCAACCTGAGCAACGAAGGTGGAAGACCAGATGAGCAGGAACAGCCTGTTTGTGTGTACACCACTTAAGACGTTTAATTCGTCTCTTAATTTTCTCGAATTTATTTCGTTGAAGAGCGTCATCATCACAAACGTATTGTAGATTATCACAAAATGCTTGGATACATGACCAGGTCTGTTGTAAAGCGCGCTGTCGACATCGCACATATCAGGACCTTTCGTTGATATATACATAATATGTAATAAATATATATATTATATCGTATATATTTTATTTGATCATATAAGAAGACGTATGATCGCAAGATGATAATAAAAAATGATTATCAATATAATCCGACCAATACGATGATGAAAATTACAGACATCATCGAGTTATACTCACCGTAGACTAAGAGAAGAATGATGACACTCAGTTGATAGAAAGAATGGCCAACTATGTTTTTTATCATCATTTTCGTTACCAGCGGCTTCTTCCTTCCGCGCGGACGTTTCCCCAAGATTTCTTTGGTCGGAGATTCGGTAGCAAGTGCCAAAGAGGCGAATGTGTCCATGATCAAATTGAGATAAAGCATTTGGACCGCTTTTAGTGGAGTGTCCTATGAATGAATGAAATGTTATTAAGAACACAGAAAATGGTTAAATGATAAGAACGTCAAAAATATTTTTTACAACATGAGCTTTGCTTATAACACGAAAAACTAAATAAATTAAATGTCAAATCATAGTGTTGGATTAGCATAAACATAATACAGTCATATCGGTTTAAGTTTACGGTCTAGGAGGGGTTTGCAAAAAAAAACAGAGATAATCATGGAGGAAATATATAAACAAGAATTTGGCGGTTCCTTTTAAAAACCGTGCCGTTGACACAAAATGGTTGGCGAGTTAACCAAATTTGAGATAAGTGGGTTCGACCGTATAATAAAATCATATGCAATCAATGCACGTGGATACGTAAGTCAATAATACTCTCAATACAGTTATTCATTTCTTTCTTGACAATACAGAATAATACAAATAACCTATTTTCTGTTGTGAAAACATATGCCAATTACTTGACTGTCAGCCCTTTTAACCGCCATCACAATCAGACCATCAAAAGCTTCCAGTACAATCAAAAATTCCAACACCATCAAAAGCCCCCAACACCATCAAAACCCCCCAGCACCATCAAAACCAACCAATGAGCTAACTAACCCTGAAAAAGCATGCACCGATGAAAGTGATCGAGACGGCTACGATATTTACGGTTAGCTGGAATTGGAGAAATTTAGAGATGCTGTCGTATACGTTTCTTCCCCACATTATGGATTTTACGATGCCAGCAAAGTTGTCATCGACCAGGATGATGTCGGACGCCAATTTGGCTACGTCAGTCCCTGAGAGACCCTTATTAAATAGAATGAGATTAAAGTTAATAATAATAATAATAATAATAATAATAATAATAATAATAATAATAATAATAATAATAATAATAATAATAATAATAATAATAATAATAATAATAATAATAACAATAATAATAATATTAATAATATTTAGGTACTGAATGTAATACTTAACACTATTTCAGATATTCATTAAAAATTATCTGGTACAAAGCGTGTGAATTACAAGTGTATTTGTTTTTTCAAAAAAAGTTATTAAAACCATAAATAATCACTCAAATTTGTTTGTAATTGTAGATTATAATTACTTTTTTTACACTATTATCATGATTATCACCATGATCATCACAACTATTATTATGATTATCGCCATGATCATTGCAACTATTATTTTACCATTATCATCATCATAATGACTACTATCACCATAATGACTATCATCATCAGCACCATCACCATAATGACTACAATCATCATCATCACCACTTATTACATTTCAACCACTGGTACAACGGCTCACCATAGCGAATCCGACATCGGCAATCTTCAGCGCGGCAGCATCGTTTGTTCCGTCTCCCGTAACCGCGACGACTTCTCTGTACGTGTGAATTTTACTGTTGAGTATTCCGGTAACCAGGTTGTACTTGTCCTGCGGCGTTGACCTGGCAAGAACCCTCAAGTTAGGCCAGATGATGTCCATTAGTTCTTGAACAACCTGAGCAGTCAAGTGTTTCATCGTTCGATCAATTTGCAGTTTGAAACCAATTTAAAAAAAAAAAATATTTTTTTTTAAGAGTTGAATTAAATACAAATCATTTATTTGAACATAAACTAATAAGCATTAACATTTAAAGCGGTACATCACTACAAAGCCAGTGCATAAAAAAATATATGTATGATGATGATGATGATGATGACGACGATGATGATGATCTAACCGGTCCATCTTGAGTGACCCTTATAAATTCGTTAAACTGCTTTCCTTCCATTATGATATGCTCTTTTCCGTATTCAATTATACCGCATTTCAACGCCACGGAACGAGCCGTTTCCAGGTTGTCTCCTGAAAGTGAAAAACTAGTACTTTATTTCTTACCTTTGACCTACCTACACTGACTTCTGACCTACCTACACTGACTTCTAACCTACGACCTACCTACACTGACCTTCGACCTACTTACACTCACCTACGACCTACCTACACTCACCTTCGACCTACCTACACTCACCTACGACCTACCTACACTCACCTTCGACCTACCTACACTCACCTACGACCTACCTACACTGACCTTCGACCTACCTACTCTTACCTTCGACCTACCTACTCTGACCTACGACCTACCTACTCTGAGCCGCATTGTACTTTTTATGTAAAGTAATCTGTATTTAAAATAACTACTAATTCATCAAAATAACTACTTATGAGATTAAAAAGAGTCCAATTAAATGAAACTATTCACCTGTGAGCATTCGAACGGTTATACCTGCAGACTGACAACTTGCGATGCTATCTGCCGCCTAAATGTAAATGATGGTGATGATGATGATGATAACAATAATGATAATGATGGTTTGATAACCATGATGATGATGATGATGACAACGATGATGGTTTTGATGATGATGACAATAATGATAATTATGTTTATGAGAAGTGATGATGATAACATTGATGATGATGATGATGATGATGATGATGATGATGATAACATTGATGATAATGATGATGATGATGATGATGATGCAACAGCTGCTACGATGAGGTTACCAAAGATGTCAAACAAAAACCACGACTAATGTTTTCATCATAAATATCGTCAACACATTACCCTAAACTACTTCTCCCTCTACTACAAACATCATCATCATCACCACCACCACCCTTACCTCTGGTCTCAGTGGATCCTCGATTCCAAATATGGCAAGCAGGATAAATTCCTTGGTCAGCGTGTATTCCTCGTGGAAACTCCTTGACTTGAGAGTCGATCGAACTTCATCATCATCAGGACCGACGTGTTGTTTATTCAATGCTTTTGCATCTACAAAAAAATTATTACGTTTTCTGTCTTTTCCTCGACATCGTAACCAGCGATGTTGACTTCAATATAATAATACTAATAATAACAATGATAAAAATAGATAACAATAAGAAATAATAATATTAATAATAATAACAATAATAAATAATAATAATAACAATGATAACAATAATAAATAATAATAACAATGATAACAATAATAAATAATAATAACAATGAAGACAATAAATAACAATAATAAATAATAATAGTAATAATAACAATGATAACAATAAATAACAATAATTAATAATAATATTAATAATAACAATGATAACAATAGATAACAAAAATAATTAAAAAAATTAATTAACTAAAATAAACAAAACTTATAAATAACCGAATATTTCTCGATATCCAAGACAGATGGTCCTCAGTGCATTGTCGGTCATGTTTTTGATCACCCCCTTTATTTTCGTCCTATCCTCTGGGGATATCGGAAATAAATTGTCGTTTTCCATGAGTTTGTAGTTGCACCTGTAATCGGGAAACTTATTAATTATAAACACGTCGTCGTTTTCCGCAGAACCGTAGTCGCGACTGTAAACAAAATTATAATTATCCGCTCTCATTAGTTACATCATCATTTCATCATCATCACTATAATCACCACTAAAATTAACATATTAACCATAATCATATAGCAATACATCAACACCATCTACAATCATCACTATTGCCATTATCATAATCATCATAACTATCATAACCATAATCATCATTATCCTCATCATCATTACCATCACAAATACCAACACTATGGTAGCTTACTTACTTTTCTAGTATAACCTCGGTTGCACCTTTGGTAAGAATGAAATACTTCCCGGGATACGGCGTAAAGATGGTGGTCATACTCTTCCGGCTGGGGTTGAACGGATAAACTTTAATGATGCGCTCGTGAGGAACTCTCTTTCTGACCGTGTGATAACTAATACCCAGCTGATCCAGTAAGAAGAGAAGAGCACATTCCGTCTTGTTTCCGACTTGAATCGGTAACTGCATCTTTTTTTCCGGGTGTTCCTTTAAAAGAAAAATTATCTCAATTTGTTTTAAAAGAGAAATCGAACGGTGTCGATCAGTGAAATGAGTGCCAACGAAGCGATCGATGTGGCGATGAAGATAACACAAACGAATTTTTTTTAAATTATTTATTAAATAAATAATTAGATAAACATTTAATAATAATTAATGAACAAACATTTAATAATAAATAAATAAATAAATATTAACATACAAGATGCGAAGCATAGTTGCTATTTAGACATATAGAATCTTCTAAAATTTCGATAGTTTTGCTCGATAAATCATCCAATGTGAGACTTCTTCTGTAATATTTTCCTGATATGATTAAAATAAATCATGAGAGAAAGTGAAAGCGAAAGCGAAAGTGAAATAGTGAAGAGAAAGCGAAAGTGAAATAGGTAAATGAAAGTGAAATAGTGAAAAGAAAGCGAAAGTGAAATAGGTAAATGAAAGTGAAAGTGAGTGACAGAAATTGAAAACCAAAGTGAGTGACAAAAATTGAAAGCCAAAGTGAGTGACAAAAAGTGAAAGCGAAAGTGAGTGACAAAAAGTGAAAGCGAAAGTGAAAATGTTTCTGCATGCCTTCAATATAGCATTCCACAACAGTCATCCTGTTTGTCGTGAGCATTCCGGTTTTATCCGTACATATGGAAGTAGCATTTCCCATCGTATCAAATACATCAAGATTTCTTACTAAAACATTTTCAGTCATCATTTTCTACAATGAAATTATAAGCTTTATATTATATTATATTATTACATTATATTATATTATATTATTACATTTTATTTTATTTTATTATAAGCATTATATTATTGCATTACATTTTATTATAAGTATTTCATTATATTATTATAAGCATTTTATTATATTAGTAAATTATATTTGATTATAAGCATTATATTACATTATTATACTATATTATTTTATTACATTTTTGTTAATATATTATGTTATTAAATTATTATATTACATTACATTGCATTATAAGCATTATATTATATTATGTTACTTGAGCAGCAGACAAATACAAAATAGCAAGATAAATACAATCCGCACACCTTCACGGAATAAGCAAGAGCAAGAGTGACGGCCAATGGGAGACCTTCGGGAATCGCGAGAACGAGCACGGTAACTCCGAAGATGAAAAAGTTTATATAATCTTTCAGCATGGCAAATTCCCACGACGGTTTCATGGCGTAAGTCTCCGTGGTGAAGCGGATCAAGAGAACCAGCGTGGTCAACAGCGCCATAATCAGTCCTGAACGTTAGTCGAGAAGTCGATAAAGGTGGTATTAGCGGTGATGATGATGATGATGGTGGTGGTGATGGTGATGATAATGATGATGTTGATGATGATGATCATCATTATGATTATTATGATGATGAATAACACGGGGATGACAATTATGCACATAAATATAAGAAATTAGACTTTAAAGCCTTGCTTCGATAGCAATAACTTAATTAAATTATTGCATACATACATACATACCAACGTATCCAATGAAAATTGTCAACTTGAGAAGTTTAGCTTTTATTGCAGACAATCCTTTTTCTGTTTACATGGAAATAGAAAAAAAACTAAATTGAAAACCTTGATTTTAAACAATTTACAAACAAATAAATAAATCAATTTAATCACTATTCTCCTAAAAAATATCATCTCTGATTATTTAAGACCTATAATTACTAATCATTCAAGACCTATAATTACTAATCATTCAAGACCTATAATAACTAATCATTCAATACATGTAATTGCTAATCATTCAAGACTTATAATTGCTAATCATTCAAGACCTATAATTACTAACCACTAATCATTTTAAACCTATAATCTTTGACAGACAAAATATTATTATTGTCGACAAGCAAACTTCCGACTTGTGGTTATTAGATCCATCATCATCATCACCTTTTCCATACAAAAAAGCTCCAACTTACCCTCAATTTCCGCAACAGCCGTATGGGCTGCAGACAGCGTGCTATTTCCGACTGCAACAACGACCATTTTGCCAGTACCATCCATCACACTCGTTCCTATAATTAAATGAGAAAATAATATAATTAAAAAATGTATTTTGCTAGTTATAATTTTCACAGGATGTAATTATAATAATAATAAATTAAATTTGAAAGTATAATAACCCATATATCAATTTGTAATTATAAAATTGAATTTGAATTTTTAATGAGCCATAAATCACTTTTAAATTAAAAAAAACATTCGAAAAATGATATCTCGGGAGTTCATCATTTAATAACAATCATTAATAATAAATAATACTAATAATAACATGGATATTTTATATAGCGCAGTACACTGAAATAGTCATTAAAAGAGCACTGCACAAAACGTCAAAAACCTCGGATAAGCACACGCACGAAAAAGAAGAAAAAAAAAAAAGAAAAAAAGATTTACCAGCTAGAAGTCTGTAATCTTGTCCGGTACTTTTCCCGATAAGATCCGTCTCTCCAGTCAATATACTCTCATCGATCTTCAGTTCGCTTCCTTCAACTAGGACGCCATCTCCCGGTATGGTATCACCGTGCTTGATTAAACAGATATCACCGACCACCAAATCTTTTTTCAAAATGTTGACTGTTTCTCTAAATCGGTAATGATAACAATAGCAGGGACGGATCCAGAGGGCGGGGTCCCCCCCCCCACCAGAGTATCAATTGAAATATTTTTGGGTAGGATACCAGGTTTTAGGAAAATGATTATATTTGAGAACAAAATTGTTGAAAAATACCGCAACCACCCCCCCTCCGGTCATCAGCTTGGAAAGAAAAGTGCAAAAAAAATTTGGAAGTGGACATAGCTGCATCCCCACACCAGGAATTTCTGAATCCGTCAGTGAACAATAGCGATGATGATGGAGATGAACATATTATTCATGAGTAAAAGATGATGAAATTTTAATGATAAGAATCAGAGCATAAAACAAAAATTAATTTAAAAAAATCTCTTTTTCTCGTGC
Source organism: Erpobdella octoculata (assembly GCA_963978895.1). NCBI lineage: Eukaryota > Metazoa > Annelida > Clitellata > Hirudinida > Erpobdellidae > Erpobdella > Erpobdella octoculata. Next base: position 39,103,417 of record OZ022242.1, on the reverse strand, counting down.
CGGCACAGAAATTGTTTGGCTGCCAACAAATAAACTAAGAAATAAAAAAATATAAAAAATCCTATATGGAACCAAATAAGGTATCAAGTCATGATACATAAGCTGAGATATATAGTTTTAGGTAAAAGCAACAAATGATAAAAAAAGAACACCAATAAAACCTATTAGAAATGACGGCAACTTTGAGATCTTTCTCCAGTTGTGAATGCAATTGAGTAAATTGCCTGTCTTTCTTCCAGTCGTTGAATGCCGTCATGAATACGATGACGAACACGGCCCCCAATATGGCACCGCCCTCAACCCACGCCGACGTCATTCCTTCGGCTTCACTAAATCCGTCCTCCCCCTCTGGAAATTGTATGCGCAGCAATGAGTTTTAGACAAGAGATCAAATTTTTGTTTAATACAAGTTGCATACTAAATACAAATTTATAAGTATATACACACACTTAAATTAAAAACAAGTTTATTAGTACATGCACATTCAAATTAAATACTGCTAATTGCAAGCCAGTCCCATTGAGGAAGGACATTTAAAAGTTTATTAGTACATGCACATTCAAATTAAATACACGACACAAAGTACTTAAGTGCTACCTAAAAACAGCTATTTCAGTCTTAAAACACCTGGTTTATAGGACTACTATAAGCTATTATAAAAACACAAACAAACAAATTAAATACAACTATGTAAGTACACGGATACTCTTATTAAATACAAGTACTATATAAGAGTTAGAGCTAGTGTACGAGTACACAAGGATATAAGTTAAAGTACACGTGCACTCGCATAACGAACAGACCTACATCTAAATCGGAGACGACGAATGATAAAATGATAGAGAGTACTGCTGCGATGATAAGAATGAACAAGATCACATCGTTCATCGCTTCTCGGACGAACATGAAAAAATTCTTTCTTTCCCGGTTTTGCTTTATGTCAAGTTGATTGGTTCCAAATAGAAGTTGTCTTCGTTTTACTTCTTCTTGGCTTCTTTTAAGACCTACAAAAATGCATAAAAAAAATATTGCTTTCGTAGCCCTGAGCGTTACTCACAACCTTTAGAGCCTTATTTACTGAACTATTCCTAACTAAAAAAAACTAGTTTTTTTAATACGTAATAATAAATAAATAATAATACTACTAAACCGTTAACCGAGTCGGTGCCCAATATTTCACAGAGCCTATTTACACCGTTAAACTTTTCATCCAAAATATTTCTACTTCTGTCCGTTATTAACAATTTCAATTCGGAAATGACCGAGTCGAAATCTGCGACATCAGACATTGCGAAACGGTGTGTTTTCCCCGCCCGACTGCAACAGACGACAGTATTAACAGCCGCAGAAATGACGTCTTCACGAAAATGTAAGAAATAAAAAATTGATTTTTGTGTCTAACTATTTGTTGATTATTTTTTTACTTTAAAAATAGTGATTGTAATTTTAAACAAAAATATTTTGGTAACACCGGTTAAATTTTACATAAAAAAATAAACACAAAATATTTAAAACATCGTAATTTTAAAATATTAAATTAATATTAAAACTTATGAAATTATAAAATAAATATAAAAGTGTGCTAAAAGTGAGCTAAATATTCTCCGAATTTCAACCTGGCTTTTGCGCGTCCGTAGTTACCGTCCGAAATCTTAGCGGCTTTAGTAGTTCTGCAAAAAAAAATATTGTTTATATCAAATAGTTGAAGAATATGGATCGATTGGAGTACGTAAACTGGTGGGGATACTCTCCAGCCACAAATTTTTTGGAGAGCGATGTGCTCAAGATTAGTAATCCTGGTGATGATGATGGTAAGTTCACTTGTAAATAAAATTAGAAACAGAGTGTAACACAATCAAACTGACAACATAGTTGGTACTTTTTTTAAAGAAAATTACTTCAACATTTTGACTGTTGCTGCGGGAGATAACAGACATATTTTAGAAACACTGTCAAGTTTGCACACCAAGAAGAATGTAAAACTGCACGTTAGTATTATTATTAACAAAAATTCGTTTTAAATTTTTTACTGAAGCTATCATTTGTTGTTGCTGGAAAGTTAGGGTTTTTTTAATTTTTGACTTGATTGAAATTTCATTATACTTAAATAATTTTTGCAGTTTTTTGTTGTTGAAAATACTTTAGAACAATATGCTCGACACATGTTGCTGCTAGCACTGGTTCTTGAATCACAAGCAAAATTAGGAATTCAAGGTTTTATTGAATTAAATGTTTTTGTAAATGTTAAAATGAGGAATATATAACAACACAAATTTTCAGTGCTTACAAAAAGTTATAAATTTTTTCACAGAAAAAACAGAATTATTTCTTGAAATACACGGAAACTCGCTGATAAGAAAGCAAACAATAGACTACGTCGAACGAACATCCGATGAACTTTTAAAGTATACCGATTTTCAATTTGTGAAATAAGTTTTTATTTATCAATATCAATAAAATAGTGTTGCAATCATTTCAGGATGGTCACCAATTTTGACTACTTGAACCAGAAACTACCTGTTTTTGATCTCTCCAATTTGAAAGTAATTGCTAAAAACTCTGTTTTTTGTAAGAAAAAATGCTGTAAAATTGTTTAATAGCAAAATTTTCCAAAAATAATTTTGTAATGAATTAACGATATTTTATTTTTATGAAAATTTCTTCAAGTTCAAAGAAAGAGATTTCTTAGAAGGCATTTTCAAGTACTGGAGACGACCTGATAAAAACGACAAATTTGACATGGCCAAATGCTGGTTAGCCAATTTATTATTCAACGATTAATACTTTAATTCCAGATATATATCTGCTTTTAAAGTTTTTAAATTAAAAAAAGAAAACATTACAGGGATTTTCGCCTCAGGAGTTATTTGGGAGCGAGATACGATGCCATTCCTAACGTTTTCGACTGGCACTTCCACATGCGACTTGTCGACAAAGGAGTGAGTTGAAAATTATCACTATCACAAAGATAAAAAGAAAATTTATTTAAAAATAGTATTCTTATATTTTTTTTCATTTATTAATTAAGAAAATATGTAAAATTGAATCAATCAATAAAAAAGTTTTTTTAATTCTGTTCTTTATCATTTTATATTATTTTATTTTATTTTATTTTATTTTATTTTATTTTATTTTATTTTATTTTATTTTATTTTATTTTATTTTATTTTATTTTATTTTATTTTATTTTATTTTATTTTATTTTATTTTATTTTATTTTATTTTATTTCATTTTATTTCATTTTATTTCATTTTATTTCATTTTATTTCATTTGATTTGATTTAATTTGATTTGATTTTAATATATCAAGTTCATGTTTCTAAAGAATTTCTTTTTAAAACAACTTTTTCATGAAATAAATATATGTTACAGGCGGAAATAATCAACGTTCGAAATTACCTTCGGTGGAGAAAGACCGGGGTCGCCTACCAAATGAGGGATACGACATACGACGCGCCCAACAAGACTTTGGCATCTGCCGTGCTTTTTAAAAAAGTATGCTCGTTTGTTCGGCTTGTGAAACTTCATATTCTACACTCAGCCTTCAATGCAGTCTAGTTAAATAAAAAAAAAATGCTGTATAGATGATTAATGTAAATATATATATATATATTAATTTATTAATGATAGGATGGAGATAGATATCCCACGCGAGGGTACTGGGGTGATACCTTACTGAGTCCTTACATATCTTTTGGCATAGAATGTTCCGAGAAAAGTTTCTTTAAAAGATGTAACAAAGTTCTAGTTAAGGTGGGACTTTATAAGTTGTATGATTTTTTATTTATTTTTTATCTGATTTTACTTTTATTGCCAAATAATTGTTTATATCTTACTGAAATCTGGAAAAAAAAGATGTGACACCAACAGATTGAAAACTGTTTCAACGATTTTAAACTTTCACGCCACTTAAACAATATCGTTCACGAGTTTTTCTTTTCTTTTTTTTCGTCTCAGACGAGTGAAGACGTGGCCCAGTACAATTTGACGAAAATAATATATCAAATCATATATAAGCAAACTTTCAAAGTGATGTTGAATGGGGAGAACAATGTCCAGCAGGCACAATCATCATCATCATCACAATCAACATCATCATCATCAGTGGAAATAGCAGGTTGTTTTAAATCTTATTTTTACTATTTTTTATTTATATCATTATTAGCGGTGTTATTATCAAGTTAATTTTGTAGTGTAATGTCATTTTATTGCTAAGACCAAGTTTCTCTGTAGTCTTGTTACTTAGCTATTTCTTTAATGTATTTGCTATTTGTACCATTTTTATAGTACATTACTATTACTATTATTTATTACTTAGATTTTTGTATAATATTACTATGAATATTATTATTATTATTACTTAGCTATTTTTGTAGTACATCACTAATACTACTAGTATAGCAGCAACACACGACTTACCTACCTTGGTGAAATATATGTGCATATAGATAGATTATTACTTAGCAATTTATGTAGTATTTTACTATTAATAATATAAATTAGCTAATATTTTGCAGTATCATCATTATTATTATTATTATTATAATCCTACTCGGATTACAGATTGCCATTAGACGACGTAGTAGTTCTGAGTGCGGAGAGTTTAATTAAAATGCGGTTTTCACTTTAATATGTTCAGATAGACAAACATAAAAGAATTGATCGAAAAAAAAAAATTTTGAAAGTTAAAATTTTGAATTTTCAGCTTTTGAAAAATTTGCGCGATTTTACATTTTTCGAATAATAAGCCGAATTAAAAGCGTTAAAGAGCTGAAATTTTCAGTAACCACTTAAAAAAACGTATTATTTACTATTATTCTAAATAAATTTAATTATTTTAATTATATTTTGAGTTTCGTAAAAAAAGACACTTAGACCAATATACTGAAGCATCTGACACAAAGCTCGAATATGAGTTCTCGATACACTCAAGTTTTTTAATTTACTTTTCTCGAATATCTTTTCAACCGCTTGATAGTTTCTTACCAAATTTCATACAATAAAAATATTGCTACTATTTAAAATAAATGTGAATTTACAACTTTGTAGCTCAACGATTAATGCCAAAATAAAGATATTTCATAAACGGTTAGGTCTATATTAGCTTCGTTTCGTCGGTTTTTCACGAATAACGCCCAAACCGCTTGAAATATTTCATTCAAACTTTACTTGTTAAAACCTTAACTAATTCGTAAAAAAAGCCAAAAATTTGAGTTTTGAAGGTCAACGTTTACAGCCATGGTAAAGATATTTAAGTAATGGTTAGCACTCGTGCAATTTTTTGGCTCGATTTTTCGCCAATAACATTTTAACCAATTAATATTTCTCAACCAAATTTGAGGCAGTAATAGAAAGGGTAATTTAAGACAGTTATCTGTAACTGTTGTTTTATAGGTCATCCATTATCTGTTTAATTGATAAAAATACTTTTATTCCGTACAGTGAATATCTTTTTTACCAATTGAAGATTTTTAACCATACTTGATATTCGAAAAATGATAGTAATTTTTAATACGTTTCTTTAGATTATTAAGTTTTAACGTTGTAGCTAAACGTTTAATGTTAAATTTAAGCTACAGTATATTTTGTAAAGTGTACGGTTTCAATGAAGCTTTCGGTCCTTTGTTTTAAGTAAATAAGTTTTAAACAAAAGCGAATTTTTCAACCAAACTTCATAGGATGAAACTTTAGATAATTTTGGAAAATTATCTGAATTTATTGTTTTGTAGCTCAACATTTAACAATATAGGGAATAAAAATGTTAACAAAGGTGATTTCATTGCTTTGCTTCAATAATTTTTAAACTAATTAAAAGTTAGTGACCAAATTTTATATTTTTTCAACCTAGCTTTTTCTGAATGAGTATTTAAAGTTTTAACTTTATAGTTGCACGACTAGTGCTAAATAAAAACCTTTTCATTTAAGGTATAATTAATAAATTTTGACAAAAAAAGTTTTTTTTTAGAGAGTTAAGCTATCCATGAAATTAAATTGTTTGTACTTAAAATGATAGATCAATTTTATCTATTTAAAGAGATATTAGAAGAAACTCCTGTAAACAATTTTTTTGAAAATTTAAAAATTGTAGCGCGCAAATATCTCACATATTAAGAATTATGATGGTTTCCAATAAAATTATGAAAATTAAAAATTAATTAAGATTTCAGAGATACACCCTTCTGTCTATTTATAAACTTTATGTTAATAATGTCGATTTTTGGCTTCTGATTCGTTATAAAATATCACGTGCTTATATACGTATGATAAGTCAATAGTTGCTTGCAATATAATATATTTTTATCGGAAAAATTGTTCCGTTAAACTTCAAACCCCACTTAAAAGAGTTTTTTAACAAGTTTTAAAGTAAAATTTAAAGAGCAAGTTGTTTTATTGAATTCAATAACTTTTTGGTGTAACAACCCTCCCGGTACCTGGAAAGATGAGACATGGACTACTAGTCACTACTAGTCAACTAGACTAGTCAGTACTAGTGACTACTTTGAAAAACTTGAAAAAGACATACATAAGGACCTAGTGACATAATCTATAGTAGTCTAGTCTAGTCTAGTGTAAGTGTAGTAGTGTAATCCTAAGGAAGGACATAAAAATTTTATTTAAAAGCATTTGTGTTTTGTTCACCATTGGTCCAAAATGAGATCTTAATAAAGAAAGTTGATGAAAAGGTGAGAGATTATAAGACAAGAACACATGATTGTTTGTATCGAGGATGTCACGGTATATTATGGTGATAAATAATTTATAACTTAATTTAATGATGGTTACTGGTGATTGAAAATGATGAAACTACTTAGACTTAGTAACTGATATGATGAATGAGTGATAGAAGACAAACTAAGATTAACATGATAAGGGAAATAAAATACTATGATTTAAAATAATTTAGATTTATTGTAAATTAAAATAATTAGATAATAATGTGTGTTAGACAATTGAATCACAGCAATTTGTGATTGATAACATTTTTGATGAGAATTTAAAGTTATCTTTAGTGGTTCTGGAATTGAGAAAGAGCAGGTATTATAAGAATTAGTTCAAAAACTTTGTGACAGTTTTATAGTATATTTGCTGAAGTGAAAAAATGATATTTTACATTACCATCTTTTGATTTTTTTTCTTATACTTTTCCCATAATTTTGACAGCATCTTATTCTCACCCAAGTTTCTAGCTTTGAATTTAACCTATGTGCCACAATTTTCAACTTTTCACAATCTTGCACATACCAGGGAAATAAGTCAAACAATATTGAAATTAAATTATTTCAAAAATGTAAAAACTAACAGTATGTTGAAACAAAATGTACAAAAGCAACACATGACCAAAAAAAAGGTTTACATGCAAAACAACAAGATGAAAGAAAAAGTAATTTATATGCAATAAAAAATTAAACAACATAAAAAATGTACAAAAAGCTTACACGGGAAACTGAAAGAAAATGAAATGTACAAAAACAATTAAACAGGAAGTTGAAAGAAAATAAAATGTACAAAATCGCTTACACGGGAAGCTGAAAGAAAATGAAATGTACAAAAACGATTACACGGAAAGTTGAAAGAAGATAAAATGTACAAAATCGCTTACACGGGAAGCTGAAAGAAAATGAAATGTACAAAATCGCTTACACGGGAAACTGAAAGAAAATGAAATGTACAAAATCGATTAGACGGAAAGCTGAAAGAAGATAAAATGTACAAAAACGATTACACGGGAAACTGAAAGAAAATGAAATGTACAAAAGCGCTTACACTGGAAGCTGAAAGAAAATGAAATGTACAAAAACGATTACACGGAAAGTTGAAAGAAGATAAAATGTACAAAATCGCTTACACGGGAAGCTGAAAGAAAATGAAATGTACAAAATCGCTTACACGGGAAACTGAAAGAAAATGAAATGTACAAAATCGATTAGACGGAAAGCTGAAAGAAGATAAAATGTACAAAAACGATTACACGGGAAACTGAAAGAAAATGAAATGTACAAAAGCGCTTACACTGGAAGCTGAAAGAAAATGAAATGTACAAAAACGATTACACGGAAAGTTGAAAGAAGATAAAATGTACAAAATCGCTTACACGGGAAGCTGAAAGAAAATGAAATGTACAAAATCGCTTACACGGGAAGCTGAAAGAAAATGAAATGTACAAAATCGCTTACACGGGAAACTGAAAGAAAATGAAATGTACAAAATCGATTAGATGGAAAGCTGAAAGAAGATAAAATGTACAAAAACGATTACACGGGAAACTGAAAGAAAATGAAATGTACAAAAGCGCTTACACGGAAAGCTGAAAGAAATTGAAATGTACAAAATCGCTTACACTGGAGGCTGAAAGAAAATGAAATGTACAAAAATGATTACACAGAAAGTTGAAAGAAGATAAAATGTACAAAATCGCTTACACGGGAAGCTGAAAGAAATTGAAATGTACAAAAGCGCTTACACTGGAAGCTGAAAGAAAATGAAATGTACAAAAACGATTACACGGAAAGCTGAAAGAAGATAAAATGTACAAAATCGCTTACACGGGAAACTGAAAGAAAATTAAATGTACAAAATCGCTTACACGGGAAACTGAAATGGGCAAAAACGATTAGACGGAAAGCTGAAAGAAGATAAAATGTACAAAAACGATTACACGGGAAACTGAAAGAAAATGAAATGTACAAAAGCGCTTACACGGAAAGCTGAAAGAAATTGAAATGTACAAAATCGCTTACACTGGAGGCTGAAAGAAAATGAAATGTACAAAAATGATTACACAGAAAGTTGAAAGAAGATAAAATGTACAAAATCGCTTACACGGGAAGCTGAAAGAAATTGAAATGTACAAAAGCGCTTACACTGGAAGCTGAAAGAAAATGAAATGTACAAAAACGATTACACGGAAAGCTGAAAGAAGATAAAATGTACAAAATCGCTTACACGGGAAACTGAAAGAAAATTAAATGTACAAAATCGCTTACACGGGAAACTGAAATGTGCAAAAACGATTAGACGGAAAGCTGAAAGAAGATAAAATGTACAAAATCGCTTACATGGGAAACTGAAAGAAAATGAAATGTGCAAAATCTCTTACATGGAAAGCTGAAAGAAATTGAAATGTACAAAATCGCTTACACGGGAAGCTGAAAGAGAATAAAATGTACGAAAACGATTACATGGAAAGCTGAAAGAAGATAAAATGTACAAAATCGCTTACACGGGAATCTGAAAGAAAATGAAATGTACAAAATCGCTTACACGGAAAGCTGAAAGAAAATAAAATGTACAAAATCGCTTACACGGGAAGCTGAAAGAAAAAAACTGTACAAAACTGTAGATCGTCTTAAGATAAATTAAATATTGAAAATGTAGAAGAGAAGTATTTTAATCCTTTGTTTCTTAAATGTAAATTAGTTATAGTAAATGGTCGAGGAGTCCGACAAGTTAAACCTTCATCGATAGCACCTACCTGTATTCCTTTCGACAATTTTATCCTGCATACACCAAAAGTCATGATATCTTACAACTTTTTTTATCAATAGTTAATTTTTAATTAAAATGTACAAAAACGATTACACGGAAAGCTGAAAGAAGATAAAATGTACAAAATCGCTTACACGGGAATCTGAAAGAAAATGAAATGTACAAAATCGCTTACACGGAAAGCTGAAAGAAAATAAAATGTACAAAATCGCTTACACGGGAAGCTGAAAGAAAAAACTGTACAAAACTGTAGATCGTCTTAAGATAAATTAAATATTGAAAATGTAGAAGAGAAGTATTTTAATCCTTTGTTTCTTAAATGTAAATTAGTTATAGTAAATGGTCGAGGAGTCCGACAAGTTAAACCTTCATCGATAGCACCTACCTGTATTCCTTTCGACAGTTTTATCCTGCATACACCAAAAGTCATGATATCTTACAACTTTTTTTTATCAATAGTTAATTTTTTGCTAGGGCCAGTTATTTTTAAAAAATTGTCATTATTAGGGTGCAGAGTTAGAGGGTTACATGCATTAATTTCAGTTACATTAGAATCTATGTTATTAGTTATTAACATTCAGATCATTATAAATATTTTCGGAATGACAAAGTTTAACATGCATATCCATTCTGATTACATTCACATTGCAAAATTTGCACGTTTTCCTATCTTTTGTATTCCCAGTCTTCCGTCTTTTGTAGTCGGCTGGGGAAGTTACCGGAGCAATGGGATTTTCGACCTTGTGTTTTTTGCTGCGCAAGTGAGGAGGCAACTTAGAAAAAAATTTGTGGCACAGCGGACACTCAAATTTTTTCCGTTGTTTTACCTGTAAAAATAATTCTGATTGATGAGAGTCTATATATTATGTTTGTCACAGGTATTTATTCAGTTTTGGCTTAATGTTGTAATATTGGTGGTTTTGCCATATATAATAAATTTTGATACAGTTGACAACTTCTTTATAACAATTTTTATTAATTGCAGTCTAGCCATAAAACATACAAAAATAAATTAGCTCACCAATGGCAAAGATGCCGACTCTGAATTTGGAACGAGAGAGCTCTAAAAGTTTTAAGTAAATGCTTTATTTAAGATTTTTAGGGTAAACACTTTTAAAAGGTGAACTGTAATTACTTGACAACAGAAGCCAAATGAGTGGAAGTAGCTTGCTGGCCAAAACGAGAAGGCAAAACCTGCCACATTAGAACGAAAGAGCTGAAAGTGTTAAGTGAATGCTTCAATTAGGATTTTAAATTAAATAACGATTAAGCTCAACACTTTTAAAAGGTGAACTGTAATTACTTGTCAACAGAAGCCAAATGATCCGAAGGAGCTTGCTATAGATTTTGTTACCAAGGAAACCATGGTGGTATTTCTTAGAGAAAAATGTTAGAAGTTAAAGATGTAATTCCCAGCGGTAGAGACAAATTTTTTACTAAAAATTTATGTTTAAATCATAAATAAATTGAATTTTAGATTTCATTTATAAATTTTTAACAGGCGCCATCGGCGTCCAAGAACAACCAAACATTAAGTTAAAAATACTTACCTCTATCACTTCACTTTCCAAAATTTCACTCAAGAACGTACGAGACATTATTTCTATCAAACTAACAAACTGAAAACCTAACAGCAAATTTGTCAAGCTAAAATGACTAAAGGCGGGCTTTGAGAATGCGGGAATATGGTAAGTTAAGTTAATATGCGAGATGTGCATGATCTCACCACGCAAAACTAATTATTATAAATTTAATAATTTGGGCGTCTTGATGTGTCATTCTTCTAATTGTTTTATAGGTAAACGTTCATTTTAACCCAAGAAACCGGAAAGTGGTGAAAAAGGCCAGTATTAATTATTTCAATCCCGGCGAAAGATATAAGATGACATGTATGCTACATTCTTCATCTGCAAGTTAAGCAAGGCCAAGATGAGGGCTTCGCCAAAGTTCTGAGGGATACAAATATGCTCGCAAGAGCCTTGTCAGTAAATCTTACGTTTGAAGATTTCAGTATTTCCCCTTGAAAACAAAATTGAAGCAATTTATTGTAAAAAAACCTAGTTCAGAATGTCTGAAAATGAATTTTTAAACCTTTATCGGAAAGATTATGGCTACGTATATAGATAATTAAATCCAAAAACATAGGAGAAACTACACGGAAATTATTTTCTTTATAAATATCTTTTTTCAATAGATTTATTTTTTTTGTTTTATTTAAAAACTAATTTGGACAAGCGAACTCGTTTAATTAAGCGCGCATCAAAACCAGGAAATGCCAATAGTTCGTCTCAAAGCAAAAACGGCGTCTCAAAGCAAAAACGGCGTCTCAAGGCAGAAAAACGGCGTCTCACGTCAACTATTCGGCGTCTCAAGGCACGTTGCCTTTAAACGAGGAAACTAACAGCTAAAAACGGCGTCTCAAGGCAGGGTAGAATCATTATTATTATTATTATTAGATTATTTTTGTGATAAAGGTACATCGACGATCGATTTATAAACAAACGTTTTCTTGTAGAAATTGACGTTGACGATGACCAACCGGCAGATTGCATGGAAGCAAAAGAGAACACAGAAGTAAAAAGTGCTACTGACGGTGAATTAATTATACGTATAATAATATATCATATTTAGAGAACTTAATTTTTAAATTGCTAACGATTTATATTCAGATTACATACAATTGAAAAATGTCAAGATAACATTTCTGCCACACAACTGCCTGCCTGAAATTCATAACAAGACGAAATATCAAAACTTCTTCCATTTAGCCTACTTTGGTAACAGGTGATTATGATATGAAAACAAATATTAGTAATTTAATAATAATAATAATAATAATAATAATTATTGACTTATTGACAATGAATATTCATCAGCTCAATTCAGCAATTGACTTCAAATCTTGCTACGACTTTTCGAGATAGAACCACCGTCTATTGTGAAACAACAAAGTGAGCTTTTTTATTGCTATTAATTTATTGTCTAAAAGTAGCAAAAAAAAGAGAGATAATCACTGAAAGAATCTTTTGAATCTACACAGTACACTAAATTGTTTAGTAGAGTCAATCATAGCTAACAAGAGCTTTAATTGTTTGTATTGACTTTTGATAACGCCCTCAACTGAGTTGTAGAAAGAAAATGGTTGATCTCTTTAACTTGTCTAGCCAGTCTGATTTTGAACTGAGACCAAAGAAACTGAATTTATTTTATAATAATATGATTGGTTCCTATTTTTTTCTCGTACAGATTTCTACTAGACTTGAACAAAGACGAATCCCAGAAGTTTAGCAATCGCATCCGTGATACGGCGCTGGGCATCGGTTGCCAGATGGTAAGCGACTGTGAATTTTGAATTCTCCAATCGCCTCTTACTTCAATGAAAAAAAAACATTTATTGAAATATAATGAATATTAATTTGCATATTTATATCATAAAATTAGTTTCTAAAAAGATGAAAATTTTCTTCTCAGACGACTCCGTTAGACGAGAACGATGCACACGCCAAATTCTTATTCGTCCGAAAGAGGGAAGTCGAAGAAAAATTAGAAGATTTACGCATAAATTAATAAATCATATCTAATTAGAAGATTTATGCATAAATTAATAAATCATATCTAAACGACTGTTTAATGAGTGATGTGTGTGAAATTTAATAAAAAAAACTGTAAAAAAGCTCAAAATACATTCATTCGTCAGGCACGTTTATGTCCGACAGTGGTAATGGTGTCAGTTCAATCAAAGTTAAACGGCAGCTAGTCCACCAAACTAATCTTGTTATATTTACAAGCTAAAATAATTAAAAATGAATAAAATATATATATATAAACTAGAAACATATTGTATATTAAAGTATTGCTTCAACAGAATACTCAGACTTTGTTACATCTACATACAAAAACGGCTCGTAAAGTAAACGATAATAATAGAAAAAAAAAGATTAGATTTTCTTTTCTTCGGTTTCTAATCAGATTTACAGGTCTTGCAACAGTATTCCTTGAATTTAGGTTCGTTGTTACAGTGGTGTCGTCCGTAAAACGCGACGTAACTTTCGCAGGTGTACGTGTGTTCGTTACCTGAAGTGTCCTTCCTAACTATCGTTGCCAGGTGATCTCCGTACTTGCATTCTGTTGAGAGAAAAAAAACTCGAATATTTAATATTAAAATAAGGACAATGTAATAGAAAAACTTAATAATTTTTATATATACAAAAATAATAATAATCTCTATATTATATTTAATACTAGCAAGGTTACCCAGTTTATTTATTTAGTTTTCTCTCGTTTTTTGCTAATAAAATATAAAATTAAAAACAGATCTTTTTTAACCTCATAAAAATTCCTAAATGAAGACTACATCCATGCCATATTTTATGAAAATTGTTCTAGCTGTTCGAATGTGAATCCCGAACATACATGCATACACATTGCCTTTTTTAAAGAGATATATATAGAATAAGGTTAGCTGTGTTTAATCCAAAATACAACGGAAAGTACAAACGTGGATCGTTGGTTTCGTATTGCCTGCAAGTTCTGCAGCAGACATCTCTGTTGTGTTCCAGATAGCAGTAATGTGGCTGTAGCTCATGCTGACATTGCTGTGGAACTTTGTCTTCACAAGCTGAATGTAAGGAATAAGCATATCATAACAACATATGTTAAGTTATAAGTAAGTCTGTCTAAACCATACAAACTAATTTAACTGAATCTGACTCCAATCCATTGAGTCAAAAAACATAAAAGTTGATGATTTTTTATTGCAATTATAAAATATTAACATAAGATTTGAGAATTTTATGCTTAACAAACCTGAAGTTTCGTCTAGCAAACTGAAAAGCACCAAAACTGATATAAAACTAACTAAAATTCCGCTCATTGAATTCATCATTGTCTTAACAACTGATAAGTTAATTTAAGATAACAGCAGATATCCAATCAAAGTGTACATGAAAACACAACAAGAATATTATAAACTGGAAACCCTGGGCTACAGTTCTATAAAACTTCTGAGTATGTTTAGCATTTAGTGTAAGATCAGCAGATTAGCTTTCAAAATATGCATGCTGAGTAAGCACCTGCTGGTTGTTGTTTCAGCCTGTTGAATTGCTGGTAGGCTGAATGAACATTCTTCTATTCGTGTATGTTGTTGTTGTGAGGCGCGCATTCACGGACGGACAACCTAGCGTAGGAACAGAGGCGTAGCAGAGTAGGGCATGGAAGGTCCGTGTCCCCGGGCGCTATTTCCATTGGGTGCAAAAAAAACTAGAGTGACTGTGAATAGTTTAGTTTAAAATAATTCGATGACTTTGTCGTGATTTTCGGAGAAAGTACTTGCGACTCCCTCCCCCTGACATCAGTAACTTTTGGAAAAAAGTGTATGAGGTTTCGGAAAAATTTCCAGGGACGAATTTTTTATACCGCCCCCGGGCACCAAATACCCTCGCTACGCCTCTACGTTAGAACGTGCATGTGTATAATTGCAAGGAAATATTTATTATTATAATGAGCGTGATTAAAACCTACAACAAAACGATTCGTTTAAAAATAAAAATCAAGATAATTAGCTTATTATCTTATCATACCATAATATTTCCGATGTCTGTCTGAATGTAAATATGTGGTATATACCACCTATGTATAACTCCGCCTCGCTAATTGCGAGCCAGTCCCAAGCCTGGAGAAAGGAGGAGGGAAAAGTTATGATCCACAACAGGAAGTACTTAGCTGCTTCCTACATACAGACATTTCAGTCTTAAAACACATGGTGTAAAGGACTATAAACTATTATAAAAAAAAAAAAAAAAAAAAAAAAAAAAAAAAAAACCACCTATGTATAATTATTTATGTATATATCATCAACATATTTAATTGTTGTCTGCAATGATAGTTCCATCTGACAGCGTTATGCTCCACCAACATACAGACACATTGCAAATTTTGTCCATGTTAGAAACTTGCTGTTCTTAGATGGCGCTTAAATCGTCACAAAATAATGTCTGTAATTTTTAACGGGGGTTCACAGGGGTATTACAAAGAGGGGACACCACAACATGGGGTGATTCTTGGTCATCGATTCTTTGAATGAGAAAAAGTTGAATGCGCTTACCCCCCCTTGGTCATCGAATTTTTTGAAAGAAAAGTTTATTAGCGTTTAACCTCCTCTCCTCACTCTAGTCACCGGCCTTTTTTTGTTTAGAAAAGAGACACCATTTAACTTTGAGAAGAAGGTGACCCCGTCATGAGTTACCATACTGGGAGACACAATCTCTTGTGACACCACTGGGTTGTCATTAGTATTCTTGGCACTCTTCTCTGAACATTGAAATGTTGTGCGACCTATAGGCTGCCACAGATCAGACCACACACTCGTACGATTATTTTTAAAACTACGATCTCTGATAGCAATTATACACCGTCTTATCAGCTAGTTCCACCGAAAACCGTTAAGGTAATGGGCACCACTTTCTTATAAGATCTCTAAACAAAAGTATTAATCAAATCATTCTATCAGCAACAAATTACATTGTTTTTAATTGTTTATATTATTATATAGAATTGTGTCTATGTATTTCTGCACTTTAATGTCACCCCATGTGATGGTTTTATCGGGTTTTATCCAGTACGGCCCGCACCATAGATATCTATGGCCCGCACATTCTTTCCCCACTCCCCTAGTGACACCACTGGGTAGGGCAGCAGGCCCTATTTTTATATAGAATTGTGTCTATGTATTTCTGCACTTTAATGTCATCCCATGTGATGGTTTTATCCAGTACGGCCCGCACCTTCCTTCCCCACTCCCCCTAGCCCCTAGTGACACCACTGGGTATGGCAGCAGGCCCTATATTCTCCCCAAAATCTACGCCTGCCCGGGACCAATGCCAGTCGAGGCAGTCTGTTTTTAATCATTAAAAGAAAAATAAATTAAAAATCTTTCTTAAGTTTTTTTTAATGCTCGGCTTGTTTACATCATCTTTCGTTTGGTGTGAATGGCGCCAACGCCCATAGACAGTATAATAGGTAGGGCGTTATTCTTATATCATATAGTAAATATATAGTCATAGTCTACAGAGAGCTGTAGCAATATTATTAAATATACATATATACTGATTTGATTTGTTTAAATATCATTTTGCGACTGCAGCGCCACCTAACAGCTTTACGCGAAATTATAACATACCTAGTAATACCTACATACAGACATATAAAATTATGTATGTTATCTAAACCTGCTATGACAAGTCGATTAAAATGACGTAGTAATTAACTATTCTATCAATCAATTTGAGTTAGTTAACTACTTTATCTACAACTGACGAGGACAGTCTTATTTTTACAGTGGCATTCATCATCTTACAGCGCGATTTGGTCTTAAATAAATCATTGAATTCTAACGCAAAATGATCTGACTTTACAAATGTATGAGAAGACAACTTTTTTTTTCTAAAGAAAGTCATAAAACTTGAAATTATCACAATTTTAGCTGTCAGACACTGTTTACACTTAAATAGCTGTACAGATAATAACAGGAAACCATTCAAGCGTGCCGACGATTCACAGCTATTGAGGTTAAACAAAGGTTCAGTCAGACATAAGTCGGATTTAATTGACTTCACAGGATGTCAAACAAAGTTGACATTCAAGTGTAGGAAACAACTTATCTAAAATATCCACCATTTTCATAGGATTTAATTAATACCCACTATTTTCATAAGATTTAATTAATCAATACTTATTAAATCTTATGGGTATTTATAATAGACACTTTCTACAAATGTGGATACTTATAATAGGCACCTTCTACAAATGTGGGTATTTATAATAGGCACCTTCTACAAATGCAGGTATTTATAATAGGCAGTAATAGGCAC
Source organism: Erpobdella octoculata (assembly GCA_963978895.1). NCBI lineage: Eukaryota > Metazoa > Annelida > Clitellata > Hirudinida > Erpobdellidae > Erpobdella > Erpobdella octoculata. The sequence continues at coordinate 39,086,062 of OZ022242.1, read as the reverse complement.
CTTTTAGCTAGCGGGAACGGGAATTGAACGCAAACTTTCATCACAAAAATCTGATGCTCAAACAACTTGGTTATACAGGCACAATAAAATTCACAGTTTAAGTTAAAGAAACTGTTAGTCTGTACAAATTGACATAAATAAATTTAAATATTACCTAAAAGAGATGTAACAATTGTGTAAATTAAAAAAAAAATATCAAAACTGAATCAATTATTCAGCTACCTAGATATTACAACAATATGACTGTCAACTCTTCCTTCTGGAAAATGCGTGTGGAAAAACTTGGCGCACAAATTTTTAAATCCAAAACCAGTCAAAAATGGGAATAATTCTTTGTACAGTGACTCATACATGACAAGATATGTAGATTGTAAAGAATCCTTGTTAACGTGTGTCATCTCTCTTGTAAACCATGTTTGATAACGTAACCAGGATTCTGGAGCCGAGTAGAAATAGTCTGCTTCGTCAGTGTAGCTTTCTGTGCTGTTCAAGTTAGGCTCGCAACTTAGAAATTTCATGCTGATGTTTCTATGGACATAACTGTCGGGAGAAAAACAAAACAAACCGTACAAATACAGGATTCTGTGATTGAAAAACGATCCACGCTTTCAAAAAACCAAGATATAATTACTAAAATTTATTACACACTAAATAAAATACCAGTGTAATAAAAAATAAATGTTATAAAGTGGAAGAAACCTGTAGAAAGGTGTGGAATGGCATGGCATAAGAAATACAACACTGATGTTTGAATTTGCTTCAGCCTTTCTGGCGACGTAGTTGACAGCATCGATAGTTCCCCTCTGATGAATGAGACAAGTGTAGAAAGCAATCGGTGCATTCAGAACAATCAGTACCACTACCAATATAATCTTTAAGGAAATCCTTTTTCTTCCTTCAGTATGATTCTTGATGGGGCTTTTTTGGGGACAGTCATCACATTTGGGAATTCCAGAGTTTACTTTCAGTGGTTCGCTCTCGAGAAGGTTATAAAGTACCGAACCGCACAGATGCATCACAAACGGGAAAGTGCCCGAGAAAAACCGGAATTCTTTGTGACCAAGGCAACTGAAATCGTTTAAAAATTAACGTCAATATAAAATTTCAATGAAAGTTTATATAATTATAATTCATTTGGCAAAAAAAATAAAAAATTATTTTAATAAATATTGTTTTAATAAGTTATAACCTGTAAACAAAAAGAGTCCACAAGGTGACAAACAAAAACAAGATATGTTTTCTCTGGAACGCCGCCATTAAAAACAGAACCGTATGACTAAAATAAACGGCTGGAAATCCCTGAGTTAGATACCTTGGAAATCAAAAATGAAACTAGCTAGAAAAAAAACCCACACGTATCATAATATAAAAAGCGTGACAAAAGAATTGGTTAAAAATGTACAATGCATTAGTTTTCCACTATTAAGTCCTTGCACAGGCCTTAATATTAAGGTTATCAAAAAGGGCTGAGGCTACCGTGCCGATCCTTGGGTTTTTGTGCCTATGAAATGGACCGGGCCTGGAATTTTGTGCCCCATGAAACAGGTCGGGCTCTAGTCCTCACCAATGCCACGGATGTTTTCCGTAGATGTCCGCCATGTTTGACAGGACGTTGAACTTGAGAAAGTTGTAATAGACGTTCGTCCACTTGCCGTAGAACTGATAGTCGATGACCGACGTCAAAAAGAGAACAGTAAATCTAAAATATGTAAATGTACTTCATTACAACTCTCTCTCTCTCTCTCTGATGAAATAGCTGTTTTGTCTACCGATACAAATCATCGATCCAGCCATTTAACTTCCTCTTGAATATCCACTTATCATTCGAGCACTATTACCATTAAACCCTCTCAACACCATTTGTTTTACCATGCCATGCGCGGTTCGGCACGGTCACATAAATAAACGAATGAAAGCTCAAAACTTATTTCCATCTTCTATCAGCACTGCCATGAGAAAACCGACGTCGATAATTACCCTCTGAGTATCCAAAGTTTGAAAAACTTTTTCACGGTTCGATTTTCCAGCGCTGTACAGACTTGCCAGAAGACAAACGGAAGCCAGATGATGACGGATGTCAGCCGAACGACTACGGAGGTACAGGCGAGAATGACAAAGATCGAAGAAGATGACGAAAATGAAAAAGATTTTCCTTTTTTTCTGAAAAATAAAGTATAATTTTTTGTTTAATAACATCTCATTTTAAGAATTCAATATACTAACTAAATGGTAATTTAAAATTTATCATTATATGCCTAATTTATTTTCAAAACATTCTCAACTAACCAGATTTTCAAAGATTCAATTTCAGCGAGTGTGAAACTCAAACAGACGATGAATTTCAATCTAAGTTAAACGACTATCTAATATACAAAAATGATTGTATGTTATGAAAATTGTATGTTATGAAGATTGTATGTTATGAAGATATTTTGAAGATTGTATGTTATGAAGATATTTTGAAGATTGTATGTTATGAAGATATTTTGAAGATTGTATGTTATGAAGATATTTTATTGAAATTTCATACTTGAGTAGCGTGGTCAGTGAGTGGTTTGTGTCCACTTTGATAAAAAAATCTGCTGACCAGTTGCAATTTTAACGCAAAAAATCTGAGCAACGCCGGATATTCTAGCTAATTCATTATAAATGAATAAATATTTAATAATTAATAAACGCAAGTAATGATGAAAAATAAATCCACCCACTTGACAGCTTCGACAGGCCACGGAAAGAAGAAAAGAGCGATCGGAATTAAACTTCCTTCAGCGGAATTCGTGAGAGTTCTCGTGCAGGTGTAGAAGAGAAACCAAGAAGTCAGTTGACAAAACAACGTCCACTGTGCCAGTTTGTGATTGGACGATATTTTCAAGGACATCTTGTAGGTCATCAGGTCACCGCATGCTGCTAAAACCGCCTGAATCAACCTTGGACCTTTAATCTGCAAGTATATAATAATTTTTTTTTCAAATATCTCTATTAATTTTATAATATTTTTCTGTTATAAGTTTAGAGAATCAATATAGAATAAAAGTCTAAATGAACTTTTAAAAAACTGACAAAACATAAGCAAAAGCTAAATTATTATTAAAAAGTATTTTTATATGTAAATTAGATTAAAAAAACCATAAACAAAAGCTAAATTAATATGAAAAATTATTTTTATACATAAATTAAATTAAAAAACCAAAGACAAATTGATGTTATATTCAATTAATAATGCAAAAGAAAGATAAACCAACTAGTAGCATCCTGTTATCAAGATGAAGAAATCCTAGTAGCGAAAAGTATATGGAAAAACAGAAAGGATATAAGTAAGATCTTAATCCTTCTCTCCACTCCCACGTCAGATAACCGTATCTATAAGTTGACAGTGAAATTATTTCAATGTCTTCAATCAGTTATTTCTAACTTTACATCAATATTGTTTTAAATCAAAGTGTAGAATAGTATTTTTAATTGGAAAAATATTAGTTTTTAAAATCCTACAAGGACATTATTAAATTGTAAAGAGAGTTAAATGTGATGAAATAATATGCATCACTTTAATACTTTAATAGATGTATGTAGCTAAAAACATAACAAGAACACAAAATACTATTCTGGAAACTCTTTTTAACTTAGTTTCAATTACAGTTATAAGTTATAAAAAAGTTTTCAAATAATATAAATTATAAATAAACAACCCAAACGAAGTCCGATGTGCCACTTCCACCGATTGCCAGTATTCGTCTGGTACATAAGAAGTTTGAATAATCCAGGCATTGAGCAGACGAAAACTTAACAGTCCAAGAAACAGCCGCGAATCTGATTCCAGAAAGAACTTGATCCAATTCCGCTTATGTTGCTGTAACAACATTTATATTATTTATTATTATTATTGTAGTCTTTTCTGGATTAATTTTTAAACTACTTAATACAACAAGTCGTTACGTTGCGTGCAGTTGTAGACTGTTCGTCGTCGTAGTCGTCGTCATTATTGAATATTGTCTCGATTTCTTGTTTCTTTTTTCGGTCATCATCGTCTCCGCTATCCGATCTGTTGTTGGGTATTCTCCTTGCAAAATTTTTACGTCTACGTATTGTAGCGGCTCCCTTGCTTTCACAATTTTTCCGAGTATGATTCATAGCAAACAATCATTTCTAATAAATAAATGTGGACATGCTCCGTTTGCCGCAATCGCAATGTTTACATCGTTAACCATGACGAAGACACCGACGAACTTGCTACCTAGATCAGGTGGTATGAATAAAAATTTTACTGAACCACCTAATAAGTATATATTTTTTAAATTAAAAATAATATTATTGTTCAAAAAAGCACACAGTAAAATTAAAACTTTTCAGTCCCAGAGCAGAATGGACAAGAACTTCAAATTGAAATGGACCAATGATAAAATAAGAAAAAGATTAAGTTTATTAGTTTATTTCAAGATCCATGCCACATACATGGAAACGTAATAATGAACTATGTGTTAACACTATCTCTATTCAGTTACATACATTTATTTTTGGTAAAACTTTGTTTTAATTAAATCGAAAATGTTTAAATAGTTCATCCCAGAGAAAATATGGTTTCACTGGGTTTCACAAATCCACGACAACACAACTTAATATTTTATATTGAAAAAACACCAAAAACTGCTATTATTTTGAAAGATTTATTTTAGTCAACAACCTTCAACCAACTCCAAGTACAACTTTAGTTGTAAAAAATAAAAATTTATATCATTTATTTACACAAGAGAAAAATATTTTCAACTGAAATGCATGGTGAGGCAACCAGACATTCTTAATTCTGATTCTGAAAATGCAGGGTAGACGAAAAAAAACTAAAAATGAAGCAGATAAAGTGAGCAGTGAAATTTCATTACGCTTTTCTGAATTTTCAAGCTGACTCATAATTGCTGTGAAAACAGCTTTTCTAATAGGTGAATGTTTATTGATTAGATTCGTTGTGTACAAGTGTACAGTAGTATCTCAGAAAGACAAGTGTACAGTAGTATCTCAGAAAGACAAGTGTACAGTAGTATCTCAGAAAGACAAGTGTACAGTAGTATATCAGAAAGACAAGTGTACAGTAGTATATCAGAAAGACAAGTGTACAGTAGTATCTCAGAAAGACAAGTGTACAGTAGTATCTCAGAAGGAAAGACAAGTGGACTGATCCCGTACTTGTGTGTACATAATTAACATAAAGTTAAAACACCACCACAACTGTCATTTCAATCTAATCAATAACACAGTCGTACTAAAATTGTACTTGAAACTTTATAAAAAAAAAAAAAAATAACAGTTAATCAATGAATATAATTATTCACAATTTCAAACATTAAACATGAATTCAGAAATACATAATGTTCCATCTCTTTTAAAAGTATATATAAGAAAATCATATCAGTGAACATGTTCAACAGTCAATAAATCGAATAAATATATTCATACTAAAATTAAATTTATTGTTAATACAAATAAATAAATAAATTAAATTGAATTGAATTAAACAGAATAATTGCAACAGCTGATCCAAATAACAAGTTAGCATGCTAAATAATCGCAAACAGAAATTATTAAAATAAGACTTGAATAACAAACAAAAAACAATATAAGACTATATCGAAAAACAAAAAAACAAACTTTATTAAGTTCTATTTATAGCAGCTCAAACTGAACGGAACTTGAGCTAAGTCAGTTTAGCTCCAAGTGTTTTTTATTCTAATTTTTTATTTTAGAAACCAAAACAGATGATTTGCATAATGAAAATAATTAAAACGCTTAAATGAACATTGAGATTCAGATCTGATATATCCACAGATTAATATTTATTTATATTAAAAAAAACTACATTTAAAAATGCAATAACCACAAATACAAAAAAAGATTATAGATACCTTAATATTTAATTAATTTTTATTTAATTAATATTTATTTAAAAAAACTATATTTAAAAATACAATAACCACAAATAGAAAAATGATCATACATGGCTTACTGAAAGAACCGATCAACAGGACTGCATAGAACCAATGTTCCGATGCTTCGTAAACAAAAGCAAAAAAAACAGACAAATAAAAAACAAATTATCTGCTTATTCAAATATTTTAATCTAACAAATAAAATTAAAAACTATTTATTAAAGTTGGGTAATAATAATAATAATAATCATCAATAATTGCCATGACTACTAACTAGTACCAATATTTGCAATGCAGGTTTGAAGAGGACTGAATCGCCACAGTTGAACTACTCAAAAACAACTGAGCGTTCTTCTCCGGCTTTACTTTTATTTGCACATCAGTTTAGGACACTTGATAAGGACTATACTACTACTACTAATGCAGAGCAAGAGTAAACAAATTATTAAATAAATAAATAATGAAAAGAAAATATAAAAAAACAATTTATAATAAAAAAAACACCTGCAGTCTAAAATATAATAAAAGTGAGATTGTTGGTTGTGGTTATGATACTGATGATGGCTGGCAACGATAAGCTAACAAAGGCCTTACCAGTGAAGAAAAAAAAAGTTTGATAAGAGACAAACCGATATCGTTTCAACTCCGACCAGAAACATGTGCACAGAAAAATCATCAAAACACATGCAAACGATGTAGATGAAATGTCAAAACGCAATGTCATCCATCATCATCATCATCACCGCTCATCTACGAAAAATAATAACTAAGAAACAGAATTGAAAAACATATCACAATATCGCTCTGCGACCGATAAACATTTCAATGTTATACTGGCCGGTTATTCAAAAGTAGACCAAATTTCATTTCATTTTAAATAAAATGTGTTTAATAAATAAATAAAGAATTGTAATTGCTTTGTTGGAAATAATTTTTCCATTCAATTCAAGTGCATTGTCGTAAATTATGAAAGTCTTCCATTACATTAGTTAAGACGTTATAATTCCCATTCACATAGAAAATAATTAATGATTATTATTTTTTTAAAATATAATTACTCATTATTTTATTAATTATCCTGCACCTTAAGAGAAAAAATGAGTTAAAAACCACCTCCTTAACTACTGAAAATAATAAAATATCGAGGTAAACAATGATAAGAAAAACATTTAAGATCTACCATCCAATTATATACCTGCTTACTTATAAATACAAACATACGATCATCCAATTACATACCTGCTTACATATAAATACGAACACACGCCCACACATACTTCGCCTTATTTACCACCAAAACCACTGCCAACCCATCACCAACACCACCACATGAAATATATCCAATTAAGTAAAGGGTATTTTTTCTCCCCACGATGACTCCGCCCGCTCCCGAATCACAAGCATTCAAACGACATCGTCCTCCACGGTTAGGCGGAAATCTCCGAAGTTGCCAGTGTCAAAATTTTCATCGTTATCCCCGCACAGGGTCGTCTTGCTCCCGTAACAGGCTCCGATGTACTTGGGTTTCGGTTTAAACAGACTAGCCAGACCTTTCCAACTTTCCTCTTCTACTTGAAGATCAGCAAAGGGCAAATTCTCAGAATCCCTGGATCCTGCCAGAGCCCTGCTCAGCCGTCTGGTTGGACTGACGTTCGGGGAAGAACGATGGGGCGTGACAGGCAGCGACTGGAAATACCGGGGAGAATATCCGCGACCCGACGACAATCCGGTAGATGGCTGGATGGAAAAAAAATAAAAGTTTTAATTTACGTGTGATTTTAAAGTTTACAGGGAAGACTTTATTTAGTTTACTTGCAAAACCAGCCAAAAAAATCAAATAAATAATAGTTAATATAATTTTTAAATGCTAATCCACGAACAAAATATTTCAACAAACCGTCAACCCACCTTTCTACACCTGTTGTATCTTCTCCTACACGGAGTTGTGACGGAATTGTGAAGAGATCTTCTCATGACTTCCGTAGATATCTTGCGTGCGTGCGCATCTTCTTGCATCGTCATTAACTGCATGGGGTCAAGGACTGTGCCAAGCCCTTTTATGGTAACAAATAGACTTAAACGAAAGATTTGTTTTTTTTAATCACAGAATATTTTATGCTTAATATATTCAAAGGGTATATATTTATTTATGCTGACAATTAGCAATATTACAGATGTTTGCATTAATAATTCTACATCCAAAATATTAAAAACTCTACAAACGAGGTCGTACTGAAAACGTTAATAAATAAATAAATATGATCTTTTCAAACCTACGCTAATCATCAAGGAATGATGTAACAAATCAAGTAAAAAATAATTAAATAAAATCTTAGCAGATGATTAAAAAAAAAAAAATCCAACCCGCAAGACACTGAGTGGAGCTCATTCTGCCGGCTGACGTGAGGAAACTGGAACTACTCGACACTCTGCCGATGACTTTTAACGGACGACCGTTGGAATTGTTTGTGGAGTACATGTGACAAGTTGTGGCTTTTTATTACTGAATAATCACCATTAGATTAATCGTTGTCTTTCATTTCAAGTTATACTTCTATTATTCTATCGAAGACCCGTTTTTATGTTATCAAATTTAGAGCTGAACTTAATTGCCTCATTTTTGGAATATATATATATATTTATTTACATATATAAAACGCTTTTTGATCCAACAAAAGTCAAAGCTCAAAGTCAAAGAAAACTGGAAAAATTTTAGGTTTTTCTAGAAAGAAACAAACGACTGCAAATCACTCATTTGCTGTACGTGAATCGATGCAGCTGACAAAACGTCAAACTTCTTTTATTTATTTTATTCGCCGCAGACGAGTTGTGACATTCGCTTATTTTCAGTGCAAACCACAACAAATAAAAAAAAAACAAAATTATCGAACTGCTGTTCTGCTGCTGCTACTGAATTACAGTGATGAGGATAGTACGACCTCTTTTTTTGCTGAATATATTTCAATATATGAATATTAACAAAGTAGTGCGAGATGAAAATATTGTCTTGTTAATTACTTGTTTTTATTAACGTTTGAAAATGTTGACTATTATTCTTTATTTGTATTATAAAGTAGACATAGCTTATCGTCTTTTTTATTTCAGACTCCCATATCACTACTTTACTGCCAAATCTATAAAAAAAATTTTGTTAATTTATTTTAAACGCAATTAAACTTAAAACCTGTGATAAAACATTGCGCTGGGTAGTTTTGTGAATAATCAACAATCAACATTGCAAAAAAGGCAGCATCAAAGTAAATATTTTTTTCTGGTTTCTTAGCAACGTCGTACAGTGCGACAGTGATCAGAGTTTTATTATTCGGGTTTGATTTGTGATTTATGGCTCAGTAGGGTGATTTAACTTTGACTTTTGTTTTAAAGTTTTTGTTTCAAATTGTACCGTTATGCCTTCTGCTGGTGGCGTCTGCCCACCTGTCATAATTCCACTTAAAGAAAATTTAAAGGGTAAAACCGTCAGTAACTCTGTCACTGTTGATACGTACATTGAATTGGCGACAGGTACGAAATACTATTAATTCAAGCTACACATTTTGAAAAATCAGTTAAATGAGGTTTACGAGCTTGATGGCTTGAGATTGTTGCTTCTGGGCTATTACTAGGACTAGGTGTTTACTATTCAATTGCCATCATAATTGTCCGGATTATATTTCCATAATTTATAAGCACCCTAATATGAGTCACCAATAAACCAATTTTTTGAATTTATTTAGAGACTACAGACTGCAAAATATTTTTTACAACTGATGGATCGAAACCTTTACCATATCAAAGCAAATATACGGAAGGCAAGTCAACTTTTGTCTACAAAGGTCCATTCACTCTTAAAGCTGGAAAAAGAATTCTCAAGGCAGTTGCCGTGACAAGGTGAAAAGATGGAGTAGTTTTGAAATTTTGATATTTTTGAAACTCTTGGGTAATGTTTATCATTTAGTAGTTAATTTAGAATAGTTTCATAATAGAGTAGAGTTAATGTTTAATCATTTTCATATCTTAAAAAAAAAGTTGATTGCAGAAAAACAGATCTTTTTTTCATTTTAGCTAGCAAGGAAATGTTTATTTATAGCCAGTTTTATAGAATTTTATGCCTTCTTTTTGTTGCTTTTGCAGGATATAATACAAATGTTGTGATGAAGTTTTATGGAAAAGATGTTCTAAAAATTAGTGATACAATTTAAAAATGTTGTGATGAATTTTTATTGAAGAGATGGTCTAAAAATTAGGGAATTATAATTCAAATGTTGTGATGAATTTTTTTCTTGAAGAGATGGTCTAAAAGAGAGCGACATTGTCACGAGGACATTTAACGTCGAGAAAGACTCAAACAGTGAATGTAGAAGCAGCAGTAGCCTCGCAGATTTCCGAGTCGTACCCGTCGACAAACGACAAGGGAAAAGTCATAAAAGTCGTCCGAGAGCTACTTCTACGGTTGGTTGGTTGGCAATCAGATTGGATTTCAATTTCGTTGTTTGTCAGGCATCAGTGGCATCACAAGGGTTGGTGTCACACAGTGAAGTAACTCATAATGTCGACAACCCATCATGACATACTGAACATACCCCTTTGACCTATTCAACATTTTATAAAAAAAATCTGATAATTGGGGGGGGGGGGGGTAAATGCTAGTGAACTTTTGGTGACACTCCTTTTGATGTTGACACCCAGTGCATCCACATCCCCCTAGTTTCGTCACTCGTCGGTGTGTTTTTGTTAGAGTTTTAGTTATTCTAAAAAAAATATAATAAATATAATTGTTTTGTTTACATTAAATACTTTTCTTTCAAGAGACCAACAAGATCTTCATCTTCTTCGTCAACATCTTCTCCGGAGACGGTTTGTAGCGATGGCTACGACTACAACCACAACAACGGTCATGCCAAAACTCAACGCCATCCTTACAATCTCAACGGTCCCATGTACAACAACTACTTAGGTTCCAATGAAGGAATTCAAGGTTTTTATTTTTTTATTGAGTTTTCAACATTTTACCTTTTTGCATGCTATAAATATATTTTACTGAATATTCATAAAATGGTTTAATATTCGCGATGTGTTTACATTCAAAGCTTCCTTACCAATGGGCAGCAATGTTTCAATTAATCCACCTAACTGCTCTGGAACACAAATAAATCTTTGGGGATTTCCACCAGGTGTGCAGCAGCAGCAACAACCTGCCTGGCCGGCCTACAACGGTATGCTTCCGGGCTCCTTCTATGCTCCTCCTTATCCTGCTCTTGGCTATATGACCACAAAAGCTCTTGAGGTAGTTATTATCATAATTTATGTTAATTTATAGTTTAATTTAAATGCTCCTTCTTATCCCGCTCTTGACTATATGACCAGAAAAGCTCTTAAGGTAGTTATTATCATAATTTATGTTAATTTATAGTTTAATTTAAAAGCTCCTTCGTATAACTCTAATAAACAGGATCTTAATCGGCCCAAAGTACCGCTAGCGGAGTTGAAGCAGATCATCAGAGAAGAAGGAGATAGGCTGTTGGTTCAAAATAATCACATGCAAACACAGTGGGCCAATCAAATTAATGGTTTCAAACAACAAGAACCTCCACACAAGATGGATACTAATGAAGAGGCGGAGCTTGTTTTGTCACACGTCAGTCCTGGGAATGGTTAGTGTATATATATATATATATATATATATATATATATATTTGTTTACATTCGGATAAAAAATTTAAGACATAATAATAAACTTGAACTAATCAAAATTATTATATTTTTAAATTCTTATTGAGAGCTTTTGATTTGAATTTAAAAAAAGGAATTATATAAATTAATTTGATTGATTGATTTAAGGTGATTGGCAAGGTCAGATGAATCACATTCTAGGTCATTTCAAGGATAGAATGAACAGGGATAAAAACATTCAACGAAGATTGGCATACCAGCAACTTGGGCCCGTAATTTTCATTTCGATATGTTAATTTGGTAATAATATGTATTGATTAATGATTTTTATCGTTGAATGACAAATTCAGTTTTTAGTATGGGCAATTTCTATTCTTATTCTCTTTCTTTATCTCTCTTTTCTTTTTTTCAGTCTCTTTCTTTCTCTCTCTCTCTCTCTTTCTCTCTCTCTCTTTCTCTCTCTAAAGTTTATTTATATGGAATAGTTTATCAACGATAAACAAATAAAACAAATGTAATTTTTAAAATTTCAGATCGACAATGTTGTTCTAACTGAAAACATGGATGACGATGATGAGGGAAATGAAACCGTTGAAATAAAAATGATTTTTCCAGTTAGGAATGCTCAAAAAAGGAAACCGAAAGTTAAACCGGCTGTTCAGCCGAGACCGGAAATTCAACCAGAGGTGGAAAAACCCACGTATGAGGTAAAGCCCATAAAACCAAAAATAGAACAGAAAACATCAAAGAGCTCTCAGGATCCTTTCAAAAAAATCCTGACAGTAAATAACGTCATTTCAAAATATAAGGATGTTAAAAGTAAAATCGATTCAAATTTTGGTAAGCCAATCACGAAGCATGAAAAACAAAAGCAGGAAAAGGAAGTTGCACTTAAGAAAAAAGATCCATTTTATGAGACAGAAGAATATCAGGTCGGAAAAATTTCGTGGCTATTTATAGTTTCTGATTAAATCTATATTATCATAAATCGTAATATTATATTATATATTTGTGTGAATAAACAAAATTCTTGTGAATTACGTACAGGCTGATGGTACTCTAAAGCCATGGTCACGTTTCGATGCGGAAGAAGATTGCAACAAGCTGAGGAAAGCTATGAAAGGGCTGGGTGAGTAGTTGGAGCTACGGGCCTGTTAATTTTTAAATTATGTTAGTGATATGCAAATAACGATTAGAAATATTTATAAATATGTAACTATGATAATGTGTGAGCTATGGAACTGTCAGTTACTAAATTTATGTTAATCATTTATTGATAAATAAGTAAATAATTTAAAGAGGCAAAGCTATAGACCTGTCATTTATTAAAAGTTGTTTCAAGGATTTATGAATATAAAATTATAATAATTTATGTTAATCATTACAATCAGGAACGGACGAGACAGCCATAATAGACGTCCTCGGCTACAGGGGCAGTCAGCAGAGGCTCGAGATTCTCAAACAATTCAAAACCATGTTTGGAAAAGTCAGCCTTTTTTTATTCAAATTATTCAGCTGTTTGATCTATTTCATTAACATAATTTATTATAATTCTCAAATATGTGTAAACAGGATCTCGTTAAAGAACTGGAAAGTGAATTGAGTGGAAAATTCCTTTTGTGCTGTAAATCTCTCTGCATGTCTCCTGTCAATTATGATGCAACTGAGTTGAGAAAAGCCATTAAGGTCGGAAATGTTTTGTGGCCATTTATAGCTCCTGATTAAACCTATATTATCATAAACTGTAATATTATATATTATTCACTTAAGGTAATAATATGTTTAATGATAATATTAATAAAATAATTTGTTATTGAATAATTATTTATTTATTTTATTTATATGAGCAAATAAAAGTAATCCATCATTGACCTTTCCACTGACATGATGACCAATCACGTGTACTCGTGATATATTACAGGGATTGGGTACCGACGAAGATGTTCTCATTGAAATACTATGCACGAGGACGAATAAACAGATCAAAGAAATTGTTACTGCCTATAAACAATGTAAGTCATGATGATGATGATTATGGTGATGATGATGATGAATATATTTAAGAGAGCGATGACTATAATGTCGGTGATAATGATGAATGTGATAACGATAAAATAAATAATATTATTGGTTTTTATGGAAAAACGACGATAATTTTCATTTCCTTTTTAATTTATTTTCTTTCAAACAGTGTTCCAGAAAGATCTGGAAAGTGACGTAGCCAATGACACGTCTGGTCATTTCAGGAGAGTTTTAATCGCTCAGCTACAAGCCAACAGGAGCGAAGATCCGAAATACGACAAGACGAAAGTCGAAGAAGACGCCAGCGAGCTCATCAAAGGAGGTCAAGATAAGTGGGGAACCGATGAGTCAGTGTGAGTAGATTATCATAATTTATTCAAATGTGCTATCCCTAATTAATTATTCATCAGTTCATTGTTTTTTTTGGTTAGTGCCAAACCTGTTGAATTAGTTTTCAATTTTTGAAGCTGATTAGATTATCATAATTTATTCAAATGTGCTATCCTTAATTAATTATTCATTAGTTAATTGTTTTGGTCTAACCATTAACAAATGTGTGCCAAATCTGTTGAATAAGTTTTTAATTTTTGAAACTGATTTCACTTTTTTGATAAAATTCAATTACATCAATGCCTTGGCCTGGTTTTTTTTTCATCAACATACCATTTAATTAATAACTAAAAAAATTATAATTTAATAAAAATATTACTTTTTAAAATAAAGTTTCGTAAAGATTTTGTGCGAAAGAAGTTTCGCTCACTTGAGAGCTCTCTTCAAAGAATATAAAAACGTCTCAAAGAAAAATGTCACAATTCAAGATGCTATCAAAAGTGAATTCTCCAGTGACGTACAGAAAGCTCTTTTAACTATCGGTAGGATTTATTTATTTACTTCAATATTCTTATATCTATTGTGGTGGTGGTGGTGGTTTGGGAACATTCTTATATAAAATATATAACGAATTTGTTGTGAGGCTCTCTGTTGAATTGATGAAAAATGTTATTCAAGATTGTTTGGTTGATTGATTTATCTTTTTATGACTATAACCATCAACTCTTTGAGTTTAACCATGTAAATCTTATATAATAATAATTATTATTTTTTAAATCTAACTATAATTGTTTGTGTTATTATTGTAATTATTAGTGAACGTGGTTGAAGACAAACCCAAATACTTTTGCGAAAAGCTTCACAAATCTATGAAAGGACTCGGAACGAATGATGACAACCTGATCCGAGTGGTTGTATCCAGGTAAGTGAGGTAGATGAATGGAATGAACTGGGTGAAAGAATGAAGGTTCGTGAGTGAAGAATGAATGAATGAATGAGCGTGTGAATGCGAAACTGGATTGGTTCGAGGAATGAATGTTCATGAATGTACGGCATAAATGAAAGTGTTTGAGCGAAACTAAGAAAAATATTAAATTATAATAAAATGAAATTAATATAATCTATATATATAAAAATGAATGTTTGTATTTATGTTAATGTCCTTTATGCATTGCTACACCATTCATCCGATCGTAATGAAATTTTCACACAACCTTGAGAGTCAATGAAAATCAAAAGTAAAAAAAAAATTTTTGAAATCCGTCACAAAATGAGCGGAGCGGAGCGGGTGAGCGAGCGGGAACTATATATATATGTATGTGCGTATGTATGTGTGTATGTATGTATGTGTATGTGCATGTATGTGTGTCTGTGTGTGTGTTTATGTATGTACTAGCGGAGATACCCGGCGTTGCCCAGGTTTTTTGAGGTTTTTCTAATGTTTGTCTCTTTCTCTCCCGTTTCCTTTCCCACCTGCTTTCCCACTCCTGTTAGCTTTTCCGTTTTCGGTCGTTTTCCCACTGCCGGTCGCTTTCCCGCTCCCGGTCGCTTTCCCGCTCCCGGTCGCTTTCCCGCTCCCGGTCGTTTTCCCGTCCCGGTCGCTGCCCCGTTCCCGCTCACGTTTGCTCTCCCATTCCCGCTCACGCTTGCTTTTCTGTTCCCGCTCGCTGTCCGTTCCGGGTGCTTTCCCGTTTCTATAATAGACAAACTAACCCACAAACATTCATATATATATATATATACTAGCGGGGTTACCCGGCGTTGCCCGGGGTTTTTAGAGGTTTTTCTAATGTTTGTCTCTCTCGCTCCCGTTTCCTTCTCCAATTTCCCGTTTTCGTCGCGTTCCCGGTCGCTTTTCCGCTCTCGGTCGCTTTTCCGCTCTCGGTCGCTTTCCCGCTCAGAAGTTTTGTTATCGATTTTCTCTCTTGCTCGCGTTTCCTTCCAAATTTGCTCTCCCGATTCCAGTCGCTTTCCGCGTTCCCGGTCGCTTTCCGCGTTCCCGGTCGCTTTCCCGTTCCCGGTCGCTTTCCCGTTCCCGGTCGCTTTCCCGTTCTCGGTCGCTTTCCCGTTCCCGGTCGCTTTCCCGTTCCCGATCGCTTTCCCGTTCCCGCTCACGCTTGCTCTCCCGTTCCCGGTCATGCTTGCTCTCCCATTCCCGGTCAGGGTTGCTCTCCCGTTCCCGTTCCCGTTCACGCTCATTTTCTCTTTTCCATTCTTTCATAACTTCTGTTAGCCTATAAAACGTAAAATAGATTTGCTAAGACTATAAATATATATATGAATGTTTGTGGGTTAGTTTGTCTATTATAGAAACGGGAAAGCGACCCGGAACGGACAGCGAGCGGGAACGGAAAAGCAAGCGTGAGCGGGAATGGGAGAGCAAACGTGAGCAGGAACGGGACAGCGACCAAGAACGGGAAAACGACCGGGAGCGGGAAAGCGACCGGGAGCGGGAAAGCGACCGGGAGCGGGAAAGCGAACAGGAGTGGGAAAGCAGGTGGGAAAGGAAACGGGAGAGAAAGAGACAAACATTAGAAAAACCTCTAAAAAACCCGGGCAACGCCGGGTATCTCCGCTAGTAAATAATAATAAAATAGTAATAAAATTAAATAATACAATAAAATAAACTTTATTATTTTTTTTTATAAAATTAAACTTTAGATGTGAATGTGACATGGTTCAAATCAAGCAGTCGTTCCAAAACACATTCAGCAAATCTCTGGCAGATTGGATCAAGGTTATCGAATGAAAGATTGATGGAATGAATGAATGAATGAAAGATTGATGGAATGAATGAATGAATGAATGAATGAAAGATTGATTGAATGGATGAATGAATGAAAGATTGATTGATCAAATGAATGAATGCATTTCATGGCAGGGTGACATATCTGGAGATTACTTGAATATCGTTCTTGCCCTGATCGGGGAGAGACCTGTCGCACAGCCACCACCTTCCAAGGACACTGGATCATCCCAAGATAATAATGTTGAAGATGATAATGATGCTGAGGAAGATGATTTAATTGATGTTGAAGAAGATGAAGTCAAAAAACAGGTTTTTATAATTCATTTTATTATAACTTGTTTAGTTTATTTATTTCGAAATAAATAATTAATTATTTTAGAGCTTGTTTTCGTTGACTTTTAGAGGGATCCGACTCTACTTCCAGTTCCAAACTTCGATTCCAAGTCCGATTGTGAAGTTCTCAGAAAGGCCATGAAAGGATTAGGTTATTATTTTAAAAGTAGTCATAATGATTATGATGGTGTTGGTGATAGTAGTTTAATATTGTTGTTATTTTAGTTTTTAAGTATCACATTAGCGGTAGGTGGTGAAAAGTATTTGAAAATTTTGTTTACTATAACTTTCAAGTTAATTGTAGAGCTTAAAGTTGCACAATAGAAAAGTTATATCAATTAAGTTTAATAATCACTGATAACCATGTTGATTGCATCGATGAATTTTCCCGACGAAAAAAAAGGTACGGACGAAGATGCCATCATCAACGTACTCTCTTTTAGGTCTATGGACCAAAGAATTGAAATTGTCAAAATGTTCAAAACTATGTTTGGCAAGGTTACTTTCTATTGGTGATTAAACTTAAAACCAAATTTTTCTTTTATTTTAGCTCGTATGTATTTTATGTTTATAAACCAATAGCACACATTTTTCTAGGCAGTACCCAATTTATTAGATGATGGGTTAATATTTTCAAAGGGCACCCCTTATCATAACCCCCTCTTATAGATTAATTCTCTTTCAATGCCCTCAAAAATTGTTCTTTAAATCAATCCAGTTATTTTAGAGACCTTTTTAAACTTATTGATTGATTGATTGAACAGGACCTAATAAAAGAATTAAAATCAGAGCTGAGCGGAAATTTTTGCCACGTGATGACCTCATTATGCAAGACCAGAGCACAGTTTGATGCAGATGAACTGAGGAAAGCGATGAAGGTTTGTTCTTTTGATTTTCATTTTATAAATTAATATTTTGTACTGGAAGTTTTTAGTAAATATTGTCGTCTTGGAAACACCTTTTTAGATTCTTAGCCAGTGATGCTATTGAAAAAATTGATGGTCGCATTTTTGTTGGATTGAAACATTACAGTTCTTTACATTAACATATTAAAATTGATAATGCTGACATAATAAAATTCATAATGCTAACGTAATATTATTATTTATAACATTTACATATGGGTGGCAAGTAAAACTGTGTGAACCCCCGTAGCCACGACCTGTTACTGGCGCTGCTGAAGTGTATTTCAGGAATTGGTGCCTTAATGTTATGACCTTTACCCCTTATAACATTAACATATTATAATTAATGCCTTCAGGGCCTTATAACATTAACATATTATAATTAATGCCTCCAGGGCCTTATAACATTAACATATTATAATTAATGCCTCCAGGGCCTGGGTACTGACGAAGATTGCCTAATAGAAATCCTCTGTAGTAGAAACAACGAAGAAATAAAAGAAATTTCTTCTGAATATCAACAAAGTTTGTTTTTAAATAGTTCCAATTTTTATTTCTTCATCAATATAAACTAAAAACATATTATCTGGGTTTTCTAAAAATAGGACATGGGAAAAACCTAGAAGAGAGTCTCACATCTGAAACCTCCAGTCACCTAAAGAGGCTTTTCGTATCATTGGTTCAATGCAATCGTCCGACTACGACAAAGATTAGTCGCAAAACTGCCAAAAAAGATGCAAAATCACTGCTAGCAGCTGGAGAAGGAAAAAAGTTCGGGACGGATGAATCCGCATTTAATGTGGTCCTTTGCTCAAGGTTGTCTGGGTGGTTAGAAAGTTGACAAGGGGGAACTTCAAAAAAGTTAATGAGCAGGGGGTAGAATTTTCTATAAAAAAGCTGATGACCGCCGGGAGGGGGGGGGGGGGTAAAATTTATTTAACTTTATTTTTTTTTTCAAAATTTGCTGCCTACAAAAACTTGTTTTGCCCCCTCAAAACTGCGTCTCAGTAGGGACTGCCCTCTACGCCACGCAACTGTTCGAAAGAAAGTGTGAGATATAAGAAAGAGTAAAAGTTGGTAGTAAGACAAGATGGGTTAGTAGTAAGAAATGATGGGTGAGTAGTAATAAAGGATGGGTGAGTAGTAAGAAAGGATGGGTGAGTAGTAAGAAAGGATGGGTGAGTAGTAATAAAGGATGGGTGACTAGTAATAAAGGATGGGTGAGTAGTAAAAAAGGATGGGTGAGTAGTAAGAAAGGATGGGTGAGTAGTAAGAAAAATTGGGTAAATGGGTGGAGAACAATATTAGGTCAATGGAGAGAATACAGGAAACAATAGAGAAAGAATGAGTCAACGGAAGAGAGGAGAGATTAAAAGAGATTGGAAACAGGGATGAAGATTGTTAGAATATGAGAGAATATATCGGGTACACTAGGGATAGACGGAAAGATGAGAGAGACCTGCATAAATTATCTTTACCATTTCATTCTCAATTAGGAGTTATGCTCAGTTGAGAGCCACATTTGATGAATATTCCAAGATAGCAGGCAAGGACATTGTCGACAGCATCAGATCAGAAACCTCTGGAGATATTAGGAAGGCTTACATCACGATAGGTTGGTTATCCAGGGAAGGAAAAAATGAAGAGATTCATTCCCATATTGTTGTATTTCATCTCCATCCATTCATCCGCTTGACACTCATCCGTTCGTTATCGTGTTGAATAATTGTGCTTGTGGTCCATTTTATTGTGAATTTGTTGATTCCAGTATGCCTTTTGCGTCTTTCCATCGTTCCATTCATTCGTCTGTTCAAACATACATAAATACATGCATACATACACACACATACATACACACATACATACATACATACATACATACATACATACATACATACACACACATACATACATACATACACACACATACATACATACATACATACATACATACATACATACATACATACATACATCTCTTATTTATCTATGTCTGCTTGTTTGTCTTTGGTTTGTTCGTTCGTTCGTACTTCTAATCTGCCATTTGTCCAGCCATCAATCTTCATCTCCCCATCAACTATTTGTTTTTGAGTCAATCGACGTATCGAACGTCATCCATCCATCCATCCATCCATCCATCCACCCACCATCCATCTGCTTTCAAAAATTCATATATCGATCTTCATTCACCCACCTGACAAAAACCATGCCAGAAATGATAATACAATATTTGCCATTTCTCCCCCCCACCGACAGTCGAATGCATAAGAGATGAGACCGGCTTCTTCAGCAATTCGTTGTACGACTCCATGCACGGCCTCGGCACCAAGGATGACAAGCTAATTCGAGTTGTCATCTCGAGATGCGAAATCGACATGATTCAAATCAAAACGAAATTTCAACAGGATTACAAACAACCATTGGCACAATTTATCAAGGTACCTACGTGCTGGCGTGTGTGCGATCGTTTGATGAAGGTCATAGGAGCTGGGGGGAAACGTTTTGACTATAAGAATGGAGAAAAATACGATGATGATGATGACGCTTGACTTAATAATAGTTATGATGATGATTGAATTAATGAAAGTTATGATAATGATGGTGACCTTTATTACCGCAGGATGACACCTCAGGTGATTATAGAAAAGCTCTTCTAGCACTGATTGGTGAACCGAGTCAGAAGTAATGTTCGAGAAAGGATATTGAATAATCATCTTTTTTTCTCAACAGTTTTTTCAAATCATGTTAAAAATGAATGTTTGAGACGCCAATAATAATATATATATATATATTTAATAGCTTCAACGCAGCTAATTTACAGGAGGTCCGCAACATAGGTAGGCAGTAGTAGGTACTGATGCGATGCGTGCACTAATGATAAGAAAGAACTGACGCAGTATACCTTATAAAATTGTATCAAATATCATCTAATGTTTGGTACAACATCAGTTTATTATTGTATAAATGCTTTTACATTAAAAATTTGTGCTAGTAACGTTTACATTCCGTGCCAAAAAAACTATCATTTGATATTTTCTTGTGTTAATTAAATTGAAACAAGTTGATTTCTTTTTTCCGTTTTCGTCTTCTCGACTATATATACTAATATTCGTATGGAAAGTTTATGCGATGGGGGTTGGGAGCAACACTACTTTCTGTCCAAAAAATTTGTCTACCAAAAAAGCTTATGATGGTGGGGGGCTGTAGTCAAACATAATTTTCCCGAAATTTTCTTTCAATTTTTCCTCTCGAAAATAGCTGATGACCGGAGGGGGGGGGGACATGAACATACCACTGCCTCCCCGTCTCCTACGCCTGTGGATATATTATAATAGAAACTTAGAATTGAGTGCATGAAAATTTCAAAAGACGAGGAGGTTGGGTATGTTGTATTTTTGTCTGTGTATCCTTCCCTGTAAAGTTAAATTACCAAGCGGTTGTGGAGAAGGGACTAACTTTTCACGGGGCGATTCAAACGTTCACCGTCGCCCTCTTTGCCTATTAAGATAGGTATACGTTATGTACGAAGTCCTGGTTTTAAAAACACACATAAATTTGAGACTGATAAAAACTCAGTTGTACACTTTAGTGGATGCGACGGACGCTCCGCTTAAGCCTGGCATGCTCCTCCGTTCGCTAACGCACGAATGAACGGATGGTCATTTTGGGAGAATCGCCGTTCCAGACACGTACGATGGAAAAATCGTGTCAATCTTTTTTTTGAAAACTGGTCGAAAACAACAAGTTGTCGTTTTATACTATTCGTTCTAAAAAAAAAGAGTTTTTCGCAAAATTTAATTATCTAAAAAATAAAAAAAATTTTCTGGGTGGTTTTGTCATTTATTTCTATTCGAGACGTAGCCTAATAGGCACCTACGAGAAAATTATACTTGTAGAGTTGGTTCGGATTTCATCTAGCTGTTGCGTGATTTTATGAAAATGCAACACATTTTAAACATTTAATAATAGTAATGCAACGAATCTTGTGTAATTTGTCATTTACGCAGTTTTGATGTTCGTAATTATAGAAATTAAGAATCTAATCCTCGTCATTTTTCGATTAAATGAAATATCTCTACTAATACTATTCCTAGTAGTTTAGTAGAAGAGTGAGAAGGTTAGTAATTGTCAGTTGTATCCAGAAGCGGTTCTTGAGGGCCTGGGGCTGAAATTATGTTTAAAAATTATTATTTAAAGTCGTGTTTAGTTATCGACTAGTAGTCTAATAAAATTATTTAAGACAAAGACAATTAAAATCAACGCGGCAGTCAAAAGTGTATGCAAACGCAAATGGACGTGACCTGTTGAAGAATAAAAAAATCCAATCTAACGTTTATGTGACGGCAATAAAATAAAAACAAAGTTTGCAATTGAAATGCTTATTGGCAGAAGGACAAAAGAGAAGATCTTGAAACGGCCTTTCCGTGGCAACGCCCAATTCAAGTCAACTTCAATTACGTGACGCTCATCACCGACGCCATAGAAGAGGTGGGTGCGTTTGTTCAAGATTTCTTAATATTTAAGTTTAAAAATAAAATCCCAGTTCAAGATGTGCACACATATTAGGTAGTCTACAAACATGCCTATGTTTTATATATTTGGAATGTTTATTAATTAATTACTATTAAATTAGCTATTCTCACAGAAAATGTTTATTTTACGATGACATAAGGCAACACAATTATACAATCCATTCTAATTTAACACAACAAAGTATACTGTTGCAATGCAATACGGAGCACAAATGCATATATAATGCATTGCAATACACCAACAATGGAATACACCACAGATACAATGCAATACGATACAATGCTATACCAATACAAAGCAATACAATACACAATGTATGTGTACTACACATAGGTACAATGCAATGCACAAGAATACATCAAGTTAGAACAAAATTAGATTACAATTGTTTTAATAAAATTTTCAATTATTAAATAAAAAATGTGTTTAAAAAATCTTTTCTTTATTCATTAGATTTCGTGCCGCGTGCTCTCAACTTTTCAAATATTTTTTTGCAAGACTTAAACTGTTTTTTTTTCTATCTTATTTAGAGAATCCATTAATCCATCCGTGCATCTGATTTTTTTCTTACTAACCAATCCACATCCACATCCGTGTTATTCACCGATCCTGGTTTTTTGTCCTCAGGTTATTTTTTCTTTCTTTTGGTAGGTATATATTCAAAATATTCATCCATTCATTTATCTAACCATCCATTCTTCCGTCTGTCCATCCATCCATCCGTCCGCCCGCCCGTCCATCCATCCATCTATTTATTGAAAGATATTTTGTTATTCAGAAACCTCATTGTCTCAACAAATTAAAAATTCCATCTTCTTAGCGAGGTCGATCAATCAAGCTCGAACGTTAATAGTTTTATTTTTATTTTCTATTTTTGCACATCCCTATTTTTGCACATCCCTATTTTTGCACATCCCTATTTATACGAATTGACTCTTCTCACCTGTTTGATTGCCCGACCGGTCCGGCCATTATTCTTTCCTTCTTTTTTTCAACCAATCAATCTTTCAGTTCAATTCCAAATACCTATTAATCTAATTTGACACTCGGAGAATCTAAAAATACACTCACCATGACGACGAAGGTGTTAGTTAGTTGACTCGTGTCAAGTTGAATTTAACGATCAGTTAGCATCGTTGTAGCCTGCTACTCATTCATTCATTTATTTCTCTTCTTTTTTTTCAATGCAAAAAATGTCTTCGATCTGTTGGTGATGATGATGATGATGATGATGATGATGATGCTGTGAAAAAAAAATTCTTTTTTAATAACGAAAGCCAAAAACCTTTAATTGCGCCTTCTTTTTGATCTTTTATTTAAGATGAAATACAATTTGAAGCAGTATGAAAAATTCTTCGTAAGTAAAAAATTTGAAATTTTATTGTTCAATTTAAATTTTTATACTTGAAACAATTTTTCATAATAATTTAATACAAATTCGAACATTAAATTATTCAAGGAGCCTATAAATAAACTTTCATTAAAATTTTTATCACCAATGTTCCGCCCTTCTGAAATTATATTTTCCAGAAATTGATTTGCTGTGGAAATAAAGAGGATATGAATGAATTTGAAAATCTGAGAAAAGAAAAGAGAGGGATAGAGAGAGGGGGGAAGGATGGAGACATAGGGGTGAGTTCGGGGGGATGAGAACGGTTTCCTCCTCCCCCGGAAAAAATCTTGCCCCCTCTGAATAATCTTTTGATTCCTGAAAAAAACTAAATAAAACTTCTTTATTCCTTAATAATTATATATTTTTAAATGTGAATTTTTATAGAGTATGAAATTGCAGTGCAGTAAAATTATTAAATAACGTAAAATCATGTACAGCTGCGAGAATTTTTACCCCCCCCCCTCCCCAGCATTGTTGCTGAAAAGTTGCTTTACGGATTTTTCACTCCTAGAAAATCGGAACTCTATCCCTATAAATGGATAGACAAAAAACAAACAAATTAGGCAAAATTTAGGACAAATTATCTTTTGTAGTTCATTGGTTTGTTCCGCAAGCAATAAGGAGGGATTAAAGATGTTTTTCAACTGAATAGATAGATAGGTAGATGAGAGATAGAGAGATAAAGTGAAAATGTCAATTGAAGAATAAATAAATAGTAGATAAATGGATGGATGAAGAAGGAATTTCTTAATGAAAAGACATGCAGGAAGGGGAAGTGGTGGTGGTGGTGAGAACCAGCGGTAAATCAGTAATATTGATTATTACGGGACATCAGTATCATCATTACCACCACCGCCGTCGTCATTTTCAACACCATTTGTTATTGCCTGCATCGAGGCTGTCTTGACTTATTTGCAGTTTTTGGTTCGATGGCAAACTGGCGTTTCCGCTATAACGGCTAGATGGGCGCCTCGTCAATCTTTCATGGCTGATTGGACGAAGAGAACTTCGAGAGAGAAAAAATAAAAGTTACCATTGTTTTAAAATGATGATGATGATGGTGATGGTGGTGGTGACGATGACGATGACGATGGTGGTGATGATGATGATGATGACGATGACGATGAAGATGACGATGACGATGATGATGACGATGACGATGGTGATGACGATGACGATGACCATGATGATGATGATGATGATGATGATGACGATGACGATGGTGATGACCATGACGATGAAGATGACGATGACGATGACGATGACGATGACGATGGTGATGACGATGACGATGACGATGACGATGACGATGATGATGATGGTGATGGTGATGATGATGATCTTGGTGGTGGTGATGATGATGATCATGACGATAGTGATGATGATGACGATGGACAGGTGCACCCAAGATCGTTGATCTGGTCTGTTATAGATTAGAAGATAACGAAAACTTTTTTCAAATAAATCAAAGTTTAAAAATGAATAATAAAATTAATGATGACATATTGGCTAATGTCATCATCATCATCAACTGTAATTCTTAAAAAAAAATTATTTCCATTATTTGTTTATTTTTCAGCTGTTTTTCTCGTTTCCTTAAAAAAAAATTTCTAAGTAATTTCATAGCAATTTTTTTTCTTTTTACTTCTATTTTTTTCATTTTTTTATTTTATATTTTTTTTCTCCCACCGTGCCTTGAAATTGCACGAACAACAACAACAACAACAACAACAACAACAACAACAACAACAACAACAACAACAACAACAACAACAACAACAACAACAACAACAACAACAACAACAACAACTACTACAAAAACACTGCAACGTCAACGAATTGTTTTTGTTGTTGTTGTTGTTCTTTCCAATATCAGCTGTGGAAGCCAGAAAATGACAAATTAATTTCTTTCAGGATTCCAACATTATCGAATCTGAAACGGTGATGATGGTGATGATGATGATGACGATAATAATTAGAATGATATGTGGTAGTGGTGATAATAATTATGATGAAAGCTTGATAGAAACGTTATTTCAATATTTGAATAGGATTTTAAAAGAAAATGGGATTAAATAGGAGATATTGGATCTTTTAAGTGGTAAAAATAGTTATGATGATGATGATGACGACAATGACGACGACGACGACGACGACGACGACGACGACGACGACGACGACGACGATGACGATGACGATCACGATGACGATGATGATGATGATGATGATGATGATGATGATGATGATGATGATGATGATGATGATGATGATGATGACGTGAGCAGAGCATCATCACATGACAAACCGAAAACATGATTTGCGTTTTCATTTTCTCTGAAAGTCTCCACTAATCAAATGAACGCATTCAAAATGAAGCGATAGTAAATTATTTTCTTAGTTGCTAAAAACAATTAGTTATTTTGAACAGCTTTCCTATGGCAGTTTCATTTCCTTTCTCTTTCTCTTTCTTTTTCTCTTTTTCTCTCTCTCTCTTTGTCTGTCTGTCTATATTGTTCCCCTCCTCTATGAAGCATCACGACTTCACGACACCTCAACTTCTTTTAAGTTTAAAATTAAAAAAAAATAATTTAATAAATTTATTTTTTCCTCAAAATGAATGAAGCCGTTTATAAAAAAATGAAATTCGAAACTAGATAAACTTTTTTATACATCAAGACAGGTGATCAATCAAAAATCTTTTAATTTGACATTGAAAAAACCTGATGAATAAACAATAAAAATTTGCAGTCAGTTTAAATTCCACTCTTACCAGCAATACAATAATATGTAGCCATGTATTATAAAAAAAAATATATATATATATAAGATTTAATTAAGAAGTCGATGTCTCTGGTAACTTCGTAGCCCTTATTAGTAAAAAAACTGTTAGAGATGTGTGTATATATATGGTGTATCTGATAGTATTTTGTTTGTTTTAAATTTTAAAGACCAACCAGAACGAGATCTACAGTGAATTGCTGCATATGTTCCAGTAATTAAATTATTTAAAACAAAACTTGGCCCTCTAGGCGGCCATAGTGTTCAGATTGGCCAAGTGCGCATACATGTACTTCAGGCATACATACAGACATACAGACATACTTGCATGTACTTCAGGCATACATACAGACATACAGGCATACATTCATGTACTTCAGGCATACATACAGACATACAAACATACAGGCATACGGCTCTGTTAAAGAACTTTTGAGTTTGTAAAATTCTGTCAATCAAATATTTATGATACAGATCTTCAGATTTGTGAGAAATATTCAACGACAAAGAAAGCTTATATTATTTTTTATTTAATTTAAAAAAACAAATTTATAATGTTTCACTATTTGAGACATTTGTTTTGTGGTGTTTTTTGTGGGCAGGCTAACTTAAAATTAAATTATAATAAACGTTGTCTTATAATTTTGCAGACCAAAAATAAAACATAAAAAGTGCGAAAAAGTCTTTTTCCACCAAAAAATCAAAAATTCATAGACTGAAGGCCACCTGGCGATTGCAAAATGAAACTGAACGTCTTTAACGTCTGTAAAAGAGCACTTGTCATTCTGGCGGCAATTTCACATTTCACGATTTCTTCGGCTACGCGCACAACGTTCATCACTACAACCACTACAACAACTTCAACCATTACAACCACCATTACTACGTCAGCTAAGCCGACTACCACAACTACTAACAACTCGCTACCAACAAAACACGACCAAACTCCAACACCTCATCAAGCAACGATTGCGACTAATTTTTCAACGAATCAAACTTCTAATGATGCTACAAAGCTTTTTGGCGTTGATGTTTTATTGGCTTCATTTTCAAACGCTTCATTTTTCTCGAGTTTACTCAGCCCGACGAACAACCTCCAGCGAAAGACCAGTGAATCGGCGTATGCCACAATCACAAACGTCAGCGCACCTGCCAACACCGGCCAACCGTACAACAAAACCCGCCAACAACACAAGAATGATGACAAAATACAACACACAATTTCAAAAGGTCGTAAAAGCTTCAACAACAACAACTCGAGCGACGACCTGACCGGACGACTCGACTACAACAACGGCGACAGTAGCTTCAGATACGACAACGACACGTTTATGTACGGCGACGATCTTTTCTATAGAGATTCATCGCAGCCGGAACATTGGAGTCTCGTTATAAGAATACTCGATGATTACATTTTACCAGTTGTCATACTACTTGGCATCTTGGGTAACACTCTTTCTCTTGTTGTCTACGTCTGTACTCCGAGACTTTGCAGACAGACAAGCAGTGTCTATTTGGCGTTCCTCTCAGGTAAGATGAAGGAGTTGGAGGATACCTGAATATGTTGTTTGATAGTTGAATTGGTTAGCGGATAGCTTATTGTGTTAACGGATAGCTGAATGTGTTAGCCTATGGCTAATGGTGTTAGCGGATGGCTGAATGAGTTTTTGGATGGCTGATTAGCTAAGATGGAATAAGGTGCCAATTAAGGTTATAAAGTTATTTTTATAATTTAAACAATTTATTTATCTTTACAAATTTGTGGATTGTTATAAGTTTGGGCGCGTTGTTAAATTGATCGCGCTAGTGAATCGTGGTGTTAACCCCAGTAGCTCCTGCTCTAAGTAGGAGTCAAGCGTAAGAGTACAGCTGTAAAAAGGCGTGAGCCTGGACCACCAATAGGAGCAAAGCGGTGTCAAATGAATCCGACGAATCCGCTAAAAAACAACGTGCCCTTTTAATAATTCACGAATTCATTTAAATCAAATTTAACACCTGTCGCACCACCACCACCACAGGTGTGGACAACGCTTACCTGTTGTTCTTCTGCTCGGTCTGGTTCAACTTTATCGGCATCAACATCTACAACCAGAACGGATTGTGCCAGGTGATCGTCTACTGCATCTACGTTTGCAGCTTTCTCGCCGCATGGACTGTCGTCAGTTTCACTGCCGAGCGTTGGATCATCGTTTTCCGGTTAGCCGGCTAAGCTGCTTAGTTGTTAGCTAGCTGAAAAAGGCGTATATTAAACGAGTCA
The DNA here is from genome assembly GCA_963978895.1 of Erpobdella octoculata. Classification (NCBI taxonomy): domain Eukaryota; kingdom Metazoa; phylum Annelida; class Clitellata; order Hirudinida; family Erpobdellidae; genus Erpobdella; species Erpobdella octoculata. Next base: position 39,057,177 of record OZ022242.1, on the reverse strand, counting down.
GCTGTGATGGTAGGGCAATTTAGCTTAATTAGCTGTTTTATTATTTTAATTTGAATGTTATGAACTGAATTGAAAGTCTGATGTCGCATAGTGAAATTAATAATTTGATGCTAATGTGGTGGTCATTACTGGACATGAAAAAGCTATATAGCTAACATATGTGCGATAATAATATCATTATATTATTATGCTATTTCTTTAATGATTGTAATGCTCCTGATGATGATGATGATGATGATGATGATGATGATGATGATGATGATGATGATGATGATGATGATGATGACGATGACGATGACGACGACGACGATGACGATGACGATGACGATGACGATGACGATGACGATGACGATGACGATGACGATGCTGCTGATGATGACGATGACGATGACGATGATAATGGTTAGGATGGACAATGATGAAAATGACCAACTAATAAACCAGGCCTCTTCTGAGACGTCACCTTTGCACCAGGAAGAGAGCGTTCAAGAACATGGTTGCCTTGACAACGCTAGCACTAGTACTCTATTCTTATTCTCTTGTTACTGCTTTTGTTGAGTTAGTATGTTGTTCATCATTATCCTTTTTGTCATCATCATTATCACTATCATCATCATCATCATCATCATCATCATCATCATCATCATCATCATCATCATCATCATCATCATCATCATCATCATCATCATCATCATCATCATCATCATCATCATCATCATCATCATCATCATCATCATCATCATCATCATCATCATCATCATCATCATCATCATCATCATCATCATCATCATCATCATCATCATCATCATCATCATCATCATCATCATCATCATCATCATCATCATCATCATCATCATCATCATCATCGTCATCATCATCATCATCGTCGTCGTCGTCATCGTCGTCGTCGTCGTCGTCGTCATCGTCATCGTCATCGTCATCGTCATCATCATTAGGTTTATCATAGTATCTGTAGTTAATTTTTACGCCTTGCTTTGCTGATACCATAGAAACCATAAAAGATGTCATCCCGTTATAGAAAATGACATTCTACATCTGTACGGATAAGGGCGTGTAATGCGCGTTGGTTTAAAAGATCGAAGGGCTGTTAGATCGAATCCTTTCGCATTCACACCCACAAAAACACATATATACATACATACATACATACATACATACATACATACATACATACATACATACATACATACATACATACATACATACATACATACATACATACATACATACATACATACATACATACATACATACATACATACATACATACATACATACATACATACATACATACATACATACATACATACATACATACATACATACATACATACATACATACATACATACATACATACATACATACATACATACATACATACATACATACATACATACATACATACATACATACATACATACATACATACATACATACATACATACATACATACATACATACATACATACATACATACATACATACATACATACATACATACATACATACATACATACATACATACATACATACATACATACATACATACATACATACATACATACATACATACATACATACATACATACATACATACATACATACATACATACATACATACATACATACATACATACATACATACATACATACATACATACATAGGGTTGAAATAGAGAATGCCACGGTTTCTCTCCAGTGGACTGAAAGGACCGGAGCAGTTCAGTTGGGGCGGCATGGTGTTGGATGGAACCACCATCTCTGGTGGTCCAAGGCAAACGCTCAGGAAAGATCAGACTTGATTGTTCAGGACAGAAAGCAAGCGATAGAAAGCGAGAGAGTTGTGAAGAGCGCACAATTGTCACAGCAAGGCGACTGGACCAGATGGGAGGAGACAGTTCAGCGGTCTCTGTCATGGGAAGATATATGGCGCTATGCTCCAGTGCGGCTATCGTTCCTCATTAGATCGATGTATGATCAGCTGCCAACAGCCAGCAATTTAAAGAAATGGAAATTAATTGAGAACGATGAGTGTCAGCTCTGCGGTCAGTCGCAGTCATTGATTCATATTCTTTCCTCCTGCTCCTATTCCCTTTCTCATGGTAGATACACGTGGCGCCACAACCTTGTTCTCCAAAAGCTGCTGGGATTTGTAAAAGAGGCCTGCCGAAAAGCCAACTCAATGGAGGTGAAACCTAGGAGGAGGATTTATTTTTTGAGAGAGGGATTGCCGCAGCTAAATCGCCCAAAAAGAACCCTCACGGAAGGAGAGAATGTTTTCCATGCGGCGAACGACTGGAGGGTCTCTGCCGATCTGAAAACGGAAAAGTGCTTCCCAGTTTCAATAAAGGAAAGTGGAAAAAGGCCAGACATAGTTGTTTTTTCGAGTCTGGCCAAGACATTTCTTCTCATCGAGTTGACAGTGCCTTGGGAAAGCAACATGGAGGCCAGTAACATCATGAAATTAGAAAGATACAGAGAATTGATGTTGGATTTGGAAGCAAATGGCTCAAGAGCTGAGCTTTTTGCTGTTGAAGTCGGAGCACGCGGTTTGGTTGGTAAATCTTTGCTAAAGTTGCTGCGGGCCCTGGGAATGTCTAACAGAGAGCGGACCCGTGCAATTAAACAGATTTCTGAAGCAGCAGAATCGGCTTCATTCTGGATTTGGTCTCAAAGAGAGAAAAAAGAAGATTTTCCAAATTTAGAAGCCGCTCTCTCCGCTCCGCAAGAATAGAATTGCTTCGTCTTTGTTTACGTGGCGATATTAAGTACCGCTACGAAAGCGAAGCCGTTATGTCGTCGAAGGTTTTCTCACTTGAATAGTCTGAATTTCTCTAAAGTCGCGAGTTTATTTGCATGACAAATATCTGCCACGATGCAAGGAATGATAGAAATTCGATGTCGGAAAAGAACAGAAACATTTTCTGCCGGAGGACGTTCGTCCGTCGAACGTGGCTCGCCCCCTTAGAACGTCAAGAAATTAAAGAGCCGAAACGTTTGCTCGAGGGGGGGTTTTCTTCTGATGACCTCCACAGAAAAGCTCTTCAGGAGTGAACACACATTTTTGAGGCGTTAGCCATTTGACCCCCGGGAAAGACCGGGTGACTCTCGGGAAAGACCTTGTGGCAACTGGGAAAGACCGGTGACACCGTGGAAAGACAGGTGGCAACTCGGAAAGACGAGTATTACGGGTATCCTGGCCCAGCTTAGCCGGGATACAAAAAACACCGTTCATCTAGCTGCGACAACGAAATCGAATTTATGCCCCCAGAGCTCCAACCGAAAGGAGGGGGAGTATGATGAGCTCACAATCGGACCTTCGGCCATCGAACTTGCTCTTCCAACGGACCCTAATGGGGGAACACTTCATGAGTGTGTGTGCGGTAGAGGTTTTGCAACAAGCCGCGGTATGAAGGTTCACCGTACGAAAATGGGTTGCCTGCTTAAAGCTGTACAGGATCATCGTACTGAAGCAAGCATTGCTTCAGGTAAAACGCCGGGCCAAGTCGGGCCGGATGCCAACCACAGCCCCGACAGGTTCCACGATCCTGATAGCGACGAGAATAGGCAACCTCGGGCTAGAATTAACTTCCCCGCTGCTGCTCACAAAGCGGATTGGTCGAAGCTCGACGAGATACTTTCCAAGCTTCTCAAAGTGCAGATGAAAGAACTTCCAATGTTTCAAGTGAACAATCTAACTGACACCATTTACAACAAGTGTTTAGAGATGTTCGGTTCCAAGGAAAAAGTTCTCATGGACAGAGGCGAAAAAACTCATATTTCAAGGCGACAACGAGAGATTGCTAGACTCAAAAAGGAAAAAAAACGACTTCGTCAACAATGGAGGAGAGCTCCAGACAACGAGAAACCAGGGCTCTCAGCATTACGACATGACTTGAGGCAGCGATTGAGTGCACTCTTGCGAGCAGAACGTTTGCGGGTAAAGAAAAGAGAACAAAGGAAGGCAAGATTCCAGTTTGTCAGAGATCCATTCCGTTATGGTAAAAGCTTGCTCGATCCACCAAAGTCAGGTACTCTGCAAGTCAGTAAAGAGCAGCTTGATCATCACTTCCGAGCTGCTTTCATTGACCCCTTGGGCGACAAAGAACTAGCTGAAAGATCAGATCTTCCCGAGATTCCTCTTCCAAAGGTTGCTTTCAACGAGGGAGTAATTTCAATTTTTGACATATCCCAATTCCTCCGAAAAACAAGAAATAGATCTGCTCCAGGCCCAAATGGTGTACCATACCTGGTGTATAAAAAATGTCCGGGTGTGTTGAAAGTTTTACACTCATTGCTCAAGTCTGCTTGGACTTCCGGGTCTGTTGATAAAGAGTGGCAAAAAGCTGAAGGCATTTTTATACCAAAGGAGAAAGTTTCAGTCGACATCAATCAGTTCAGACCAATTTCTCTTCTCAATGTTGAAGGAAAAATATTTTTTGCTGTGCTTGCCAAGAGGTTGACGAGCTATCTAACACAAAACGACTACATAGACAAGTCAATTCAGAAAGGAGGAATCCCTGGTGTTCCTGGTTGCATCGAACATTCTACCATGATCTGGGAGTCTATAAAAAGAGCAAAACAGAATCGACTCAGTTTGCACGTCGTTTGGCTTGATCTTGCAAATGCTTATGGAGCGGTTCGTCACCAGCTGATTTGGAGAGCTTTAACGATGCACCATGTTCCAAAGTTCGTTATGGATATTCTACGACAGTATTTTCAAGATTTTCACCTGAGATTATCGACAAAGACGTGTTCAACCGATTGGTTTCGTCTTCAGGTCGGTATAGCCATGGGGTGCTCTATTTCTCCCATATTATTCGTGCTAGCAATGCAACTACTTCTGAATTCAGTTGGTGCAAGGGTAGAAGATGTTTATGTCGGCCGAGGTATTTTCATGCCACCTCTGAGAGCTTTCATGGACGACACGACAATTAGTTTGAATAAGTGTATTTCAATGAGACGGACACTTGATGTCTTCAGCGATCTACTCAAATGGTGCGGAATGAGTTTTAAAGCATCTAAATCGAGAAGTCTCTCCCTGCGTCGCGGTAAAATTGATGAATACACCGTTTTCTCTGTTGATGGTAACAAGATTCCAACAGTGAGCGACGAACCAGTGAAAAGTCTCGGGAGATGGTATTGTAAATCCCTGAATGACGTTGATCAGGGTGCTTCTATTCTCCGTATGGCAACTGTCTCCATGGAAAGCATTAATGCTGCTCCGCTTCAGAGCAGGTTCAAAGTGTGGATTTTGCAATTTGTTTTAGTGCCAAGACTGCTTTGGCCTTTGACAGTCTATGAAATTGGTCTGCAAGTTGTGGAGAAACTAGAAAGAAAGATAGCTCGTTTTACACGTCAATGGTTGGGTCTGCCTCCGGGATTGACGTCTGTGGCTTTCTACGGCAAAACAGCCAAGCTGAGACTTCCATTGCGGTCATTTGTTGAAGATTTCAAGATCAGCAAACTGAGAACTCAGATGATGCTCGATAATTCAACGGATCAGAGAGTCGCTGAGGTAAAACCAACTCTAATCTCAGGAACCAAATGGAATGCTAGGGTTGAAATAGAGAATGCCACGGTTTCTCTCCAGTGGACTGAAAGGACCGGAGCAGTTCAGTTGGGGCGGCATGGTGTTGGATGGAACCACCATCTCTGGTGGTCCAAGGCAAACGCTCAGGAAAGATCAGACTTGATTGTTCAGGACAGAAAGCAAGCGATAGAAAGCGAGAGAGTTGTGAAGAGCGCACAATTGTCACAGCAAGGCGACTGGACCAGATGGGAGGAGACAGTTCAGCGGTCTCTGTCATGGGAAGATATATGGCGCTATGCTCCAGTGCGGCTATCGTTCCTCATTAGATCGATGTATGATCAGCTGCCAACAGCCAGCAATTTAAAGAAATGGAAATTAATTGAGAACGATGAGTGTCAGCTCTGCGGTCAGTCGCAGTCATTGATTCATATTCTTTCCTCCTGCTCCTATTCCCTTTCTCATGGTAGATACACGTGGCGCCACAACCTTGTTCTCCAAAAGCTGCTGGGATTTGTAAAAGAGGCCTGCCGAAAAGCCAACTCAATGGAGGTGAAACCTAGGAGGAGGATTTATTTTTTGAGAGAGGGATTGCCGCAGCTAAATCGCCCAAAAAGAACCCTCACGGAAGGAGAGAATGTTTTCCATGCGGCGAACGACTGGAGGGTCTCTGCCGATCTGAAAACGGAAAAGTGCTTCCCAGTTTCAATAAAGGAAAGTGGAAAAAGGCCAGACATAGTTGTTTTTTCGAGTCTGGCCAAGACATTTCTTCTCATCGAGTTGACAGTGCCTTGGGAAAGCAACATGGAGGCCAGTAACATCATGAAATTAGAAAGATACAGAGAATTGATGTTGGATTTGGAAGCAAATGGCTCAAGAGCTGAGCTTTTTGCTGTTGAAGTCGGAGCACGCGGTTTGGTTGGTAAATCTTTGCTAAAGTTGCTGCGGGCCCTGGGAATGTCTAACAGAGAGCGGACCCGTGCAATTAAACAGATTTCTGAAGCAGCAGAATCGGCTTCATTCTGGATTTGGTCTCAAAGAGAGAAAAAAGAAGATTTTCCAAATTTAGAAGCCGCTCTCTCCGCTCCGCAAGAATAGAATTGCTTCGTCTTTGTTTACGTGGCGATATTAAGTACCGCTACGAAAGCGAAGCCGTTATGTCGTCGAAGGTTTTCTCACTTGAATAGTCTGAATTTCTCTAAAGTCGCGAGTTTATTTGCATGACAAATATCTGCCACGATGCAAGGAATGATAGAAATTCGATGTCGGAAAAGAACAGAAACATTTTCTGCCGGAGGACGTTCGTCCGTCGAACGTGGCTCGCCCCCCTTAGAACGTCAAGAAATTAAAGAGCCGAAACGTTTGCTCGAGGGGGGGTTTTCTTCTGATGACCTCCACAGAAAAGCTCTTCAGGAGTGAACACACACACATACATACATACATACATACATACATACATACATACATACATACATACATACATACATACACATGCAACGCTTGCAATTAATCACTTTACTGAGCCATTTAAGTCGGCCTCAATTTAATTTTCAAATTTCTTTTTATTTTGTTTAGAACTTTTTTTATATTTAAATTTGTGTGCGTGAACCGGAAGTTTGTGATTATCACGTGATAGTGCACGTGACACGTATATAACCGCGTCGTATTCCTCTTCTTCTTCTGATTTTTTTCAAACGATTTTTATTTTAAATACAAACTTTAATTTTGTTTAATTAAATTTTAATTTTTTGTTTAATTAAATTTTAATTTTTTGTTTAATTAAATTTTAATTTTTTGTTTAATTAAATTTTAGTTTTTTTGAAGTATGGAAATTTTATAAAGATCTTCCGAGCTTCTGCCTGCAAACCATGTATGTACATTCCGTGGCATCACCACTATCATCATCATTATCGTCGTCATCAGCATCATCGTCATCATCATCATCATCATCATCATAATCTTCAACAAGACTTCAGAAGGTGCAAAATTTTAACTTGCTCTTAGCAATAAATGAAACAGTGCGCATCCCTTATTGTAAATCCATTTCTCCATGTTCCAGCTGTAGGCTTTTCTCAAACAAGTCCCTGTTTTTTTGTACATCGAATTTGAGCTCTTTCAACAGGGAGCCCGGAGACTAGATCGAGTTCAAAGTTTAATCTGGTCCAAAATCAAAATTTTTATCTTTTCTTAACACCAATAGAATAATCATTAATTTGCTACTTTTTTATTACTTTCAATCAATATCGCTATCGGTAATTCAACCATCAAAATTACAATCGTTATAACCATCCTGATCTGATGATCATCGTCATCGTCGTCGTCGTCCTCATCGTCATCGTCATCATCATCATCATCATCATCATCATCATCATCATCATCATCATCATCATCATCATCATCATCATCATCATCATAATTGTCGTCATCATCGTCATTGTCATCATCACCATAATCATCATCACCATCGTCGTCACCATGGTAATTAATCACTCTCTACGCGCGTGCCAATCAACTCCACAGACGCCAGCACCCCGAACAGCCGATATGCATGGATTCGATAGCAAACGAAAGTCTCAGCCTCATCATCAAGGCCACAAACGTCTTGCTCACCATCATCATACCACTCGTTGCTATAGTTACCATGAACGCTGCCATTGCTATTAAGATTTCCAAGTACACAAGGTAAGCGGTATTAGTGATGATTATGATGATGATGATTGATGTTGATGATGATGGTTGTGATAATGATGATGATCATCATCATCATCATTATTGATGGCTGATTTTATGAAATGTCTAACGCTTGTCGGAAGGAAAGATTTGAGGACGAAGTAATTGAAAAATGTAGAAAATAATAAAACTCTGAATTCGATTTAAACGGTAATAAATTTAAAAAATACTATTAAAAAGATTTTTTAAACAATCTTTTATTTAAATGCACATTTAAATACATTAAAAAAATTCCATTAAAAAAGATTTTTAAAAACAAGCTTTTATTTAAATGCACTAAAAAGGATAAAATATATTGTAAATATAAATACAACTGCGACCCACGCTTTTATATTTAAAATTTATTTTATCCCTTTTAGTGCATTTAAATAAAAGCTTGTTTTTAAAAATCTTTTTTTTTTAATAGTATTATTTTTAACTTTTTAGTCTTTGATTTTTGCAATCGATTTTTAAGGACCAAAATTTTTAGTAAAAGAGAAATATAGAAAAATACAGACTTCTTATACATTTCTCCAAATAATTACAAAGTAATATTAATTAAGCAAATTTTAACAGTTATATATTTTTTAAAATACATTTTATTTAATTTTTTTACAAACTTTTATTTAGGTTACAATCTCTGTTTGTGTGTGGCTTTCTCTGTACGCAAATCTTGCAAGTAAAATTTAACCAGCTTTTTGACTAGCTAGGAAGCTGAAACTTTCAGCATAGCTTTATATTGGATGACAATACAATGTATTGTCATCCAATATAAATGTATTGAATACATGATTCAATTAAAAAAAACTTAATTTGAACATCTTTCGTTTTTCTAAATCGAGTGTATTTGAAATTAAAGTTTGTGTTAAAAAACTCGTTTTTTCTTTTACTTGTTTATATACGATTTTCGTACGTAAATGACGTTGGATTATATCACCCATATTGAAAATTTCATTTTTAATTATAATTTTAATTAAACATATTTGTGACTCGAATTTAGTAAAATATTAAATTGTCACCGATAAAAACATTTCTATTCCAAGTTTCAGCTCAATTGTATAAATGATAGTGATCTAATAATCGATTTGAAATAACGAATCATTAAACATACAGCAAACAAATGAAGTTAAATAAAAGCGTATAAAACAAAAAGAAAATAAATTTTGGAGTTTCCTAGAATTTAATTTTTCAATGTTATCGCTCAATACATTTTGTTATCTTTGCTGCGATTTAGCCGACTAGAGGTTTCATCCGCTTAGTTAAAATCAGTTATTAGCCAGAAATGAAATAATTTTGTTGTTCCGATTGGAAGTTTTTATGGACTTTATATGGACATTACGAAGACTCTCCAGCGACGACGACGATGACGATGATGATGAAGACGAGGAGGAAGATGATGATGATGATGCTGATGCTGATGACGTGGCTTCATATTTCTAAAAGTCCTCTTTTGCTTTCGTCTTCCCGTCATTTATTTGCATCATTTTTCTATCATTTCTTTTTTTGTATCGTTACCTCTCTCTTTCTCTCTCTCTCTCTCTCTCTCTCTCTCTTTCTCTCTCTCTCTCTCTCTCTCTCTCTCTCTCTCTCTCTCTCTCTCTCTCTCTCTCTCTCTCTTTCCCTCTCTCTCTCTCTCTCACTCACTAATTTCTTTTCAGTTTCTATGAACATGGGCCAACCAGCCAATGGGCGGGTGATACATCATACCCCTCTGTAAAGGACACCGATCAAGCCCTCCCCCTATCCTTTCCCCCCAGGGATGTATCCATCGTTAGGTCAGCAACGAAGTCTACGCCAAGTTTGTCATTCAGTCGTAAGGTGCCTATGAGACTGGAAATTGATTTTTATTGAACAAATCTGCCACCCTAAATTTCTTCAATGCCATAATGGAATTGTAGAGTAATACAATGGGAAAAGGAAAGTTAGAGAAAGAAAGAAAGAGAGAAAGGAAAGGAAAAGTTGTAAAAAAGAGAAAGGTGACGTTAATTGAAACCAGTGGTTTACGGTTCCAAGCTGAACCGGAAGCGTGAGTGAGTGAGTGAGTGAGTGAGTGAGTGAGTGAGTGAGTGAGTGAGTGAGTGAGTGAGTGAGTGAGTGAGTGAGTGAGTGAGTGAGTGAGTGAGTGAGTGAGTGAGTGAGTGAGTGAGTGAGTGAGTGAGTGAGTGAGTGAGTGAGTGAGTGAGTGAGTGAGTGAGTGAGTGAGTGAGTGAGTGAGTGAGTGAGTGAGTGAGTGAGTGAGTGAGTGAGTGAGTGAGTGAGTGAGTGAGTGAGTGAGTGAGTGAGTGAGTGAGTGAGTGAGTGAGTGAGTGAGTGAGTGAGTGAGTGAGTGAGTGAGTGAGTGAGCGAGTGAGTGAGTTTGTTTGTGGATGGATGGACAGACCAATGAAGGTATGGAAGCTGACCAAAAACTTACTAATTTATTGCAGTGAAAAATTGTTTCAAACTGAAAAATTAACTGCTCAAATCAATGTGCATGGTTGTAAAAATAATGAAGATACATGAGGTGGTCATTTGGCCATGCAGGCCCATGCATCATTTAAATTCACTGGAGATATAAATAACCACTAACCACGAGAGGGGCGCAGCCGGAACACCGCACCGGGGCCCATGAAAGTTTAGGGGTCCACGAGCAGTAGATTTAACAATTAACGTAGATTCGGGCCCCTAAAAGATATAAATGGGGTTTCCTTCTCCGGTCTAAAAGAGCTAAATATTTTGGTATAGTAACTCCGACTACCCCCCCTCCCCTTTCATCGGGAAGTGGGGGTTTCAGATTGAAAAGAAGGGCCCAGGAAAAAGTTTTGCACCGTCACATTTTATTCCTCTCCAGGGACCTGCCACTAACCACTCAGCTTTATAGAAACATATTTTTTTTTAATTTAAGTTTGACAATTTTTAGGAAAGTAATAAAGTAAAAAAAAATGTAAATTTCTGACGAAAAGAAAATTTAGCGTTTGCTTTATGATATCATTCATGAAGTAACAAAAATGTTTTATAATGAAAGGACCTTTAACCTTTAACCTAACCTAAAAAAACTTTATTTTAACCTCCCTCTCTCCGAACTTTTATATAAAATGTTGATACACGACGATCTAGCAGTGTTAAAAGCAAAAAGAGGTTGTCTTTCTATTTAGGGACATGTCAAGACTGTCAGTTAGTTATGGCGGAATGTTTCTTGGGCGAGAGAGAAGAATTTAATTATTCTGAGAATGAATTGTTACGTGGGAGTGGGAACGTAAGTATTGGAGAATGTGATTGAGTGAAAATGAGTGAGAATAAAAGTACGTGCGAATGAGTGAATATGAGTGATTGAGAATGAATGAATAAATGTGAATAAGTGCATAACAGTGAGTGCGAATGAGTGAATAATAATGAGTCTAAATGAGTGCATATGAGTCAGTGCAAATGAGTGAAAATAAATAAATAAAAGTAAGAATAACTTAGCAAAAGATTAGAGAGTGGGTGAAAATGAGTGAATAAGAATGACTAAAACAAGAGTGAATTAGAATGAGTGATTTAAAAAGAATGAAAGTGAGTGAGAATGAGTGGAAATGGGAAGGAGAATGAGAAAAAGAAAACGAGTCAGTAAGCGAGTAAATAGAACCAAGTGCAAGAAAAATGAGGGAAATTCGAAGTTGCGGGTGCGACACGCAACGTCAAATCAAAACGGAATGTACATGAACAAGGATATGAAAATTTCACGATGAAAGTATCCATATAAACCACACAAACACATACACACAAAATTATAGATATAATAAATACATATAAATATAATAATATATATATATATTTATATACCTAAAAATACAAAAAAATCTACTGAAAATTCGCATAGATAGCCATAGATATTAGACTATTAGTCCCAGGAGATGTTCCGATGGAATTATACCATATAGCGAGGATTACTGAAACATATTTTGCAGTTTCTCTACGGGTTTATTATTATGGTTGAGCGAACGAAGCAACTATTGAGTGACAAAGAACTAACTACTAACGAAATAAGTGAACAAAGAACTAAATACTAACCAAATAAGTGAACAAAGAACTAAATACTAACCAAATAAGTGAACAAAGAACTAAAAATTAAGTCACGGCGATAATTAAAGCTGGCGATAATTAAGAATTCTAAACGAATTTCAGTTTATACAACTCTTCAGAGTTAGGTATTTATTGCAAGAAAAACTAATTATTTTATTCAAATATATATTCAAATATTTTTCTATATAACTAATAACAATAATCTTTTCTGCACTTTTTCTCACTTTTTCTCACTCCGTTGATATTTTTCTGGGTCATGTGGGGATGGGAAATCCTCTGAATAAACCTGTTTGAATAATTAAAGGTTTCTGAACATTGCCCTTTTGACAATTACTTTGGAAAAGAAAAACCAAAAAAACCTTTTTTTTCATGTCGCTTCACTTCGTTGATGTGCGTAAAAAGCTTTTCTCAAAACAAAAAAAAAGTTATTTTTAGTTGAATTTATCTAATTTTCTTTTCATATTTCTTGAGACAAGTTGAACAACGTGAAAGCCAATTTCGAGAACATTTATCATAGTTTTTCTGACGCAGTTTAGTGTCAAAGAAGGTGAAGAATTACTCATTGCATTTGAATACAAAGTACAAACATCTTTGTATTAGAATACATAATACAAACATCACTGTATAAGAATACATAATACAAACATTACTGTATACAAATAATAATATCTTTTTATTGGAATACTAAATAGAAACATCATTGTATTAGAATACAAGATAAAAACATCATTGTATTAAAATACAAAATACAAAATACAAAATACAAACATCATTGTATTAAAATACAAAATACAAAATACAAAATACAAACATCATTGTATTAAAATACAAAATACAAAATACAAACATCATTGTATTAAAATAAAAAATGCAAACGTTTTTGATTAAGAATGCGAGATACAAAAACATCTTTGCAGTGAATACAAAGATACGTTTTTTTACACTATAGTTCAAGATAAGAACGAAACAATACAAAGATACATTTTTTACACGATAGTTCAAGATAAGAACGAAGCAATACAAAGATACGTTTTTTATACTATAGAGTTCAAGATAAGAACGAAGCAATACAAAGATACATTTTTTATACTATAGAGTTCAAGATAAGAACGAAGCAATACAAAGATACATTTTAATTTTTTTTACACTAGAGTTCAAGATAAAAACGAAGCAAGAACTCTCACGACACGCTCTCTCGTTGGCGATGGACTTTCAAGCAACACATACACCAATCTACAGCAAACAACAAGGTGAGCGGTTCTGCAAATAATAAGAGAGAGTTCTTCCTTTTTTCTTGGAAAACCTCAATATCAAGAGGGCGCTGTTGTTATCGTCGTAAAGCATTCGCCTGTCGTCTTAAAAGACGGCGGTTCGAATCTTACCGGTGTCCGTCCGTAGGGGGTGTGGGGCCTGTGGGGGGGGGTAGAGTACACTCCACGGGCCAATTTTTCGCGACCCGGTCCGTCAGCAACTCGTCCCGATTAGTTCATGTGGCCAAATTTCAGGCCCGACCCGACCCATCCTCTTTGAAAAGCCTAAAATCAATGCCCGACCAGTGCAGTACTTTAGTGTTTTGTAAATAAATTATTATATAATAGTTTATAGTCCTTTACACCAGGTGTTTTAAGACTGAATTGTAAATAAATTAATGTTTGATAATTTATATAGCGCCTTTTACGGGTTGTTCAAAGGCGCTGTTTTTTTTTACATGCCCCACGGAGAGAACGATTTTATCCGCTTAGTTTTTCGTTGACGGGCTACTAGGCAGTGAGTGGGAGTCGAACCCTGGTGGGGAGGCAGAGGCTTCTAGCAGTTGAACTGGTGCGCAAATACAAAAAAAAAAAAAAAAAAAAAAATTCTTCTAAACCAAGCTGGCAAGTATATCGATAGATAGATAGATAGATAGAAATATTTAAAGTATATTTCATTTCATTTTTTTATTCTTCTATACGTTTTGTTAGATCTCTTTACGATGGCATGTGCGCTGGACGTCTGCCCAGAGATCTTTCTGCTTCAGAAGTCGTCAGTAGAAAAATGGAAACAAAGAGAAATTTGGTGGTTAATTATTCGTATAAGAACATCTATAATAATTCATAAAAATATTAATAATAAAAACTAATTGTTCATACATCGAAAGATGTATGTGTGTTAATAGATCAATTCCTCTCGTATAACCATTTTTTTTATTTTGCATAAATTTAAGGAGAATTGTTTATTGCTCAGCAACGTGATAAATAATATGATCAGAGATAGACGTTTTTTACTGTGCAACTAATGTATGGTGTTTTACGATTGCTTCCGTTCCATTCCAAATGTTACAATTACTATGCCCAGTGAGTGCTGTCTTCGGACCACCTCAACATCATAAATTTTCTCCAATACAGTGTATTTGGAAGCCCGCCCGCCTCAAAGATGTGCGCTCAGAATTTCCGACAGACTGTCATCATCATCATCATTGCTATTCAAACAAAAGAGATATTTGTTTTTCATCGAATAACGCAGTCGCGGCGACCACAGCTTTCGCAGCTGCTAAAAAACGCTGTAGCTCGGATGTCGACTTCGATCCAGCTTCTAGGACTGCCTCAGCTTTCGGCGGGCTTTCTCACAAACGTCTCGTCTTGGACATGAAAGATTCCACGTGTAGCGAGAACTACAAGTACGTTGGTCGTGAAAATAGTTCAAAGGTGCGAAAAACATCTTCCACCACAAACTTTCAAGAAGCCGCCATGTTGGCAAAATCAGGTCACGCTAATCATCCTGGCTTCTGTGCGACTGCTGCTTGTCACCCTAACCTAATTAATAATAGTAATAATAATAATAATAATAATAATAACCAGCATCAATATCATCACCACCCTTACCTGTGCCACCAGTACCACCACCACCATCAGCATCAGCAGCAGCAACAGAACGATTCGAGAAAGAGTAGCGTCAGAAACGACGTGAGTCCAGGCAACAACAGTTCCAACAATAACAACAACAATAACCAACACAACGTCAATGAAAACCAGAACAACAACAACGAAATCTTTGTTTCCACTACTCCAGTAGTAGGAAACCTTCGATTGAGAACAAAACGCCAGCACACCCAACTGCGTATCACGAGATCTCTTCTCCTAGTGTCCACCATCTTCATTCTTCTCAACCTGCCAAGCTACGCATTCCACATTTGTGGCCTCATAGCATCCATCTGGAAGGAAATGAGTTACTGGAGCGACGATTCGTACGATTTTCCGTGGGATCATTTCGTCCAGTTCATCCACTGTAGTAACTTTTCGTCGAGGTTTTTCCTCTACATTGGCTGCTCTCAGCATTTCAGATACGCTCTGAAGAGACTTGCTTGCCTCTTTAAAAAACGGAGACGTGATAATCGTAAAAACGATCAGTTTAAAATGACCAGAAAAGCCAAAAAGAAGTGTAAGATCGCTGAAATCGAAGAGCACGATGACAATCAAACGTAGTCATTTCAGCAACAGCATCAGTGTGGTCTCTGTAGATAATATTTATATATCGGTGGCGTATTCAGACCATTTAGTTCATGGTAGTGCGATCAACCCCGACGCCCCATTTGGATCCGCCACTGATTTCTATGCGTGTGCATTAGTGTGCATTGTGCATATTCCGTAGGTACACCTTCATCAATCAGACATAAAGAATTTATGTCAAGCCATTTTGTTGGACAGATAATCTTCAAGTGATTATATGTTATTATAAATTTTCTTTTTGCTTCATTGCGGAATTGACATTATGTGTGTGTGAGTGTGTGTTTGCGAGTGTGTGCGTGTGTATACCTTACACAAACTTTATGCGACTGTCGTGCTGCTTGGAAATGACAGTTCTTTGCTCTTGCCGGCCATCCATCATAACTTTTTGTTACTGTCTTCACTAGTCGGTCAATTGTTTGCATCTGAATTGCGATTATTTTGATTTATTTATCACCGCGTATGCATGAAGTCGATTCGTTATATTGAATTGATTACTTATTACATGTAGTCGATTCATTACATTGAATTGATTATTTATTATTAAATGCTTTCAACAGTAAACGGAAAAAAACGGGTGAAATGATTTGTTATTTTTCTACTTCTAAAGTAGGTAAGAGTAGAAACTGATCTACACTATCCATCTCGGTGTCTTCAAACAACTGAAATTAGAAAAAAGTCTTTATTTAAAAATAAACAAATCAATCTTTATAAATTCTTTCCTGAAATAAGTTCATCTTTAAAAGATGATGAGGAAAAGTTTTAGGTATGTTCAACAAACTGTTTTTGTTTCGCCACCAACTCCTTACTTTGGATAGTGGGAATGCACCTCAGACCCATATAATAAGCGCTATATAAAATATTATTTTATTATTATTATTTTTATTAGTCTAAGTCTAAAATTTTTGACGAATTTTAAACAGTGGTATCATCTGGGGGGAGCAGGAGGGGCAATTGTCCCGTCCCTGAAGAATTGTCTGAAAAAGGCAATAGTGCATAGGTTTTTAATTTTTTCTTTTTCTTTGAAAAACACCTCCGACGACCCTCACCCCCGGTAATAAGCTATTTTTGAAAAAAGTAAAGCATTTAGTAGGAGAAATATTTGTGATATTTGGGTGTTTAAAAAACTTTCCCCCGCCCAAGGTTTTGTAAATGTTTTTCATCCGCCCCCCCCATAGATCTGCTGACATGGCGCCCCTGATTTTGAATCGACTGATCACGTAGCACGTTAAATTTATAATGAAATGCTGTGAACAAACACAATAAGACTTTCGTCTTTTTTACTATCCGGTCGTAATTGGAATCGAATTCAATTTATTTAATTCAGTTTCTTTTATCTGTATTCAATTTATATGCCTACAATGATGCATAAACAAAATTTTAATCTCCACAGTTTTTTGTGAGATTTTCTTTGTATTGTGACAGGTTTGTAGTTTATATTTGAATAATAAAAATATATTAAAAGCATACAAAATAGTGAAAAAAGAGAAAGAAAACAGAGAAAGTTGAGAGAGTAAAATAAAATGTGATAGTGATAAAAATGTGGTTAGAAAACAATACTGAAAGTTTATTAGAGACATAGTGAGGATAAATATAGATAGATAATAGAAAAAAATGAATTTAATTTCAGTTTAATATAAATTGGACAGACTACTTATATATTATTACAAAACGAGTGACAATCCATCAAAAATGACTGAAAGTAGTTAATGAAGATTTTATGGCCACCTTGCAGCTTTAAGCGAATTTCTAACATCGTCCAGTCCAGTTCTACTCGATTACCAAGAGATTCATTTCAGCAATTCTTTGGAGGTGGTCAAAAAAGTTTTTTTTTGCAAAAATGCAAAAACATTCTTAAAAAACTCCATATACACTTTTTCTACCAAAAATAGCTGATGACCGGGAGATGGGGGACAGTAGTCGGAAATACATTTTTCAAAAAAAATTGCAATTCTATACAATTTTGCCTCCAAAAATAGCTATGATGACCGGATGAGGGGAAAGGATAGTCGGAGGTAGGTACTTTTTTTTCAATTCTTTTAAATTTCTTTTTTATTATTTATGGAGATAGAATAGCAATGATTATTATAAATTTTCATTACAAAATATATTGAAGCTGCTTATTTGCTCCAAGGAACATTTTTTATTTGTTATTCACGCATTTTTAACCAATTTTTGTTAAACAGATTAATTATGTAACAATTAAAATTTATTTAAATATATTTAAGTAACGTGCATAGTCGTATACTTTGTTTTCTTAAAACGAAAGTATAAAAAAATTTAACATAAGCCTGCTTGATAAGTCAAGTCACAAGTGCGCAGCCAAACAAATAAACATGGCGTTCGTCGGCTACAAATAAACAAGAGTTCTAGCCATTACAATACGTATAAAAACGCTTACAGAATTAGAAGGATACACTCAGTAAGATAATTTACGGATTTTACAATTTATTAATTTAATCTTTTTCTTTATAAATTAACCGAACAAAAAGGATATTTCGTGTTTGTCGCCAAAATAAACAACCGGTTGTCTCGCAGCTGTGTCCAATTTTAAATAATTTTTAAAACAAAAATTTTTTGTTTAAACAATAAAAATTGATATTTTGTTGTACTGTTACGGCTGAGAATCTATCTACGTTCTAGCTTTTGTCTCATTACCGTCGTCCAAGGTTGTTGTGTTGACAAGTTGACAGGCTTGCATGTGACGTCTACCAATGATGTGACTAATCGGCAAATAGCTTACAAATAAAAAATAAATTAAAGAAAATTTAAATAGAAAATAAAACATGGATGAGAAGAAGGTAGCAGACTACTTCGTAGTCGCTGGACTAAATTGGAATATGCAGCCTCTCGAACCTTTGGAGGAGGTCATTCCAAATGAAGCAGCCGTAAAGGATAGATCCATCCAACGCCAGGATCCAGTAGTCGAACTGGCAGTTATCAACAGAAGTTTCGGGGATCCCGTCCCGTGCGGATTTCGGTGCATCGAGTACACCCCGACCGGCTTCCCCGCTGATCTCAACCACGGCAGCATTCGTGCTCCGGAGATGTTTCTGTGCTACAGAAGAGGAAGGGATCTTCCGCCGATAGTTGACATAGGGTTTGCTTTAATTGTGATTTATTAAATTCACTTTTTTTGTGAGAGGAAATAATTTCCGAATTGTTTCAATAAATATCTTATAAAAGCCATTTAAGATCATCATTTAAGCCATTTAAATTTACTTTTTATGAGAGGAAATAATTTCTGAATTGTCTTGATAAATATCTTTAATTTATTATATTTAAGAATTTAAGATTATCTTCTCTTAATAGTCATACCCTCAATCAATCATATTTTTGCCACACACTATTTTTCTTATGATGGTCTATATTTTTGGAATTCTTTACCTTTCAACTTATTATTGTGCGATTCAGTGTTTACTTTTCATAATGGCTTAAAAACATTTCTATTGAGCGAATTTATCGAAAAGTTGTTGTATAAGTTTGTCTTAATCGATTGAATGAAATCAATCAAGCTTCTTTTGTTTTATTATTTTTTTTGCACGATTTTAATTTGTAGTCAATGAAAAAAGAGAAAGAAAAAATATGATATACATATTATAAAATAATAACAATACAGCTGAGATTTAAAAAGATTTAAGATTTTCTATTAAATTTTTTTTTACAATTAAAATAACAATCTTGTCTACTACGCTTGCGCGCGTCAGGATCTTGTACGAGAGCAAAGACACAGGCGAGCGACTTCTTCCGGGCTGCGAAGTCATCTACACGACTCCTCAGAACCGTTCGGCCAACGTCAACAATAGCAGCGGCACTAAAATTTTTGTCACGTTCAGGAGGGCCAGCCCCAGGGCCCCCTGCGACATTCTGGTCGTCACGGAAATCTGTGTGATCTTGCCTAACAAGGTGGTTTTTGTATTTCGATTTTGAAATTTATCTTTTTTATGTTTATTTTTTTTTACTGAAGAATAATCACAATTTTTTTTTCGTCTAAATAATTAAATAATGATGATGATGATAATAATAATAGGAATATTTATTTAATTTTTGAATAAAAAAATTGCTGTTTTAAAGGGTGAAGTCAAACCGCATGCACACTGTATTGTTAATAAGAACTTGAACAAAGGAGTGGTGAGTTATTTATTATAATTATTATTTTTAATATTTTTTTTTTATTGTTTTATTGGATGATTTATGTTTCTTCTCATATTTGATTGCTGATTATATATCTTGGTATTTTATTTAATTAATCAGTCCATTAATTAATTAATTAGTTGGTTGATTGATTAGTTTATTAATATTGTTAACTAATCGGTTGGCACATTGAATAACTTTATGATAGTAAAATAAAAAATTTCAATCTCGTATTATTCGTTCCTTCGTACAGGTGGGTTCTGCTGTTTTCCTCTGCTACAAGAAATCAATGACCAAAGTCAATTGTCTCACATACAAGCCCTGTAAGAAGTTTATATATATGTATATGTATGCACACTGCACACGCACTGCACACACACACACACATACATACGCACGCACACTTTGACACTGTTTCTTAAACATACATGGATATTATTCGTTTTTCCTCAGCCACATTGGGTCGATATCCTCTCGAAGATCTATCCAGCCTTCCTCTCCCTCAGCAAGTGGCCATGTTCTGCCTGCCGATGGGGGCCGTCCTGGAGAGCTGGGACCCAGAGAATCAGCCGCCCACTCCGGTTTTTTCCACCTTCATCTTGACCACGGGAATGGCGGCGGAGAAAGTCTACGGAGCGGCGGTAATGTTCCACGAAATCGTTCCGCAGGAAAAAGTCGAGCTCCTGGATTTGGATCAAAAGCTGGCACTGGGTATCGATTGCAGTGACGAAGTAGAAGAAAGTCCTGCCGGTACTGAAAGCGGCGCCGGTGCTGAAAGTGGCGCCAGCGAATCGGTCGACGCTTCCGAAATCCGCGCGGTCTCGGGCCGGACGAAGAAGAAGAAAAATTTCGTGGTTCACCAAAACAAAAGCATCTGCCTGCTTTCCCGCTCCCCGTTTTTCGACACGTTTAAGAAATTTCTATTCTACATCTACAGGCTCGTCTTCTCTAAAGTTAACGACTTTTCACAGCAGATTCCCATAGAAAAGTTAGTTTTTTTTTAATTTTTTTAAATTTGTTTTCTAAGGTGGATTAAATTACTTTTGGAAAATTTTATGAAAATTGTTATATATAATTTGCCGAATACTATGAGTCTGGAAAATTATAGAATATTAAGTATTACGATTTAATTTATAAATTGATATATAAAAAGTTTGTTGTTGTGCTGGATATTGTAATGAAGTCATTCAATATCACCAACAGCCACACTGTTGTTGCGATGGTTACAGACATCAAGACCAAAGTGGTGATAATGATGATGACTGGGCGTTATTATGATGTGATGATGATAATGGCTGGAGTTTTGATGATGATGATAATTACTGGAGTTATGATGATGATGATGATGATGCTATTGTTCTACTAATGAGTATTCATGAATTCGATTGAAATTTCAGAAATGTTCATATAATTACTAATTATCATTTTTAGTAGGATTTGTAGGAATTCTTTTTCTCTTTGTTCTTTTGTTATTAAACATTCTTCATTCATATCTATCATAACTAACATTATTTAAATTAAATTACCACGGTTTAGAGTGGTTCAGAGGACTAAAGCCTGTGTTAGAACCACTCCAATGAATTAGAGGCAGTTGTTTTTGTTGCTTGTCTCCCCACACCCCCTACAAACGCTGGTGATGCCGGTTAGATTCAAACCACCAACGTTTAGGCCAACAGGTGAACGCTTTACCGCAGTACCACCAGTGGCCCCTGCATTACCACCAGCACCCCACAATACCACCAGTGCCCCCGCAATATCACCAGTGCCCCTGCATTACCACCAGCAGCCCACAATATCATCAACGCTGCCGCAATATCACCAGTGCTCCCTCAATATCACCAGTAACCCCGCATTACCACCAGCAACCCACAATACAACCAGTGCCTCTGCAATATCACCAGTGCCCTGCAATACCACCAATGTCCCACTATACCACCAGTGCCCCGCAATACCACCAATGCCCCCACTATACCACCAGTGCCCCTGCAATATCACTAGTTCCCCCACTATATCACCAGTGCCCCTACAATACCACCAAAAATTTTTAAGATGTCTAATTAATATCACTTCTGAATGTGCTAATCTTTTTTTAAATTATTTTCTAATATCAAGCACTCAGCAGCAAATTATAATATCATTATCATTTTATTATTATTATTATTTTGAGATAATTTTGATAGATTAATTATTCAAGTTTTTGACTGAATTATTGGAGAGTCTTGTTATTTTTATTTTTATTTTAATTGAAATCTATTACGTTGAATTAAATTTCTTTTGGAAAATTTTCTGAAAATTGTTCTATATAATTTGTAGAATACTATGAAGCTTGAAAATTATAGAATATTAAATATTTACGAATTAATTTATAAAAGATAAATAATATATATTTTTTCCACAAACAGGCATATTGCTCATTTCTTGACCAAGATACCCATGCCGTCCATACAAAGGCCTCGTATCATGATACAGGTAAGCTTTTTACAAAGGATACACCTGGTCATCAATTACATTGATAGTTATGATATTGAGGATGATGATGATGATAGGGATGATTTGGTGGTGATGTTGACAGTAGTAGTGCTTCTGATGATGATGTTGATGATGATGATATTGATGTTGGTGATGGTGAAGATGGGGATGGTGGTGATGCTGATAACAGTAAAGATGATAATAATGATGATGATGATGATGCTAAAAATGGGAACGATGATGATATTGATGGTAGTAGTGTGTATTATGTGATGATTATTGGAAGAGTAATAAAACTGACATTCATTGTTGTTGGGTGAGTTAATGTCCCATAATGTACTCCTCGTTGTATGCAGTTGTATGCAGTTGATGTGTTGTTGCGAAGAAAGATAATCGTTTTTTTTATAATTAATAATAATTGTAATAAAAATATATATATATATATATATATAATTTATAATAATTTATATTGTTCGATCGTATTTAATAAGCGTTCTTTTGAAAAATTATAATTATAGTATTAAATTTTTTCAAACACATCAATTATTATTAATTTAAATTATATTATTACTTTCAATAATTTATTTATTTATATATATATATGTATATATATATACATATATATGTATGGATATATATATATATATATTTATATTAATAAATTATGTAAATTGTTTTCTTCCAGCTCTCTTGTACTTCCATTTTACTTGCTCAGCCTGATGAAACTCCCCTTCCAAAGAGGTTGGATGAAGATATCAAAAATTATTTGATGTTTTTCTAATTATTTTAAAAATTAGATTAGATTATTTAATGATCAGTCAATTGATAGAAAAATAATATTTTCAAAGAGGTCATCTTTGTCTTAATTCATGTAACCATTAAATCACTCATGCATTCATGTATTCATTCATTAATTCATTCATTCATGTTTATTCATTAATTCATTCATTCATGTATTCATTCATACATTCATTCATCCGTGTGTCCATTCCTTCATATGTTCATTCAATCATGTGTTAATTCATTCATTCATGTACTCATTCATTCATTCATTCATTCATTCATTCATGTACTCATTCATTCAATCATGCATTCATTCATTCAATCATTCATTCATTCAATCATTCATTCTTGAATTCACTCATCCAATCATTGTATGTCTACGATTTTATAACAACGATAACTGTCCTTTGTCATTTCAGTGGAGCTTCGTTCATCGACGTCTTGAGAAACCTCGGACCGACCAATTGCGTCCTTCTCCTCCTCAGTGCCCTCATGGAGCACAAGATCCTCGTCCACTCTCTCCGACCGGCCGTCCTGACCAGCGTCGCCGAGGCGATCGCCGCTGTGAGACGATGCTGATAATGATCATAACTGTTATTTTTTTGAATGAATGAATGAATGAACACATGATTGAATGAACATATGAAGGAACGAACACATGAATTAATGAAGAAATGAATGAATGAATATGTGAATTAATACACGAGTGATTGAATGGATGCATGAATTCAGACGAGGATGACCCGCATTTTGTTTTTTTAATCAGATGATATTCCCGCTCCACTGGCAGTGCCCGTACATACCTCTCTGTCCACTCAGTTTGTCGTACGTCCTTCATTCCCCGACCCCGTTCATCGTAGGTTAGTCGCACCGTGTCTTCAATTTGTTTATTCGAGGATTTTTTTTTATTTTCGCTTTTATTGCAATCGAGATTAGTAATCGTTGTTGAAAAAATTAACGTACTTTTTTTTTCTACTATCTTACTCAAAGTACTTTTTTCTTTAAGTTACTTAAATGATTTTTTTCAAGTACTTGAATATATTTTATGAGGTTGTTTTATGATTTGCAATTACTTTCACTTTCAATGAGATACGGCAGTATTCTTACCTCTTCGAGTTATTTTTTATTTTTTTTTAAATTAAAAAGGTGAGGATTCTCAAGAGGGATGATGGGAAGGAGGTGGAATGAGTGTATGGAGGGCTGGTGGATGAGCCATTGGTGGGCTGGTGAATGGGCCATTGGTGGGCTGGTGAATGAGCCATTGGTGGGCTGGTGGATGAGCCATTGGTGGGCTGGTGGATGAGCCATTGGTGGGCTGGTGAATGGGTATATAGTGGGTTGGTGTATGAGGCTATGGGGAAAAGGTGGAATTGTGGTATGGTTCACAGATGAGATAGGGATATGTCGGTAGAGGGATGGGGAAATGATGGGCAGGTAGGATAAGAGTATATGTATGTTGTGCAGGCTGGATGGAATACAGAGGACAAGTGGGAAGAGGATAGACATGGGGTGATGAAGGAGGGAAGTGTTTTGAAGTTATTAATATTTCTTTTTAAGTCTTAATAAAAATAAGAGTATGTAAATTTTATTCAGAAGTTGTGCTTTCTGGGATCAAATTGTTTTTTCAGGATCAGATTTGATCTAATATCGGATTATCTAGAATCGGATTATCTGGAGTGTTTTCGGTTTCTAAAAATATTTTTAAAATATACATAACCTGTATAGGGAAAATTTTTTTTTATACAGTAATTTCATCAACCTTGTACTTTTTAACAGTTTATTTGAGTAAAGGTTTAAATGGCTTCTATTTATAGTATAGCAAGGACGGCTATAAATAAATTATGATGGTTTTGTTTGAATTTTGAATAACTTTTTACTCAGGTAACTTTGATGACTAGTTTTTATGACAATCATTTTTGATCCAGGTATTGATTCCAGATACTTTGACACCTACGAGCTACCTCCAGATGTGACTTGTGTCGATCTAGACACAAACACACTCACAGTGTCAGAACTTTTCTTTCGTTGTTTATTTTTTTTCTTAAAGTTCATTTCTTTTATTTATTATTATTTCAAAAGTATTTATTTTTTAATTTAAAATATTTAATTCCATTTAAATGCATTTGTTTTGAATTAATTAATGTATTTTTTAAACACTTTTTTCAGTTCTGAGGACAGAAAGAGCCATACAATCAAAACACTTCCAAAGGTTAACTGCAATTTTTGTTCGAAATTATTTAATGACTAAACTCTTCTTTTCTTCCCTAACTACGTAAATTAAAATTTTTTTAATAATAAATAACCATCTATGAATAATAAGTATCCATGAATAAATTATTCAAAATTATAACTGCAGCTTCATTTCGATTGGCTATGAATAATAAGTATCTATGAATAAATTAGTCAACATTATAACGTCAACTTCATTTCGATTGGCTATGAATAATAAGTACCATGAATAAATAATTTAACATTGTTACGATTGGTTAAAGAAACCGGCAAAGCTTCTCAAGTCAACGTTGGAGAAACTCTACGAAAGACTTTCAGAGTGTCTGGGGGTGCTCACACCGACTGCCCCTCCGCATCAGCACGGTGGAAGCGGGGGCATGTTTGCAGACGATTCCTACTTTAATGCTGAACTGACTGGAAACAAAAAAAGGGTCAGTGATCAGGGTTTATTTTCCCGTGGAGATGGTGTGGTAATGAATGGGAAGAAGATGCCCGTTTTAGGAGCGATTGACGATTGACATAACTTTATTCGATTGGGGGGAGGGATTTTTGTTATAAAAACTTTTATTTTAACATATATATATATATATATAAATATATATATATATATATATATATATATATATATATATATATATATATATATATTTAAGATTACTAGGAACTCCGCCTCGCCAATTGCGAGCCAGTCCCAAGCCTGGGTAAAGGAGGAGGGACAGTTAAAAGGATCAAACTTTGATCCACGACAGGAAGTACTTATGTGCTTCCTATATACAGCCAATTCAGTCTTAAAACACTTGGTGTAAAGGACTATAAACTATCATAAAAAAAAAAAAAAAAAAAAAAAAAAAAAAAAGATTACTAGGAAGCGATATAACTTGTGTAATCTTTTCGCTATCTGTTCGGTAAAAATTGAATGATTAAAAAATTTAAATAAATGAATGTTTATCTTTGAGTGGTAGATAAATTTTTTTTTTAGTATTTTTTTATATTATTTTTAAAATACAGTGACCTATATTGTGTGTTTGCCAAATAGAGGATTTATTAAATTATAAGGAGATATTTTTTATTGATTATAATTTTTGCTTCATTCATTATTATCATTCATGGTTTTAATTAATAAAATATATTTTTAAATTTAAAAATGATTAAATATTGGATCTGTCAGGCGAACCTAGAGGTATTGATACGCGAGGCATACCTGACGTTTATGGCGACCATATTAAAGGGATATAATCACTTCCTGCTACCTATCACCAATGCTCCGACCGATGGCGTTATGGATCTCGATTCACTCTTTGACGTTCTGGGTAAGACGAATATCCATGGATTCAATTCAAAAAATTTAAAAGCATCAAATTTCGTAAATTTTAGCTGAGTGGCTCATGCCCCCCTGACTGACCACTATAGGGTTGTAAGTTCAATTCATGGTGCCCGCCGTTCTTACGGGGGTCGGTGGGTGAAATGAATATTGTGGTATTGCGATTTAAAGCAGTACGGTTTGATGCATTCTGATTTTTGACATAACTTGCGGTTGGAAAGTACAACCGTTTTATTCTATATTTAGGGGGGGGAGCTACTCATAGTATTTTCTGTAAAGGTTTACCATAGAAATAAAAAAAAAATTTTGACGTATTCGAATCCACTTCTTTCTCTTTTTGCGTGCGTGTGTTGTCTGCAGGTTTTGTGAAGTCACGAGACAAGGCCTACCACAAGTTCTACGCTCTGCTGATGAAGACTCAAGCTTTCAGTAGGTTCATAGAGGAAAGGTCTTTCGTCTCTGACAAGGACTCGAGTCTTGCATTCTTTGACGACTGTCTCGAGAGAGTGGGAGAGTCTCAAGACGCTCAGAGACTCATAGAGATAGACGAGACTCAGCAAAAGTTTGTTCAAATTATTTTATTTTTCGGTTTCGTGCAGACGGCATTTGCATTTAATGTTTAATAAACAAAAAATAATAATTATAATAGATTTTTATTATATTAATTTTATTTTGTAAACACAATTAAATTTTTATTGTATTTTAATGTTTATAATAATTAAGATAAATCCTTTTTGCATATATTATCGTTATTTTTAAAGCTGCGAAAGAACAGTTCTCATTATGGGACCAGAACCTGAAGATCCAGACCAACCACTTATTAAGTAGGATTTTTTCATCTTGTTGACTCATTTCGTATTGTAATTTTTTTAATCATCGGTTTAATATATTGTTTATTTATTGTATTGTATTGTATTGTATTGTTTATTTATGTATTGTATTGTTTGTCTATTGTATTGTATTGTTTATTTTAGTACTGTATTGTTTTTTATTGTATTGTATTGTTTGTCTATTGTTTATTTAAGTATTGTATTGCTTATTTATGTATTGTATTGTTTATTTATGTATTGTATTGTATCGTTTTCTTCTCTCATCCAGTTATCCGGGTTATTTCCCCGAACTCGACCCATCCAATTTTCCGCTAACTTCTCGGAGGTCGTCCCTCTCCAACTCAGCAGAGGCTGCTGGGGGCAGCAGCTCCTCTGGACCTGCCAAAACAGGGTCATCTCAAGGTCATCACCTTGCTCAAAAGGTCACCGGATACAACAGCCCGATGGTCTGCAGGACTCAGCACGAGATGAAGCAGTCGCACAAGATTGCAATGAAACACGCCAATGTACCCAGCATGTGGGCCAAGTCAGTCTGTCTGTTTGTTTGCTAATTTCTCTCTCGTTTTTATGTCCGTGTCTGTCTGTCTGTTTGTCTGTCTGTTTGTTTGCTCATTTCTCTCTCGTTTGTATGTCCGTGTCTGTCTGTCTGTTTGCTTGTTTGTTTGTTTGTTTGTTTGTTTGTAATTCACTGCTTGTTTTGACTTTCAACTTAACTGCTGATCATCTCTGTTCACTGAGTTTTCATTTAAAGGATTCCATTCATTCATTCACTCTCTAAATTATTTATTTATTCATTCACTCTGTCATTCATACATTCATTCACATTTTAATTCATTTATTTTTTTATTCACATTGTCGATCATTCATACACACTCTAATTCTTGTATTCATTCATTCACTCTGTCATTCATTCATTCAATCATTCACTCTGTTATTTATTATTCATTCATTTATTCATTCCATTCTAACTATTTTTATTCATTTATTTATCCACCTTCTAATTTATTCACTCCGTCATTAAGAGTGAATTAAACCCGATCAACCAGCTCCTTCGTTGATAAATTCACCTGAATTTATTTAAATACCTGCAGGTTCCTAGCATGGCATTTAAATAAATTAACCTGAAATTATTTAAATACCTGCAGGTTCCTAGCATGGCATTTAAATAAATTAACCTGAAATTATTTAAATACCTGCAGGTTCCTAGCATGGCACTGCTACAGCCTCTGGTTCATCCACCTTTCCTCGTACTCGAAGGTCGTCCACTCCAAATCGAAACTGCTGAGGTCAGCTTACGAGGTCCTCGTCACCATGCAGTCCGCAAAACTCCAGCCGCCGGACGAGGTAGAGTGTGGCCGGGTATCCCGGGTGGATATATTGGATAGAGTGGCCGGGTATCCCGGGTGGATATATTGGGTAGAGTGGCCGGGTATCCCGGGTGGATATCTTGGGTAGATTGGCCGGGTATCCCTGGTGGATATCTTGGATAGATTGGCCGGGTATCTCGGGTGGATATCTTGGGTAGATTGGTCGGGTATCCCGGGTGGATATCTTGGGTAGATTGGCCGGGTATCCCGGGTGGATATCTTGGGTAGAGTGGCCGGGTATCCCGGGTGGATATCTTGGGTAGAGTGGCCGGGTATCCCGGGTGGATATCTTGGGTAGAGTGGCCGGGTATCCCGGGTGGATATCTTGGGTAGATTGGTCGGGTATCCCGGGTGGATATCTTGGGTAGATTGGCCGGGTATCCCGGGTGGATATCTTGGGTAGAGTGGCCGGGTATCCCGGGTGGATATCTTGGGTAGAGTGGCCGGGTATCCCGGGTGAATTTGGAAAAAGGAAGGTTATTGGTATGGGCATAAAGTGAATGAATTTTAAAAATCCATTGCTGGAATATTTTGCTACTGCAAATTGTCTCACTAATGGATTTTATTTGAAAAATTAGTAAACAATACATTCCAGGTATGCTACAGGGTTCTGATGCAATTATGTGGTATTTACCACTTACCTGTATTGGCTGTCAAGGTGTTGTTCGAGATGAGGAGAAGAGGTATTCAACCAAATGCCATAACTTACGGGTTCTATAACAAGGTAGACTGTTTTTCTTATGTGCACTTTTGTCTCATTCTTTCTTCTTTTTTATATGTTTTTTTTTAACTTTCCCTTGTCCGGATGTCTGTGGGATGTCCACGGATGTTTTGAAGCTCAGAAGATCATTTTAAAATTCACCTACTTCAAACAAATGTATAGTTTAACTAAAAAAAAATAAATCAAAGAAGCATATAATAATGATGACCAAAATTTTCATCGTCATAGTAACTACAAACATCATTTGTTAACATTCACCAGGGTAATTTTTATACGATAAGGTGTTGCTATGAAATTTTTCAGCTATCTTTAAAGCATGTTTTTAATTTTTTAAATTAACTTTCACTTGTTTTTAATTCTTATTTTCTACAGGCCGTGCTGGAAAGTAAATGGCCGACGTCAAACGTCACCGGAGATCAGCTGTGGTCAAAACTTAGGAACGTCGTCATGGCCGTGGCTCAATTCAAAAAAGTCTCTCCCTACAGCTGTCCGATTTCAGCCCCGTCGGGCGGAACGAGCCGGAATTCTACGGCCAACAACGCCGTACAGTCGAGACCTTTCCTGCCCCATTCCAACTCCGAAAGCGATCCCGACAGGCAAAGCGTCGATTCGTGTCTCGACTGCGTCAGCGTCGAAACCTCTTCCACGGCAGCTGGCGTCGTCACGGCGACGGCCCCCGCGACTATTGTCGTTAACGACCTCGACACGACCGTTCGCGAATGCCAGTCGAACGATTCGACCAATGAGCTGCCACGCAAGGGGAAATCTCTACCTCCGCGCTTTCCTCGGAAGTTGTTCAACCTCAGCGATCACAAACCGTTGAGCAGTAATTTGAGCCACGTCTCTGTTCCCGGGGAGGAACCGGGTTCGGAAGAAGCCTGTCGCGATTCGGGCGAGCGGGCCGGCCCGCGTCCGAAGACCAATAACGGAAATGCAATTGCGGGAAACAGGCAGAGGGCAAAATCAACAAGCGAAGTTGGAAAGGAGACGATCGGAATCGTAAGGAGCAGGAGCAGAGAATCAATGAGTGCAGGTTGTTGTTGACAGTCAGATATTTTTAACATGATGATGATTGTTATATTTTTAAAGGCACGATATATTTATATTTATTTTCATGTTAAATTTTGTTATTCACGTTTCAAGGTGGCTTGTCAGACCGTGGTTATAGCTCTTTGAACATGGAGGAAACGAAAGATGCAAACATATTCTCATCTCAGTCTCTTTCCTCTGTCGATAAAGGTTTTTTTTCTCAATTATTATCAGCATGTTATCTGTGACAGAATTGAATACATTTGTTTGTTTGTTGTTTTATCTTTCAATTAAGAAAAAGAGATGCACAAATCAGTAGAATTAACTACCGGCGCCATAGATGATCATACTCTGCTGCATCAAACTGTGCTCTCCGGGGAAAAGCTCGTGGCACAGAAGTCGCATTCTCGACTGGAAACCGGAAAAACTCGGAGTGGAGATATCGAAAAAGTTAATCTTCGCAATCCGAATCCCAGCACCGACGAACGCCGAGACGAGAAATTTCCGGATGTGACGGAGGCGGAAAATGTCGAAGTTTTATCTTCCATTCTGACCGCTGTGGAAGAAGACGGCACCATCAGACCGCCGTCCGTGGTTAACAGCGTTCGAGTTCCGGTAACCCAAAACGACCCGCTTGGATTTTTCAATCCCAATCCGACCGTTTTAGCCGCCGTCCTTCCGCAACGGTCGGAAGAGACAGCCGCAGCAGCAGCGACGTCTACAAAGTTTGAACTGGAAACATCTCGTGGAAATGACGAGAGGAGAAGAACGAGCAAGTCGTCTCACGACGTTTTGTCACAGTCTTCTCAATCTTCTC
The DNA here is from genome assembly GCA_963978895.1 of Erpobdella octoculata. Taxonomy (NCBI): domain Eukaryota; kingdom Metazoa; phylum Annelida; class Clitellata; order Hirudinida; family Erpobdellidae; genus Erpobdella; species Erpobdella octoculata. Next base: position 39,025,693 of record OZ022242.1, on the reverse strand, counting down.
TGAACGTCGGTGCCGGTACGTCGACCGTGCTGTGTCGTGACGAGGATGCCGATCATCGCTACTACAAGAGGCGGCAGACCCTGGCCTCGTCTGCTTCGACTGCTACCGAATGCAGCCAGTCGGAGGAGCTCGTAGTATCTACTCCTCCACCTCTTACCAAACAGGTTTGGTTTTATAATACGATGTTAGTAATGATGATATACTCACTGATACGATGTTAGTGATGATGATATACTCACTGATACGATGTTAGTAATGATGATATACTCACTGATACGATGTTAGTAATGATGATATACTCACTGATACGATGTTAGTAATGATGATATACTCACTGATATGATGTTAGTAATGATGATATACTCACTGATACGATGTTAGTAATGATGATATACTCACTGATACGATGTTTGTAATGATGATATACTCACTGATATGATGTTAGTAATGATGATATACTCACTGATACGATGTTTGTAATGATGATATACTCACTGATATGATGTTAGTAATGATGATATACTCACTGATACGATGTTTGTAATGATGATATACTCACTGATACGATGTTTGTAATGATGATATACTCACTGATACGATGTTAGTAATGATGATCTATTCACTGATACGATGTTAGTAACGATGATATACTCACTGATAGCATGCTGCTTCTGAGACGAATAATTTATTAGATGGTTGATTGGTGACTGTTTCTTGACTCGCATTGAATTCCAGCCCGAAAGATTTTGTCACGATCATCTAAACCGTTTTCATTCAGATCAGTCAGGGATCCAGCATCGCTCGCACTCCCGGTTGGGTTACCACGGCAGCCGAAAACATGGTGGGAGGCGGAAGCGAACTGTTGGGCTCCGCCCTGAAGATGGTTACGACAAAGTTCTCTCGATACAGAGACGCCATCGGCGGCGGAACATCTCGTGGCGGCGTTCCGACCGGCGATCAAAACACCGGAAGCATCAGCAGCTTGAACAGCGCCGAGTCATCGTCTGACGGAAGTTATGTCTGCTCGTACGACAGGCGTCACACGGCCGCGACGGTTCACGATTCCGAGTCGGGCATCGACGTCAACTTGCCTCCTGCTACTGCTGCTGCTTATCCTAAAAGAAGTTCCGTGACTTTTCAAGACGGAGCGACTGCTGGAGCTGCTGCTGCTGCTTCGAAAACGGTCGGAAGAGGAATGAAAGTGTCACCTCTCGGTTTGTTATTATTACTGTTATGGTTATTTATTACTATTAGAGATTGTGCGAGTACGAGTACCGTGATATCGATTACGAGTACTTGAAAAACTTACTCAAGTATCAAGTACTACATCTCTGCTACTCAGTACTGAGTGGAATGACGAGCACGAGTACCAAGGCTTCGAGTACGAGTACGAGTACTTAAAAAATGTACTCGAGTACGAGTAATAATCTCTGATTATTATTATTATTATTGATTATTTTATTGATGTTTTTTTGTTGTGTTTTGTTTGTTTAGAAATATTTTTTTTCTTTAAAATATTCAAGGTTTTTAATATACTAATTTAAATATTTTTTTCTAACACTTTCTGTTTTCTATTTTTTTGTTTCGTTTTTTTTCTGCATAAATAAAACGAGTACCAAGGCTTCGAGTACGAGTACGAGTACTTAAAAAATGTACTCGAGTACGAGTAATAATCTCTGATTATTATTATTATTATTATTATTGATTATTTTATTGATGTTTTTTTGTTGTGTTTTGTTTGTTTAGAAATATTTTTTTTCTTTAAAATATTCAAGGTTTTTAATATACTAATTTAAATATTTTATTCTAACACTTTCTGTTTTCTATTTTTTTTTTTTTTTTGCATGATCGAGTGCACTTAGTTGCACTTTTGTTTCACTATCATTAACATTAATTATTCATAATCCCACCCCCTACTTGTCATGACCCAGTTTCCAGTTTTTGGACTGGTCTAGGGAAAACCTTGCAGAAGAATGAAATGCTCAAAGGCCTGGCCCTGGGACTGAGTCAAGTTGGAACCAGCATGAAAGTCACAGTCAAAGAAACTTTAAGTTCCGAGGCTTGGACCCTTTCCAACGGGATGGGGATGGGCGCCATGGCCGTAGTGGGCCAAGATTGGTGCACCGGAGGTCTTGCAAGGGAGGAGGATAGCATAAAGGAGGAAGAAAGTGATGATGATGAAGACAAAATTCGGGTTAGAATGGAACCGTCAGCTGTTGCAGAACCCTTAGGAATCGGTGCCGTATTAGGAGGAGAGGATTATGATAATGATATGACTATCATGGTTAAAAGTAAGAGTTCTTGAACTTGATTGAGAAATTGGCTGAATGAATGAATGATTGAATTAATGAATGGATGATTGAATGCATGAATGAATGAATGCATTGGTGAATGGATTAAATTCACACGTTTTTTTTTCTTGCATGGCTGTTCTGTTTATTGGTTTTGTTCATTGTTACGTTGCTGTTTTGCTGTTTAAAGTTTTTTTTTGTCAGCTAATTTTTGGTTATTAATTTTTAAAAATTAAAAAAATAAATATATAATATAAATAGTATGACTATGGCAACAATCGATATTAAGACTAACCAATAATCTCGAAAGTTGTCATTTTCGTGTGCGGCATAACCATAAAATCAGTTGAATGAAATAAATCAAATTTCACGAGTTCTCTTGAAGATGAAGACAATTTGGGTTTTTCCTTAAGTAGATGATCCCAGTTACTCTCACCTGACGGATCAACTGCGCCACCACCCCGACCTATCCACTTGGCACGAAAGAACTTGCGACCCCGGCTCGTCGGAGGCCGCCAAGCCGACCCAGAGGTACCAGTTCAATCCCGGCTCTATCTCCAGCATTCCCTCGTACCTGAGCGTTCCGTCGCACAACCCCGAGGTGCATCCGATACAGGTGGAGATGAGCACCTTGAACAAATGCACGCACTGCACGAATCTCCTGTACGACGAAGAGATCATGGCCGGGTGGACCGCGGACGATTCAAACCTCAATACCAGGTGGGCGGCGGTCGGTCTGGGGTCAACGGGGGTGATTCCGGGAGGTAGTTGTTGTCGACATAGTGATTATTGTGTTTTTTTTTTATGCAATTCCAGTTGTCAGTTCTGCTCCAGCCTGTTGGTACCATTCATCAACATTTACATCAAAGTCTGTTTCGAACGTTTTGAACTTTTTGTTCGGTTTAATTCTTAATTTAAGTGGTTTTGAATTTTTAATAATTTTAACTTTTCAGGATTATCGTCCATTCCTCAAAGCTTCCACCTTCTCGACGTTCAGCCAATCATCTGAGAGCATCCTCAGCTGCCAGTCGTCGGCAACCAATCAGCTGCATTCCCAGCAACAGAAAGCAGCTGCGACGTTTGAATCGACATTCACTTCGAGTGCAGTAGTTTCCGTCCAATCAACGCCATCGTTTCTTTCTCCTGCCAATCAACATGAACCCTCTCTCGAGATCGGTCACACGTTAGACGAAGCCGAGACAACAACGGAATTAAAGGAAAGTGAAACTAAGGAAGTTCCCGAAATGCCGGTAGAAAATCAGAGCAGTTCCACCGACTCTCTCGTGGAAACTCCAGAAACTCTGATTGTCGATGCAGTTGGGCCCCGGTTGAAAAGCCCGCGAGAAGACGTTTCGGCATCGGACGGAGGCAGCAAAACGACCGCTCCCAATCAGGATTCAGATATCACTTTGTCGCCGCCGGTAACAGGGATGGGCGGCTCGCGAAGATGCGCCAGCGTCTCCTCTTTACTCAATCCCAGTCTGAATGACTCGAAGGGTCTTTCCGCTGGTTCCTCCGAGGTCAAGACTGGCTCGGTCGACGTTCTAAACGATGCCAGGAACGCAGCGACGGCTGAAACTTCGGACAATCCGCTTTCCAGGTCGTCTGAGAATGAAATATCCTGCTCGGAAATGTGAATTTTTTAGCTCTCTCTTTTTTAAAATTATTTATAGTAATTATAAATTAGTTTATTCTAATAATAGATTGTTGTTGATTTATTAAAACAATTTAATAATCGATTGAGTTTAATTTCATTATTTTAAATTTATATTTTTGTTAAATAAGAAAATTTTTAAACAATTTAATTTTATAATTTGTAATTAATATTTAATCACGTAAGTTTAATATTCACCCCTTACTTTAAACTGCTGCTAACCCTCACTCAATCTCTACTGCAGCACCACAGAGGACGGGGCACACAAGAACTGCCTTGACCTTGATCCCCTCTGCTTCCCCTATCTGAGCCCCTTGGTTCTTCGCAAGGAATTGGAAAACTTGCTCTTACAGGAAGGTGACTCGTGTTTTGACAGCGATGACTTTCTCGATGATCATCCTATATTGTACTGGAACCTAGTAAGTTCTTTTGTTTTTGTTGCGTTTGTTGATTTCACTGTTTTTTTATCGACTCTGTTTTCAGGTTGTTGTTGCTGTTGTTGTTAGATCGTCTTGTTGTATACTGATATCGGTATTAATGCAGGCTATCTTGAGCTTACCTACCATGAATGTCATTCGCTCACCTGGCATAAGTGTCATGCGATCACCTGGCTTGAGAGTCATGTGCTCACCTGGCTTGAGTGTCATGCTCTCACCTGGCTTAGTAAAATATGAATATCTTATGATGATAATAATACTCATATTTGTGAAAAACATTGATAGCTTATCTATTGCTTCTAAAACAGGTGTGGTACTTTAAAAGATTAGACGTTGCAAGCCATCTGCCTTTATTCATTTCAACGTCAAAGAACCTCAACAAACATATGGTAGTATGTGTGTTTATATTTCTATAATTATATGGTAGTATGTGTGTTTATCTTTATTAAATAATCATTTTTCGTTATGAATTTAATAATTAAATCTGTTTCTAGAAGGTAATTACAATTTTTTATTGATTTTCGCTTGATCGCGAGATGAAATCGGTAATCCAATGTCTTCTTATAGAAACAAGATTCAACCAATCAGAACCAGCAGTTGCCTGTCAATCAATCAAAACAGAGCGTCTCTATTCGCGCCATGTGGGATAATGTAAGATTACACGATGAACACGGTCCCCCGTTGTACGTCATGTGGAGCCAAGGTAGGACGCATCATCTTCATTAATTATTCGTTAATGAATATTTCTGTGTCATGTGTCATACATGTTGATCATCATCATCAGGCTTATTAATATTAATGAGTCATAATTTTTATCAATCATTTGCTACGTTTAAGAATAAATTAATATTAATTTATTTATTTATTCAAAGCTGCTGAGGCACACGAGAATTCAACCAATAGAAAGTGAGTTGTGATGATGATTATATCTTTATTTATTTATTTATTCATTTGTTCACTCCATCTCCATCGCCATCGTTGACAACTGAAAAACATCGCCAGATTCATGATGGAAATAGTCGAATCCGTGATGAACAACGACGTGGCAAAGCCCCTCAGACTCATCCTGGCCGAGAGAGCGAGGAAGCTGCTAGCTCAGCAACAGCAAATGGATGCCCAGCTGTCTGAGCAACAGCAACTGGATGAACAGCTTCCTCAGCAGCAGGCAGCAAAGATCTTCACAAAATTTCACAGCATTTACAGGGATGTGCTGTTTCTATCCTTTGCTGCACTCGGCAGAGAGAACATCGACATCGGTGAGCTGCTTGTCAGATGAAGCTGATAAATTATAATAAATATTATTTTATATCTAATTAATTAATTATTATTTATTAATGGAAAATGTTAATTTATATTTTAAAATATTCTGTGAAATTATAAAAAAAAAGTTAAAAACCTTTTAAATATTTTTAACACGTCACATTTTCGCATCGACATCTCTTTCGCAGACGCCTTCGACAAAGAATACAAATCGGTCGTATCGGAACTTCCTCCGAACGATTCCGCACGTCTCAAGATGGCCGACAGGACTCCTCGTTCCGCCGCCGTCAACTGCCGAAAGATGTTCAAAGAGCTTGACATCTAGTCAGATTTGTCATCTAGTACATCTTCTCTCTTGTTCTAGCGGTACATTTTACGTCTGTAAGAGCGAATGGAATGAGTTTTTTCATTAATTTTTTTTATATATTTTTGTGTGTGTGTTCTTGCAACTGCATGAATATCAATCTCTCTCTCTCTCTGCGGATGTGTGTTTGTGTGTGCATTTGTATTTGTATATATTCGCTCTTGTGTGCTTGCATTCCCAATCATTGCTTCCATAAACAAAATAAAATGTCCTCTGATCATAACAATCTTTGTTGCCATTTTTTGTTGTCATGGTTTCCAATATAATTAATTATTTATTCGATTAATATTTTTATTTCGTGATTTAAAAATTAAAGTTTTGATCGAATGCGGTCGAGACGTACGACGATGACACGCGTCATTTTATGGTGTCGTGACGTCCGGTGTGTCGCAGGTTCTCTTTTATTTATTTTTCCGTTCCGTTTCTTCTTGATTTTGCATTTTTTTTCTACGTTTCTGTTTTATAAAGAAAAAAGTTTTCTTAATTGCTCAACACTGATTTTTCGTTTGTTTAAATTACAATATCTAATAAGAGATCTGCTTTCTCACAATTCATCTCTCTCCCCGACTCTAACTCTCTCTCTTTCTCTCTCTCTCTTTCACCTCTCTCTCTTTCTTTCACCTCTCTCTCTCTCTCTCTCTCTCTTTCTTTAACCTCTTTCTCTCTCTTTCTTTCTCTCGCAGTGTGTTCACAAAGGTGATAAATTTATATATTCTTCGAATATTTAATCACATATAGTTAATTTTATATTATAACACGATTGCAGGTTATCAATATTTTTAGTATTTAATTCTCACAAAGTTTTGGCACTCTTTTCTTGTTTTCAGTGTAAAGTTATGGTTTCGTCATCTTGGTTTTTATTTTAAATCTTTGGTAATTACACACCTGGTTGGTTAGAATAGGTTACAGGTATAACTGAATGAATTCGTCTCAACTACTCTGCGAGTATATATGCGTAGAGATTTGTGTAAAAAGTCTCATTCATTACTTATTCAACTATTCCGTACTTATTTTGCACAACAAAAATGGAGAATGACAATCTTGTTGAAAAATAAAATATTTTTTTCTGTATAAATAATATATTCTATATATATATTTAGTTATGATTTTATCAATAGAAAACAAAATTTTAATTTAGCAAGCACCAAAATGTTGTCAGCTGTTGCTTGAGGTGGTCAAGTTCTGTTTAACTTCGTGTTATGACAAATATTTACAAAAGGTTGTAATAGTAAAATTACAGCGTAAGTTTACGAATGCATTTCGACAAAAAAGCCACATATAACTGTTCATTTCGAGTTTATTAGATCGTTTGAATTGATTCTGGTAAATAATCTGCATCTTCTTTTTGAATGGAGGTTGCCGTGACAACGATCGTGCACTTCAAACAAGAAACCATTGTAAACTCTGTCGTCATCAGCTGTCAACATCTTGGCGTACATATTTGTACAAACAAACACGTGAATAATATATATACATGCAGATATATGTATAAGTGAATATATATACATACTTTTATATACATTAATATATTGATACATTTACAATATATATAAAACATTCTCCTCTTTTTTGATGAATTTATTTAGCTGCGTATCATCCTGGTTATATTCATTCATTTGTGTGTTCCTCCTTTTGAGAGAGGCTATTTTTAAATCTGGGTAATTCCAGAAAATTCTAACATTAAAGATATACATATACAGCAATCTCGAATATATATATATATATATATATATATATATATATATATATATATATATATATATACATATATATATATACTTATACATATTCAAATAACTGGTAGTCGCATTATTTTAAATCGATAAATGTTTTTTTTATATATTTTATTACGGATTACTGTGTCAATTGCACGAGTATTTGCATGTCTAGACGTATACATTAGTATGTATTTGTATCTAGGATTGTGTGTATATATATATATGTATGTATGTATATTTGTGAGAAAAGCTGCTCATTATCAAAGTACAACCCGGAATTGTTTCAACGTTACGAAAAGCGTTTTTTTTTCTATTTAGAACTGAACGTTGTTGACATCTCTCGATGTTTTCCATCTTGCGAGCTTGTTGTAGCTCTTGCATCAGTGGAGAGGTGATCGATCAGTGACATCTGTCGATACGTATATAGATGAGTTGTTGCTATCATCATCATCGTCGTCGTCGTCATCATTTAAATCACCACGGCGATCATCATCATTATCACTATTGTCTTTGTAACTATTGAATGTTATATGGTTTCGACATGCATGATTGTCATTGTTGCCATAGCGATACTGCACAAAACTACAGTGTTTTATTGTCTTCGTGTTTTTGTCAACGAATCAACTGATATGTCACCTAGTGATGATAATGATGATGATTTAGTATAGTACAACATTAGTTTTTTGTATGATTATTATGATGATTATTATTGTATCGCATTTTAATCGTAGTTGTTTAACCGATAAAAGACTAGTTGAGAAAGCGTTTGTCAGGTAGGTAGGTAGGTAGGCATTAGCAGTAGAGCGACGCATCATCAAACGAGCGCGTCCGTTGATAATAATCGTACATTCGTTCACGCGTACGCGCGTATCTATCCGCAGCCCTCTCGCGTGGATACGCGTAATCTTTATTTGTACGTGACTTGTACGCGCAATTGTCAAATTTTCATTCCGTTGGTATATCTGCATGGTTACAACGTGTTTTTGTATGTTCTAAATCTCTACTACATCCTGCTCAGTTTTTTTTTACTCTCTCTCTATCTCACTCTGTTGTTCTTGTTGTATGTAGTTGCGATCGGCTACTAATCTCCGTCATCATCATCGTTGACCGGGGTGGGGGTGGCAAGCTCATCTTCATTTGTTATCATCATAGGTTTATCATTTATTGCAGCACGCTGCTCTTATTATGATTAGTTTATTTTGTTTATTATCAATCAAAATAATTGATTCAATAATTTATTATTGTTGAAATTTTATTTTTTCAATAACGGGGGGAATTACGAAGCAAGAAATGTGGGGTCGGTAGTTCAACCTGCATCAGAAAAAACATTCAATGTGGAATGTAAAGATGGCGATGGGGTTGGGTCATTTTATCCATACATGATTTCAGTAAAAGGGCAGGCCATTACATGCATTTATAATTTCAGTACAGGGAAGTACCTTTCCATCAATTTATAATTTCAGTACAATGAAGAGCTTTTCCATCAATTTATAATTTCAGTACATCAGAGAGAGGATTCATGAACCAATAATTGTTTATTTTATTAATTTCAAAATATACTTCAACCGTGTAGTGTAAGGCACATCAACATGCATAATTTTCAGCCCGTGCTCGTGTAACGAATTCAATTTACAATTTTCAAAATGACGAAAAAGAAAAAAATGAAATAAAATAGAAAAAAGCATTTTCATGAACAAGCGAAAAACTGCAATCTAAAAAAACAATTTTTTCTCAATACTTAATCTTCTAAAGAGTGTTAATTCAAAACGGTAGAATTCCCGGTTCATATTGTTACAGTAAATAATAATAATGATGATGATTGATCACCATAAAAGTAATAAAAAGATTTACTAAAAACTAAATACAATTAAACAAATGACATATCACATTTTAATAGAAATATATCCGTAATTATCGAATTAAAACGAATATAATAAAAAATCTAAAAAAAAACAATAATTATAATAAAAATGTAAATTAAGTTTTTTTGGAAGAAATAATGAGGAAAAACAAAAATAAAAGAATATTTTTCATTTAAACGACACAACAAGATTATTTGTCTCGATCGACTAAATGCACTACTTAATTCTTAGTAGTGTTGTAGTAGTAATACACATAAAACAACTGCACATCACATGTCTGTGCAGTTGTACAAACATATGAGAAGAAAGCCACGTGCATGTTTGTGCAGAACTCCGCCTTGTTAATTGCGGGCCAGTCCCAAGCCTGGATAAAGGAGGAGGGAAAACGAAAACAGGATAAATTATAATCAGCGACAGGAAGTAGTACTTCGGCATTTCCTGCATACAGCTATATCAGTCTTAAAACATCTGATGTAAAGGACTATAAACTACCATTGTTTGCATGGTAGTGTGTATATTTCTAGGAGTGAGTTAGTATGTATATGTTCAAGAGTGTGTTAGTATGTATATGTTCAGGAGTGTGTTTGTTTGTTGATGTACAGAAATATATATATATATTGTCATGTTTATATTCACATTTGACGAAAAATACACATACATACAGAATATCATACATTTTGCAATGTCTCTTCACCCAATGGATAAACATAGGAAACAAATTACCTTCTCTAGAAAAGACACAAGTTACTTTCTTCAAAGGATGATCGCAAACCGTATTCTACGCTTATATGTACGGCCAACGTTTATATATGCACACAAACGATCGTTGTATATATGCAACATCTACGAAATACAAATGTCGACAACGTCAAGAAGAATACAAAAAAGGAAAGAAAAAGCAGTTTACAAATTCATAAAATAGATCAGAAACAATATCATAAAATGTGTAATTGACTTTGATTTACAATATAAACAATTATTTATAGAAAAAAATTATTTCAAAAACAAAAATAATTATTTCAAAAACAAAAATTTATAGAGAGGTAAATTTTGTAAATAGAAAATCATTCGAAATTTTCTCGAAAGGCCTTAAATATACCAGTCGTGCCAGCGGCAGGCACTAAGTTCAAGGCTGTTTGTTGCTATGGTAACAACGACAACAAGAGAAACCATGGAGAATTGGTAATACAGTTGTAAGTGAATCTTGAGAGTAGTAGCGGTGATAAACAACTACAACCGTAGGATAGCAACCTTTGTGAGTGACGACCAATTAGGACGGTGAAAAAATTAATTATATATATACACATCTCTGTATCAAGATCTTTTGTCTTGCAGTCGAGACTGTAGGTTGTCCTTGACCCAGTCGGCCACGACAGAAGGATCGGAGTGAACGTATTTTTGGGTGAAAGGATGTCGCTATAACAACGATTATTTCGTATTAATTTAATAAAAAAAAAATTTTGGTAACAAATGTTAATAATATTGTGATTTAACTCTCATAATCACTACTGGCAGTGCACCAACATCATCATCACTACCACCAACACTGCACCATCATCGTCATCACCACTAAAATATATACCATCATTATCATTACCACGAATACCGAAATATCATACCATCAGGTTTTCAGGGGCCGGTCTCATCTTCGGGGTTTTTTGCATGCTATTTTTAGAAAAAGTAACTGATTTTAAATTAAATCTTTAAAGATCATCTAGTTATGTCTAATTATATAAAATAAATATCAAATTATAATAAAAAACACATTCAATTGTAATTAAATATAAAAAAAATTATACTAAAAATTGGTTTTTTAATTTTAAATCTTGCTTACCACTTCGAAACGAAATCGACAAAGTTGGATGAAAAACGATCGTAAGGCAATTGTGGGGGATCCTGTATTTAAATTAAAAATTATTCATATATAAATAAATAAAGAAATCAACAGATTTAAATGGAATTTTAATATACGTTTATATTATTTCTTTAATTAAAATCCTCCAATTAATATAAAAAAAGTTATTTGAATGAATAATTTTATAAAATATAATATAATATAGAAACAAATTAGAATATGCTAATGAGCCAACCTCTTCAACAATGGACTTCCACAAGCCAATGCTCTTAAAGACAAGTAGGTCAAAATTTTAAATCCAGCCAATCATAGTTAAATAGATCAACAATTACACTACTATACTAATTAACCTGCTTTTTCCATTTATTACATTAATTAAACTAAATGGTTTCACTAACTTCTGAAGCTGAAGTTTTAGTCTAAAACAAAAAGAAGACAAATCATAGATAAATTACACATCCTATTATTTAATTATTAATTAATTAATATAAAATAATTTATTTTGTTAATTGAAATCTAAACAGAAACATTTTCCATAAAACAAAGTGTAACAAACTCACAGTTTTGTATGGAAAATAACCAGCTGCTAGCTGTAAGGCAAAGAAGAAAAATGGTAATGGTAGTAGTAGTAGTAGTAGTAGTAGTAGTAGTAGTAGTAGTAGTAGTAGTAGTAGTGATCATGTTCATGATGATGATGATGATAATTATAACCAAAAGTTAATTAAAGAAATAATTATTATCATATTTATTATAATATAAAATACAGCTTTATTGTTATTAACGGATTTAGGTCGAAAAAAAATAATATCAAGATTTACTTCGAAAAGTGAAACTCCTAAACTCCAGACTTCTGAATGAATGCTGTACAACTGACCTTGTATTCTTTCAGGCTGGTTAAAAATAACATAATTAATATTCATGAAGCTAATAAGCAGCTAATTCAGCTAAGCAGCAGCAGCAGCAGCCCTACTCAACTATTATGATAATCAATTATTAAACATTCAACTCACAGCCATGTAAGCATTTGTTCCAATGAAAGTCTTGGCTATGGAGTCTATAAGCTGTAACAGAATGTTAAAAAAGGTATATGCTAATAACTAATTATAATATTATAAAATTTAGACCAATCACAGTCATAATAAGCATAATCACCTGGACGCTGATGCCGAAATCGCACAGCTTCACTTGGCCTAGCGTGTTGACAAGAATGTTTGAAGGTTTGACATCTTTTATAAATCAAAAATAGAAATCATCATCATTACCATCATCACCACATGAATTGCACTGTCAATCATCATCAGCACCGCATCCTATCATCATCATCATCATCATCATCATCATAACCATCAAATAACTGTTAATTTATATCCCGTTAAATTAACTCTATTAAACTATATAATTAGAACGAAATTCATTTAGCCACAACTACTACTACTAAGAACACAATCTCAAACCTCTGTGCAAGATCTTAAGACTCCACAAGTACTGAAGACCTTGAACCACAGAGACCGAAATAGGACCGAGGATCGTTTCAGTTATGCACCTGTATCCATCCAGTGAACCACCTGTTAACGATGATGATGATATAATATGAAATGGTGACATTAATACATTCAAACCCATCCAGTGATCCACCTGTTAACGATGATGATGGTTATGATGATGATATAATATGGAATGGTGACATTAATACATTCGAACTCATCCAATGAACCACCTGTTAACGATGATGATGGTTATGATAATGATATAATATGAAATGGTGACATTAATACATTCGAACCCATCCAGTGAACATCCTGTTAACTAACGACGATGATGATGATATGAAATGGTGACACGAATTCAGTTGAACCCGGTTATGTCGGCGATCTATATTATGTTACGATATATTATGAATTCATACGTGGAATTGGTAAAATCGCGTAAGTCGAAACGATTAGAAACTCGTTAGAACAGGAAAACGAAGAGCTTACCGTCCATGTATTCCGTGCATATGGAGATTTTATTCTCGATAAAATATGCACCTCGAAACGAAATTATGACCGGAGAGTTGCACTGTTTGAAATAATTATTGATAATAATAATTATTATTATTCAATCATCGCCTCGATATATATACAACCGTCATTATCTTTGCGATATCTATCATCGTTGTCATCACCTGGTATAAAATTTCCAACTCTGAAATGATTTGCTGCTGAACATCCCTCGTTATGTCCAAAGGTATCACCTGAATGAATACAAAACACCTGTATAGTGTATTAGTATATAGTACCTGGATAAGTATGGCAGTTACACACCTGTAAGTGAATGAGTAGATAAAAGCTTTTACTCTAAAGTAACTATTAGCTCAAGGTTTAAGAACAACCAATTAAGGTAAGGATGCATACTATGCACATACCTTTACTGCCAGAAACTCCGCTGTGGTAATGTGCTGAACCCTGGAATTTCCAAGATATAAAATTATGATTTTAATAATAACTTTTGCATTTTCCGTGATCATGATAATGATGAATTTTGTCTGCAGCAACATTTAATACAGGCATAACAGCAGTGACCTACTTATAGGATTATAATAGCAGAGACTTACTTTTACAAGTTTAATAGCAGTGACCCACTTATACGAGTACAACAGCAGTGACCTACTTATACGAGTACAACAGCAGTGACCCACTTATACTAGTACAACAGCAGTGACCTACTTATAAACGCTTCCGCAGTTTCCCGACCCGAGAAGTCCGAGAAACAGCAAATCCGCCTCCCTCATCTTGCCGCAAGCCAGTATCTCGTCGATGTTTCCAGATTTCTTTCTGATTAAAAAAAAAATCCATATTTTTTTTTAAAAATGAAACGAAAAACGGACAATTTGACTTGAGACGGCAAAATCTCATCTGCAACAACAAAAACTCACCTGCTACCCTCCACTTCCATTGGCTCCATCAAGTCGTCATCTTTGGTTTCAATCTAAAAAAAAGTGCAATACAAATAAATAATCGTAACACTAAGAAATAGAAATTATTAAACTGAGTGGTCTTTAAATTTCATGGAACATACACTTCTCAAATCCTTATTCAGTTTAACTTAACCATCATCATAATTATCATCAGAAAACATTGATAGAAGTAGTATAGACCTTCAAAACACGTTTGCTACGCTTGGCCAAGGATTTCGAAACTGAAAAAACAGACAATTCTGGATTTATTTCAAACTCATAAAATTTAAATGAATGAATACAACTGAATGTACACTCTTGCTAACTTTTTGGATAAACAACTAAAGGTCCGGCAGACTGCACATCATTTTTCTGCATGAACATGTGGTAGTACTGAAATTAAACTTTTTTTTTTAATTGTTCTCAAGTGAAATTTTGAATTACCCTTATTAGTATATTATTACCATCATATAATGTGTAATTAATTTTTATTACCATTGTTATATTATAAAACATACAATTGTGATAATAGAAATTTTAAATTTATTTCATAACTCTTGCATCTTACAGATGACAGCATTGCAAGCATTTCTTCATCGCTTCTGACCGTAATCAGATCACCATCTTCATCTCTATCTGGAAAAAGTAATTTTCACACAAATTTACAATCTTATAATTTAGAAAATAAATAAATAAACTTAAATTGGTTGTTTATCATTTTGTCTTCAACATAATTTTAAGCAAATCAGCCAATCAATCATATGATGTATTATTTACATTCGAAAGCAGTAGCATTTTCATCGTGCAGGACTTTACAGATGGTGTCCTGAAAACAGTTTTTATAAAATTTATAAAAACTAAAAATATGATTCGGCTACAAAAAAGAAATAATTAAAAATAGAACTATTAAGTAGAAAACATACGACTGTGCTTTTAAATGAAAGTTGTTCGAAACTGTCGATTCTCCAGTCTGAAAAATCAGATTGACTCAGTTGAACAAAATTATTCAGAGTCTCATTCTGAGCCGTAGTGTGCATTATTCTGATTGTAAGTGGTAAAAGATTAGCAGCAGACGACATCCTGTCCCAGCTTTCTTTCTCTCCGCCTTTTGATTCTCAAAAATCTCTGTTTTTCTTGACCATAACTAGAAGAAAACAGTGTATTAAACTTTAAAAAAATAAAACTACTACCAATAAAATTAACTCGACCAATCTACCTTTAAGTTTCGTAGATTCATCAAAAAGCGACTTGGAGTGTTTTCGCAGTACTTATATGAAATTCTAAAAGTAAATTTAAGCGTGGGCTTTTGTGATAGTAATGTTTTTTGTTTATAATAATTATTAAACAATTAAAAGCAAGTGTAAAAGATAAAAAAATTAAAATTTGTTAATATTAAAAATAAGACGTCTGCAAACAAGAAACGGAAATAATCGCTGTTTTTGGCTACTGCTTTTTTACGGCCATCTTTGTTATTGTTATTATTATTAAACTTCACAATCTAGGTTTTTAGTTTCGTTTTAGTATTATTGTCATTTATTGTGTTTATTTAAAATCATCCAACAGCTAAGTCTTGATTTTGGTATGTTTTGGCAACGCAAATCTATTTTTACTAAAAAATAATTAAAACAATACATAAAAGAGAAAAAATAATGGAAATCTTTTTCTTAAATGTAGTTTATTATAGTAATATCAATTACTATTTTATTATTGTTGTGTTGCTCTTTTTTGAGTTCATGCGTGTCATTATGCAATTATCAAATTTTATTTAGGATGAGCTCTTAGAAAAGCATGCACATTGATAATTGATTCAATAAATAATGACTAATGAAAGTTGATAAACAAAAATTTGCAGGTTGTGTTTTTATTCATTTGGTCATCTTTCATGATCTTTTAGTAATTTACAAATGCTACTCAGCTAGTTTCAGCTAATTTACCTGATCATAAGTGTAAACTTAATAATTTTATTTAACAGAGATATGGAATGTTGTATAATATAAGATAAGGAGAAGATGCTGGCGAGAAAGCAGAGCAAAACGGTTTGCGTCGAGACCGGTACGCCGACCGCCATAATGGCAGACTACGGACCGGATGAAAACCTGAACGATAACACGGATATCGAATGGGTGAACAAAATACTAACCAGGAGGGTACTCAGGGCTTGTGCCCTGTTGAGTCTCATCAGCGTCAGTATGAACACTCCGAAAACGTTCGATCTCCATCCCGCTCTGATCTACGTCACGTTTGTCTTTGACGTTGTCGTGACTTTTTGTTTCACCGCTGAAATGATTGCTAAAATGCACATCAGAGGCATATTCAAGGTTTTACAAACATATTTTTTTAGTTTTCGTTTGTTTTTATATTAAGAATAAAATAAGAAAGATGGCTTCTGTTTTAAAATAGAATTAAGATGGTTTTTATGTTGTTGGTTTTTTTTCAGGGAGATCATTCTTACCTGAGAGAACGTTGGTCTCAGTTTGATGGCATAATGGTTCTCTGCCTGTGGGTTTCTGTTGTTCTGCAAGTAAGTAAATTTATATGAAAAAATCTGTTTAATTAATAAATCTACTTAAATATTTTGCCAACCATTCATTAATATTTTTTCTCATTTTTTTTTTAAATTTTTTAATAAAGATGTTTGAGATGGCCAATGCTATCGATCGTTGGTCCTATTGGTCGATAGTTCGTTCGCCTCGTCCGCTGATTCTGATCAGGGTGTTTCGAGTTTTTCTTAAGTTTCAGTTGCCCAAGACGAGGATTGAATCCATTTTCAAGTACATTTTGAATAATTTTTTATTAATTTAATTTTTTTATAATTTTTTTTTCAAGTACATTTTGAATAATTTTTTATTAATTTAATTTTTTTTTTAATTTTTTTTCAAGTACACTTTTAATAATTTTGTATTAATTTAATTTTGTATTAATTTTTTTTTCAAGTACATTTTGAATAATTTTTTATTAATTTAATTTTTTTATTAAACAATAAATTACTCATATAATCGTTGTCTTTTTCATTTTGTGGCTCGGAAGTCGCACGGAGCATAGAGCCTATTTTGAATTAACTGTTTTGCATTTTAGCATTTATTCTTTCACGCAGTATTTAATTTCTTTTTTTTTTCTTTTTTTATCCTCGAACAGACGATCAAGCCAGCAGATTTACAACGTAACGATCTTCTTTCTGTTTTTCATGTCTCTTTACGGAATCCTGGGAGTTCAGTTCTTTGGCGAAATGAAATACCACTGCGTCAGGAACGGGACTGATCCGAGGTCGCTGTTATGTTTTAATTATATTATTTATATGTTAATTATTTGTATGTTAATTATAGTTATTTGTATGCTTAAAAATAGGAACGCAACGATCAGGGACCTTGCCATACCTGACACTTACTGTTCTCCGCACGAAAGTAATTATCGGTTGTGCCCTCAGGGGATGATATGCCTCGAGCTTGAACTTTCCAGAAGCCAACAAGAATTCAACGGGTTCGACGAATTTGGTAAGTTGTTATCAGCTGATCTCTATACATTGTTATCAGCTGATTTGCTATACATTTCTATCAGCTGATCTGCTGTACATTGCTATCAGCTGATCTGCTGTACATTGTTATCAGCTGATATGCAATGCATTGTTATCAGCTGATCTGCTATACATCGTTGTCCATTACTTTGAATTTTTTCAGATTGCAGATTACGGGTGGAATATGTCATAATACTTTAAAATTGTGCGATTACAAAGTGCCAGAGAAAAACCCTAGGGGGTTTCGCCACCGTTATTTAATATAATTTGCCGTCTCAATTTTTTAAACTCGTTCTCCGATCCCACTTCTCCAACAGCTACCAGTTTTTTCACGGTTTACGAAGCTGCCTCCCAGGAGGGTTGGGTGTTCATCATGTATCGAGCGTTGGACAGTCTGCCGTCATGGAGAGGATACATCTTCTTCATATCTATGATATTCTTTCTTGCTTGGCTTGTCAAGGTTATTAATGAATGAAGAATCGTTATGGTTATTTGATGATAATGAAGAATGAGATGATGATGATAAAGATTATGAAAGTGTTGATGATGATGAAGATTGTGAAAGTGTTGATGATGAAGATTATGAAAATGTTCATGATGATGATGATGATGATGATGATGACGACATTTGAGATTAAAAAGTCATGATGTCAGGATGCTAGGACGGACTCATTCATTATCGTATATAAATGATTTCAAATAAAAAAAAACAGTCCT
This sequence comes from Erpobdella octoculata, assembly GCA_963978895.1. NCBI lineage: Eukaryota > Metazoa > Annelida > Clitellata > Hirudinida > Erpobdellidae > Erpobdella > Erpobdella octoculata. The sequence goes on along the minus strand of OZ022242.1, from coordinate 39,007,089 downwards.
GTACATCGCGGCGGATAGTCATTGTGATATTCAGAGGATATATTAATTTTCGTTACTCATAATTATATATATTAATTTTCGTTACTCATAATTATATATATTAATTTTCGTTACTCATAATTATATATATTAATTTTCGTTACTCATAATTATATATATTAATTTTCGTTACTCATAATTATATATATTAATTTTCGTTACTCATAATTATATATATTAATTTTCGTTACTCATAATTATATATATTAATTTTTGTTACTCATAATTATATATATTAATTTTCGTTACTCATAATTATATATATTAATTTTCGTTACTCGTAATTATATATATTAATTTTCGTTACTCATAATTATATATATATATTAATTTTTGTTACTCATAATTTTATATATTCAGAACGTCTTCATTGCCGTCATCATAGAAACGTTTGCCGAAATCCGGGTTCACTTCCAGCAGATGTGGGGTCCGAGATCGAGTGCGACCGATTCCGATGCATCGCAGGTTTCGTTTAGCCGTTCTCGAGCCGATTTACTTCGTCTGAAAGAATTATCTATGCGTGTTGAAGTCGATATTCAAATATCGTTTTTATGATCGATTGTTTTGATTGAGCTTTAGTTTTCTCTTGTCGTAGACACATTTCGTTTAACATGCTGCTTTATCGGTTTTTATAAATATTTTTTATTTTTAAAAACCCCGTTTTAATTTTCATCAAGATCCTGGTGTCGGACGTTGGCGGCTGGAGGATGGTCTCCGTGGACGAAACGAAACCCCGCGGGGCGATAACCGGTGCCCTCCAGAAAGTTCTGAAGATGGCTTGGTTCCACATCCTGGTTCTGACACTCGTCCTGCTCAACGCCATGACGATGGCCACCATGAACTTTGACCCGCGCAAGCACGAGCCGCGTAAACGGATCAGCCAGTGGTATTACTATTTAGAGGTCGACCGATCATCTCAAATTTGTGTATTATTTGTAAATAAGTTTGGATAAAATATGTGAATTTACTGCACCTCATTACACCGCAGTGGCAAAGCGTTCCCTATTTTTCAGTTAGTTATACCGGGTCACCTTGGTATACTGCCGGTAGACGTAAGGGCATAAAGGTGCTGCTTAGGAACCATGGCACCAGGAACTGCTCGTGCAATTCAATCGCGCAGTTTCATCTGTCACTTGTTGAATTCCGGATATTTTTTGTACGTCTATGTTGCGTATCGTCAACTATTTATTCCAAATAGTAGTATTACTTCTTAACCAGTTGCAGCAGCTGTATCAATATAAACTAATTCACAGTTTGTTCAATTTAATTTAGTTTTTATTTGATTTTATGTAGATAGGGGCAACCTGTCTTCTATTTTTCTTTGATAAACGAATATCTGATCTGAGTTTGTTGTCCTTTTTTTTAACCAATCACAGATCGTCTTTACCATCTTCTTCGACATCGAAGCCGTCTTCAAGATATGCTGCCTCGGCTTCTCCGGCTACTTCAAAGTTTCCGCCCACAAGTTTGAACTTCTCCTCGCCTGCTGCACCACAGCTCACATCATTCCGCAGTTCTATCACTCCCAGCTTACCTACTTCCAGGTACTGAGAGTCGTCAGATTGGTGAAGGCGTCTCCGATGTTGGAAGATTTCTGTTGGAAGGTTTTTAATATTTATTTATTTATTTATTTCTTTCTTATATATTAAATAAATATCATCATAATTTTTATCTACATTATTCTCGATAAAGGTATCATCATCATCATCATTATTATTTATTAGCTAGCTTTTAGTTGTTCTTTTAATTTTTTAGTTTAGAGTTCTTTTTCGGCAATCTCTCTTTTTTCCGCCCTGGTCTTTTTTTATGGTTAAGTTCCAACCATTTTTTTCCTAACCCTCTCACCGCTTTTCCCATTCAGTCAGTTCACGGTGGAGCGTTCATAAATAGGCCGGCCGTAAATAGCGCTATATAAACAAACGACTTGCAATGATAGACGATCGATAATAATCATCGTTATTGAATCGCCACCGTTTTAATGATGATTTAACGAAAACGACATCTCCTATCAGATATTCGGGCCCGGAAAGAAGCTTGGAAGTTTGGTTCTTTTCACCATGTGTTTGTTGATCATCACTTCTTGCGTCAGCCTACAACTTTTCTGCTCAATCAAGAATTTCCAGAAGTTCGAAACGTTTCCGCAGGTTGACACAATTTTATTTGTTTTTATAAATTTTTTTTGAGATTATTATTATTTAATTAATTAATTAATTTAAAATTTTTTTTTTTTTTTTTTTTAATAAATAAATTTCATATAGGGTACTTTCAACGATCGGATCCTCTACATACGGTTTGAATTTTAGTTCATAATTATATTTTTTTCCTTCATTCTAGGCAACCATGTCCATGTTTCAAATCCTCACTCAAAAAGGCTGGAATGAAGTGATGCACCTCACCATGTGGGAGACAGGGGAGCGATTCGCCCCATTGGTGGCCATCTACTTTATCTTTTATCATCTCTTTGTTACACTGGTTGGTGTTCTGGATGGGGGGAGGGGGAAATATTAAAGTAGTGTGGTGGGGGGAAGGTCGTATTTATTTTTTATGGAATCCAGTCTCCTTCATTGTGATGATGATGATGATAATGATGATGATGATGATGATGATGATGATGATGATGATGAGTAAATGAATGTTTGATAATTTATGTTTGATAATTTATTGGGCGCCTTTTCTGCTTTGTTCAAAGGCGCTGTTCTTTTACATGCCCCACGGAGAGAACGATTTTACCCGCTAAGTTTTCCGTTGACATGGGCTACTAGGCAGTGAGTGGGAGTCGAACCGTGAAGCTCTCACATTCAAGGCTAACGCTCTACCAACTAAGCTAACCTAGCACCTAATGGTTATGATAATGATTTTTGTATTAAATGTTGATGGTAATTCCAGATTGTGGTGAGTTTGTTTGTAGCTGTCATTTTGGATAACCTTGAACTTGATGAAGACATAAAGAAACTGAAACAGGTAAACAACAACAAAAAAATTTTTAATTCGTTTGCTGTACTTAAATTTTCAGAGATTTCATCGTAGTTTTTTATTATTCATCTGCGATCGAGTTTTCTTTTATTTATACAAATTCAGCTCAAGTTGAGAGAACAAGTCGCAGAGACGCAGCAGAATCTGCCGATGAGATTGCGGATATTCGAAAGATTTCCGTGAGTTTTTCTTCCTTTGCTTCGGCGAAGCTCCATGGAAAATTTTACGAGGTTTTTTTTCCGCATCGGCCGTTTCAGGGACCACCCGCAGATGGTGAAGCTGGCTCGAACTTCGTCCGAGTTCACTCCGTCGAGAGTGAGAGAGAGCTTCATGAAGCAGTTTGTCGATCAAGGTAACTTGCAGCAGCAGCAACAGCAACAACAACAAGTAGCTGAACAGCCGGAAAAAATAGGTGGTTCGTGAAGTTGATGATGATGATGGTGATGTTGATGATGATGATGGTGATGTTGATGATGATGATGGTGATGTTGATGATGATGATGATAATAATAGTAGTGATGATGGTGGTGGTGGTAGTAGTAATGATGATGATGATGGTAATAGTGATGATGATGGTAATAGTAATGATAATAGTGGTAATGATGATAGTAATAGTAGTGAGTGATTGTAATGCTGATGATTATGATTTTGTATAAAAGTGATGATAATGATACGAGCGAATCGCTGGAAATCACGTTTTTATTCAGCCTCGGAAGAGCCGACGTGCGTCACCCTCAAAGAACCAATCGCGGCTCTGACGGAGCCTTTCGACTTCGCTCGATTCGTCCAGTTTAAATCCGAGGAGGAGGACAGTCCGGAAGAAGGCGGAGTCAAACTGCTCTCGAGAAACAGCAAACATCCAAACGGATACTTCGAGTTCCAAGAGAAGCAGTCCGCCGTGTCGGAGCTGGTCACGTGAGTTTACTACGTCGTCTCTCGTTTAAACACGTTGAGTCGCGTTGTGAAGCGCCTGCACTTGAATTTGCGCGATACAAATAAACAGAGAATAGAATAGAATTGTATTTTGTTTGTTCGTTCGTTAAAACGTAAATCGTTTGTAATCGTTTGCACATCGGCAGAGATTCGAACAAGCACAGGGTGATAATCGAAGAGAATCCTACGGGAGGTGGATTGATTAAGACTCAGTCCCTCATCTCTCAGCAGCATCAAATTAGGATGGAAAACAGAAGGTCTGTCATCGTTACGTTTGATCTTTTGACTTCAAATTTTGTGCTTTTGAAGAAACCGACCATCTATCAATCCATCCATCTATTCATCCATCAATTCAATCAATCCATCCATCTATTCATCCATCAATTCATCCATCAATCCATCCATCTATCAATCCATCCATCTATCTATTCATCCATCAATTCATCCATCAATCCATCCAGGAGCATAAGAAGCAGACCTGGCAGTCTGAGAACAAAAAGTCAATACCACAAATTGAAAGAAAATGGTGACCTTGCTTCCAGCGTGGCCACCGCTTCCGTTCTCGGAGGTCAGTCAACTGCCGGAGGTGGCGGAACCGGCGGAGCCGAGCACAAAAGGGATGACAACGACATCAAAATTCTTCAGCAGAAACGTCACGAAGCCGAAGTTAAAAGGTCAGTAGGTCTCTGGAAGAAGTTCAAAGGTCAGTGTGTGATGATGATGATGATATATCTATAATATTTTATTTGTTGTCGACAGATCCCAACAAGAAGAAGATCTTAGGGAAAACCACCCTCTTTTTGACACTCCCCTGTTTACTGTGGGCAGGGACAGTCAGTTCAGAAAGTTTTGCAGGCTCGTGGTCGCGGCGAGGTACCAACATGCGGGGGTCAATCAGGTCAAAGGTCGCGAGTTCAAGAGCAAGTACAAGCAAATCCAGTGAGTTGAAGTGGCGGTGTTAGTAATGATATATTGGTAAAGCTGGCAATAATAGTCATGATGATAATGATGATGACGATGAGTAGGATTGAAGTAGAATTTTTAGAATTCTTTTTTTTTTGTCATACTAACAGCAAGTTACTGGGACTGGTCACCTACCTGGACTGGGTTATGATAGTAGTTACGACGATATCCTGTCTTTCGATGATGAACGAAACAGCTGATCAGCGAGTCATGAACACACCTGCGCTACAGGTATGCTGCATCCTGATTGGTTAAAATTAATGGGTGATATTTTTATGTAAGTTGGCCTTATGTAAATAAACCAATTTTTATGTAAATTGGCTTTATGTAACTAGACCAATTTTAATGTAAATTGGCCTATTAAATATTTTCCCACTATTTCTAGTATTATTAATTATTAATTTCTAATACATGTTACTAGAAAGTCTTTAGAAATTACATAAAAATTCACAACCGATCGACCAATCGCAGATAGCCGAGTACGTGTTCGTGGTTTGCATGAGCATCGAGATGAGTCTCAAGGTCATGGCCGATGGACTTTTCTTCACACCGAGAGCAGTGGTTCGAGATATCGGAGGAATCCTCGATTTGTTTATCTACGCTGTGAGTAGTTTGTACGATTTGTAGACATTTTATAATGATGATGTTGGTTATATATATATATATATATATATATATATATATATATATATATATATATATATATATATATATATATATATATACAAATATATATATATGGGTCGGAGGAATATTCTATATATTTATCTACGCTGTGAGTCTATACAATTTGTAGAGATTCTATAATGATGTTGGCGATATATAGGTAGGAGGAATCTTCTATATATTTATCTAATTAAAGATATTATATCCCAGAATAATTATTTTAAAATATTTACTATTTACACCTTTTTAGAGGTAATGTTCAATCATCATTGCCAATCAACCGATGTTATTAATTAACCTATCAGGTGAGTCTCATTTTCCTGTGCTGGATGCCGTCCAGCGTTCCGCAGAATTCCGGGGCCCAGATCCTGATGATACTCAGGTGTCTTCGTCCGCTCAGAATTTTCATACTCGTTCCCCACATGAGATGCGTGGTCTACGAACTCTGCAGGGGATTCAAAGAGATACTTTTGGTATGTGGTTGGATTGAATTTGAGGGGGGATAAGGAGGGAGGGCTGGGGGGGCTGGTGGATCACCTGTTAGTGGTATGAGAAATTGATGGGGTTCAGTTTGTTTATTTGTAGGTTTCAATCCTTTTGATACTCCTCATGTTCGTTTTTGCTTCCTACGGTGTTCAATTGTTTGGAGGCAGACTGGCCCGGTGCAACGACCCCGAAGTCAAAACACAGGTGACAATGATGATGATTATTATGAGTTTTTATATTCAATCCCCCGGTCAGGTGTGTCAATGCGTGTCATGTATTTTCTAGGCTGAGTGCACTGGCATCTATCTCCGTCCACTTTTTGTTACGAAGCTCAAAATTGGTCCTAAGGAGACCGACCCAACCTACCCGAAGATATTTGTGCCGAGAGTCTGGTTAGGGGAGTAGTTTGTTATTCTAATATCATACTTGTGTTTTCATCCACATTATCACGCGTGCATTTTCATCAGAGCTTGATTCACCTGTTTCATCATCAGCACCACTATCACACCTGTGTTCTTTATCGTGTCATCGTGTCTGTTTTTTTCGTTGTCATCGCATCTGTGTTTTTTTTTATTACAACCATGTCACCATTATTTCCTTCTCTGTAATCATCAAATCAAATCATCATCACCACCACCACTACATCATCATCATCATCATCACCGCCGCCACCACCGCTAAATCATTATCATCACCACCACTGCTAAATCATCATCATCACCACTACTGCTAAATTATCATCATTACCACCACCGCTAGATCATCACCAACACCGCTAAATCATCATCACCACCACCACCGCTGCAAAATCATCATCATCACCACCACCGCTAAACCAACATCATCATCACCACCGCTAGGGCCAACCCCAGGAACTTCAACTTTGACAACATTGGAAATGCCATGCAAACCCTGTTTGAGGTCCTCTCTCTCGAAGGTTGGCTCGAAGTGAGAGACGTCATCATCGAGAGGATATCGGCCGTGAGTGTCATCCCTTCGATTGGTGGTGGTGCTGATGATTGTAGTGATACTTTCAATTGTGGTGGTGGTGCTGATGATAGTATTGATACTTTCAACTTTGGTGGCGGTGATGATGATAGTATTGATACTTTCAATTGTGGTGGTAGTGCTGATGATGATGATGATGATAGTTTTGATCGAGGTTTTTATTAATAATTAATGTGATCCAATTTCTTTAGCATAATTTGGAAATGATAAGAGATTGAAAGTTGTATTATTATTAATTATTATTATTATTGATTATTATTATTATTTATTATTATTATTTATTATTATTATTATTTATTATTATAATTATTATTATTATCAGTTGTGATTCACTTTTAAGCGTCACGCCGTGTTCATCCACCTTTTCGTTTTCATTGGCTGCATGATTGGTCTCACTCTCTTCGTAGGCGTCGTGATAGCCAATTACATGGAAAATAAGGTTATCATTCAAATTTTAATTTATTTCTCAATTTGATTTAATAATGAGTATTTATTTATTTATAGCAATATTCTTAATAAATAGTTTTCTGTCATTTCTGCACAGGGTACTGCCCTCTTGACTGTAGACCAGAAGAGATGGCAAGACTTGATGGGACGAATAAAATTAGCCCAACCCCTTCACATACCTCCTAGACCTGGTTGGTCAATTTTTAAACATAAATTATTATAATAGCAGACTGAATTCTAATTGGTTAATGACTGGTTTGATTGACAGAGCACAGCAGGTTCAGAACTCTTGTCTTCGACATCACTCAAAACATCATTTTTAAGAGATTCGTTGCTTTCTTGGTTCTTGCAAACTGCAGCTTGTTAGCCGTTCCCGTGAGTCACCGTTTTTTTTTTGTCTTTGTCTTGTTCCCGTGGGTCACCATTTTTTTTGTCTTAGCCGTTCCCGTGGGTTACCACATTTTTTTGTATTTGTCTTGTTGATTTTTTGTTGTTGTTGTTGTTGGCAGAATTGATTAAATGTTGGGCGATCACTTAATGAATTATTAATGATTAGCATCTGATTAACATAATTTATACAAAAGTGGCTGACTCAGGAAAAGCACACGTACATTCTGGCCACGGTATCAGTCGTCTTCACCATCCTCTTTCTACTCGAGGTTGGTTGAAAACATTGTCTTTAAACTTCAATTATTTGCTTTTTGTTATCACTATCAAGAAAGACCGTTTCTAACTCAAAATTCATCACTGCGTGTACTCCATCTTGTTTCATTCCTCCGAACCAGGTGATCATGAAGAACATCGCACTCACTCCGGCCGGTTATTGGCAGAGCCGGAGGAATTGCTTCGACATGTTTGTGACCTTCCTTGGGGTCGTCTGGATATTTCTTCACTTGTCACTCAAAGCTGTGAGTTATAGAATGAGTGTGACTGAGTGAGTGAGTGAGTGATTGAGTGAGTGAGTAAATGAGTGAGTGAGTGAGTGAGTGAGTTAGTGAGTGAGTGAAAGAGATTAAATGAATGAGTAAATGATAAGATCAGTGGGAAAATGAATGAACTCATTAAAATTACATTTCAGAACGACGTTAGCAATCCTTTTGGTTACTTCGTGATCGTTTTACGTTTCTTTACAGTCACCGGAAAGCACGTAAGTACATTTTCATTGCATTGAAAACATCGTCGTCATCATTGCATACCAGCATCGTGATTTTTCTAAATTATTCTCATTAGAGTATTATATGTTTTATTTTTCTAACAATTTATAGAGGCGCGATGTGACAGCGGTAAAGTCTTTGACTTTTAAACTTTGAGTCGATTTATTTTGATATAACACCACTATAATCTGATGGATATCTTTATCTTTTTATCTTTATTAGTTTTTAGTAATTTTTTAAATTGTCTACTTAATTTAAATTTAAAAAAAATCAATTAACTTATATTTAATAGCAGCAACAACAAAAACATCTGTATTTTAATATCTCGCCAACAGGCAACTCTGAAGATGCTGATGTTGACCGTGGTGGTATCGATGTTCAAGAGCTTCTTCATCATTCTCGGCATGTTCCTTCTCATGCTCTTCTACGCCCTCACCGGGGTCATACTATTCGGATGCGTAAAATACGGGGAAGATCTTGGCAGGCAAGTGGGCTGAAGAAGGGGTATGGGATGGCTGGTTGATGATGTGGCAGAAAATAATAATAATGGTTGAGGTCTGTAAAGAGGATGTATACTTTTTTTTGGATGTTTAAAATAAGGGGAAGGATTTTTTCTGGCAAGTAGGCTAAAGTTAAGTATGAGTTGACTCATTGATGATATTTAGGAAAAAAGGCTGGGTGGTTCTTTCAGGGGAGAATATTGCCCATTTCCAAACATTGTTGACATTGTGAATGAAAAACTGTCAGATGTCACTTTATCATCATCGTCATCGTCATCATCATCATCATCATCGTTGATGCTGCATGTACAATTTTTATCACGGTGCAATGCTTTAAATACAACGTCTATGTTTTTCTTTTCAATTATGAATTGCAGACAAGCGAATTTCAAAACTGCATTGAATTCTGTCGTTCTCCTGTTCCGAATTGTCACCGGAGAAGATTGGAATAAAATCATGCACGATTGCATGGTTTGTTCTCTTTTGCATTATCATTAACATTTCCATAACTCATTATTGTCTTAGCTTATCATAAATACCATTCCCATCTTATCACCATCATCATCTACCATCCTATCACCATCATTATCTATCATCTACCATCATCATCATCATCATCTACCATCTTATCACCATCATTATCTACCATTTCATCATTATCATCATTAGATCTACCATCATCGTCATCCACTCTTTCATCATTGACATGTCCCACTCACCTATCTCATCATTCCATATCTTTTCACTGTCATGATGATCCATTTCATCACCACCCTGACACTCCATCGTAATCATCATCATCATCATCCACCATGTCATTGTCATTGCCGTGTCTCTTCCATCCCTCTCCGTCACAAATGTGTTTTATCTATGGATCTGTTTTCCTCATTCCAGGTATATATATTTTTTTTTAAATTCACTTTGAAGGTAGCACCCCCATTTTGTACAAGAGGGGCCAGTTACTGGGAAACGGATTGCGGGAATTACAGGGCTGCCCTGGTCTATTTTTGTACTTTCTACGTCATCATAACTTATATAGCACTTAATTTACTCGTTGGTTAGTAGTTTGATTGACGAATCTCCATTTTTTATGCATTTTTTTTCGTCCTCAATAAAAGAATGAGAACAAAGATGGATTTTTATTGAATTAAAAATCTGTGATTTAAATGCGTTATTAAACGATAAATTATATGATTTATTGTTTTCTTATTTCAAAGCTATCATCATGGAAAACTTCTCCTTGTTCTACTCCAACGAAGAAGATGCCCTACTCAGCTACAGCGACATTCGACAGTTTCAAGTTACCTGGAACATGGTGGACAACAACAAACGTAATATGCATGTAAGTGTTATATTACTCTCATGAATATGCATGTAAACATTATATTACTCTCATGAATATGCACGTAAGCGTTATATTACTCTCATGAATATGCATGTAAGCGTTATATTACTCTCATGAATATGCATGTAAGCGTTATATTACTCTCATGAATATGCATGTAAGCATTATATTACTCTCATGAATATGCACGTAAGCGTTATATTACTCTCGTGAAATATTCAGCTCTTGTTGGTGCATGAGCTATTCATCTCTGATTGGTTGATAAGATTCTAGACTCTGATTGGCTGATAAGACACTAGACTCTGATTGGTTGACGAGCTGCTTGACTGAGACTCTGATTGGTTGAGAAGCTGCTTGACTCTGAGCCATTGGTGATCTGTTTGACTGATTGGTTGATTTCCAGGGTGTCATATCGGTCAGACGTGCTCGCCTGCTACTCCACCTCTTGAAAGGACGTCTTGAAGTCGACCTGGAAAAAGATCGGCTGCTCTTCCGTCACATGTGCTACGAACTCGAGAAACTCAGAAACGGTGACGACGTCACGTTCCACGACGTTCTCAGGTGAGTCATCGATTTGATTGGCCAGCAATTTTGGATTTGCTGGCCAATCAAATCTGTTTGCTGGTTAGTGAATGGGTAGATAGACTAGTAATAATAACACTGGAGATGATTTTGTCCATTTTAATTTGTTTTATTATTTCTAATTATTTTAAAAATTGATCAAACTAAGTAGCTAACTAACTAATTTTTCTTACTAATAATACAACAAAAGATTATTTTGTCTATTTTAATTTGTTTTATTATTTCTAATTATTTTAAAAATTAAAATGGCTGTACTATTTTTTTTTTCATTTTTCAATTGTGTTCTTTTTTTAACCTAGCATGCTAGCCTATCGTTCGGTGGACATCAGAAAGAGTTTGCAGTTGGAAGAATTACTCGCAAGGGAGGAGCTTGAATATTTAATCGAGGAAGAAGTCGCCAAGCAGACAATCAGGAATTGGTTGGACAAATGTCTGAAGCGGTTCCGAGCTGTGAGTGATTTGATGATAATAATAACTCGCTGGTTCAAAAATAAATAATCCACTCTCTTAGTCACACTTTCGTATCTTTACTGTTAAGCATTCTTTTGCTAAACGCTCTTTCTCATAATCTGGTCCCTTTCTCTGGAACTTTCTTCCTACCTCTCTTACTAAATCTACTTCGTGGATTTAAAACACATCTGTTTGATCAGTTGATGTCGAGCACTATTGAACGCCAAGGAAATAGCGCTATATAAATACAATCGATTTATTGATTTATTTATTTATCGAATGACCGACCGATTCCAGAAAGAGAGTCTGAACCTGATATCCAGCCTACGGGCGACGACCAACGACCTCATCCTCTCCGCCCTCTCCGAAAACGTGCCCACGATCACAGAAACAAAAGAAGAAGAGGGAGGGGTTCAAGTCACTACCTCAGTCCTGGGAGGTTTAGGTATGGGGGGGTCGGTTCAATCCATCTCCGGAGGTTCCAGCATCAGACAGAGAAGAAAGATTGAAAGAAATACGAGCGCTCCGTTACCCGGAATGCTTCAGGTTGGTTGGCAATCTGGACGTGTTTTTTTTTCTTTTAACGACGGTGACAGAATAGTTACTGACGCTGATTTCTAGATTTTATAATAAATTGACTACTTCACTATGTATATATATATATATTAGTCACACTAATTTATAGGTTTGATAGTAAATAGGTACTTCACTGTATATATACTTAGTAACACTTATTTATAAGTTTGATAATAAATTGGTTACTTCACTATATATACAGTTACTAACACTAATTTATCGGTTTGATAATAAATTGGTTATTTCTGTGTTTTCCATTTTTTTTCCATTTAACTCGGTTCGATTCGTCGCATCACTTCCAGCCAACGTCTCGGAAGTACCTGGCTCCCTCCTTGAGTGACGGGGCTTCCAGGCAGGACAAGGCGGCTGCCGTAATGGGAGTGAAAAAGAGGAATCCAAGAATGCAGACGAGTCAGTGTTTCTGGAATGTTGATGATGATGATGATGGTGGTGGTGATGATGATGGTGGTGGTGATGATGATGATTCTCGTGGTTTTGATAACGATAGTGATTATGATGAAGATGATGCCTGTTGTGATTTCTTATGATATTGTTATGATGATAATAACCTTGGTATTCATGTAAAAAAAAAGTCATCATCATCATCATAATAACCACCATCATTATTATCATCTTCATGAGCTCTTTTTGGCCAATCAATAACAGGTAACAAGAACCTGCCGAACCTGATGGAGAGCGAAGAGATTGCACTGAACCATTCCGACACCACCAGGGACTGGGACACCGTCGAAGGGCTCAGAAGTCCCGGAGGACACAACAGCATCGTCAACAACAACAATTACTACTTCTCGACAAGAAAGATAGTCGAAGACGTTCAGAACTGGTGGAAGGCGATGAAGAAGAAGAAGAAAGGGGAACTGGGTTACCAAAAAGATGATAATGATGACGACGATGGTGATGATGACGATAACAATGGTGATGATGATGATGATGAAGTTTGTGGCGGGGGCGGCAGCTGTGCAGATCTGGATAATGTCGCCCTTTTGAAAGAGTGATTTGGATTCGAGTTGTATCAATGTTGAGGAATGGAAATTTCAGTGATGATAATAATGATGTTGATGATGATGATAATGTTGTGTCAATGTTGAGGAATGGAAACTTTTGTGATATAGCATTAAATATCAAATTTTAAAAATTGTACCATGAACTCTATAGATTTTTTATTGACATTAATTTTTTTTTTATCACCAATGAAGTTGTATCAATGTTCAGGAATGGAAATTTCAGTGATGATGATGATTATTGTGATGATGATGATGTTTATTCGCAGCCTAGTCTGACTTGAGTCGAAAATTTGACCAATTTTGGTTGTATTTTAAATAAATAGACTTATTGAAATCGTAAAACGTGTGTTATGTATATTCGCTAGTCAAATATTCTATTCCATTATTACAGAGTACACTTGTATTAGTAGTTTTTTTAAAGCATTTTTTCATGTTTTCAATATTAATATTAATATTATAAGTAGTATAAAGTTATTACGAATGTTAAAGATGTACGTATTCATGTTTTCAGTATTACTATTATAGCTAGGACAAATAATACTTATTGTAATATCGATAATATACGTATTTATTTAATTCATGTTTTAGTACAATAGTTGTTTGTATTAAATTTTCCAAAGAAATAAATGTCTTCTCATTATTATTATTATTATTATTATTATTATTATTATGAACTTTTACATTCTCAAAACCACTGTGAAGTTGCCATGGATACTCGCTGTTGTTAATCTTGTTACATCTCTTTGTACGTATCTGCGATGTGCATGTCTAGTCAGCATTGTACACTGAAATTTATAACACTTTTGATCTCAAAAATTTTGAATTGTGCAGAAACTTGTTATATTTGTATATAAAATAAATCGTATTTATTTGTAAAAAAATGCATTTATTTATTTATTTTTGGGAAAAAACGATAATTTAAAATGTCAGCGCCATCGCGTTAATACGTTTCAACGTCATCCGCTGTATGTCGTGTAACCGCTTCCTGCAGACGTGTTTCCGTTAGTCGTACCTTTTTAAAAATATATAATTTAACAATCATCATTTATACATCATATATTATGCATTATTATATTGATCTTCAGAGGTTGTACTGAGTTTGTAAATACTATTTTCGTTTTGGTTGTTACTAAAAGTGTTGTATTTTATTATCGTGTCATATGACGACGAGGCGTTTTGCGTTTGTTATTATCTCATCTATTTTACTTTTAGCATTCTGTGTTTGTTATTATCTCATCTATTTCACTTTTAAATTTTGACTTCCTGTCCTAAATGAAAGAAAAGTTGTAATTCATCTTCATCACTTTATGTGTTTCTCAATTAAAAGTTCTGACTGCTAGAATAAATCCTCCAAGTTTTCAGAATTTTCTCAGTCGTTCGAAGAGACGATTTGCTGTTAATACAACTTGGAGAATTTTTCACGGACAAAAACTTTTATATGTTATAGCATTAAATATCGAATTTTAAAAATTTTATCCTGAACTCTTCATAGGTTTTTTATTGACGTTCCGTTTGAACCGTGCAATCGTGGAAAAATGGACGTAAAGCCGAAAAAGATTTGTTTTTTTTTTATCACTTCAATGAAACTGATAAATTCTCACTCAAACCAATATTAAACCTGTTTTAACACAAAAATCAGCAAACAAGTGTTGTGCACAACAAAAAGTTTACAAACCGAAATATAAAAAAGTGTTTACTGTTTACAATGGATACTGGAAAGCTACGAATTGAAATGTTGCACACAAATCTCTAAGAGAATAGTTTTAAACTCTCACTCAAACCAACATTAAACCTGATTTAGCACAAACGATCGGCCAAAAAGTTTGGGCACAACAAATTGTTTACAAGCTGAGATGTAAAACATGTTTACAGTGGAGACTGGAAAGCAACTAATTTAGATGTTGCTCAACAATCCCAAAACGAACAATTTTAAAACACAATATTCATGACAACTCTGACTTTGTAACCGTTTCAATTTGATGAATAACATACTAGTCCATTATAATAGCCTAACTGTTGATCATTTAATGAATAATAACTTTGAGAAAAAGCACGAAAAAAGCAACAGTATTTGCCACGATAAAAGTTATTTTGAGTAGACAGTGATGTTAATACCTGTATCTTTGAAAACCTCTTTGATAATTTCAGACACCTTCGGCCAGTCCAGCTTGTCCAAGCCACAGCCAAGCCTAGGTATCGCCAGTTCCTGAACTCCATTTTCTTGGCAATGTTGCATCATGGCCTTTATGCTTTTTTGAAAATTGTCATAGGTTGGTTTCTGATAGTAGTACTCTTTGGTTATCAGGTAGTAGACCAATCTGGAATCATGCTTCAGGACTGCCACACCTCCAACTGGCACTTCTACCACAGTCCACGCACACACACAAAATAGTTTTAAAAACAAACTCATTATTTTTTTTATATTAATTAAATATTAAAAAAAACTTATTACTTTGGCTCTTCAGCTCGTTGACAGAACCAAATTTTTCAAGAAAGAGAGTGGCAATTCCCTTGCCCATTTTTAAATCTTCACTGACACAGTGGGCGAGGCTGCATGATTCTGGACAGCCAAACAAGTCACCTTTAACTTCTTTAAACTGCATTCTATAACATGAGCTTAGAGTCAATGATTTTTTAATGTTTAAAGTTAAAGAAGGCCGAAAAGCGCGGAAAAGCCCCACAGAAAATATACTCATCTTGTTGTGACCATTTCTGTATAAAACTTAAAAAAATAAAAACTGTTTTAATAACATGTAAAATTTAAGTATTTGTAGACAACAATGCAATAAACGTTTTAAATTAACTAAAAAAATGTTTATTATAAAATGTAATTTAAACTTTAAAAACAAAAACTGATTTTTATTAATAAATTTAATAAATATTAACCAAACGTTTAAACATTAAATTAAGTGCCAAAGATTGAATAAATCACGTTGTTTGTTGTTTTGTAATATAATTAAACGTATTTCGTCTCTCCGGTGTGCTAATTATTTATTTACGTTATCCGTTTATCATCATGGCAAGGAGCTCCGCAACAGATTCATATTATTAAATCGGGGCGGCTCAATTATTGCCTCAGATAGATTGATAAAGAAAAACAGCAATGTCATATTATGCACCAGAAACCTTTCGTGGTGGAAGGGGAAGAGGTGGAAGACGGGGATCAAATTTTGTCCGCGGCCGGGGTCGGGAGATATTTCAAGGTAGCCGGGACCGTGGGCAATACGACAAAGAACGTCCCGCAAAAGTAATCTTCAGCTTGTTGAATTAATTAATTTAGCAATTTACCCATATTTATTGTTGTTGAATGTTGAGCAAGGACTCACAGGGCCGAAGGTGCTGCAAGTGAAGAATTGTAAAAATTGGAAATGACTGTGTGGAAATATTAGAGTTTTAAATTTAAATATGCAGCATTGTTAATGTGACAGTGTCATGAAACTATCAAGCTACAATGAATAGCACTAAAAAAAAAACTAGCTGTCGCATATCATGCAACCAGCATCCCTGGAGAGGTTATAAATGCGGCTAAACAATTTGATTGATCAAGAAGGATAGATAAGTAAACTGTTTTAAATATTTTATTATTATTATTATTATTATTAAACAGTTGATGATGCAACATGTGTTAATCACACACTACTTTATTAAGTCAAATCGACAAAATCACAGTTTTTTTGCATATCTAAATTTCCTGATTTCAAGAACCACACATTACTTATTTTACACCCTCTCCAGGCATGCTCAGGTGTACGATAGTTTTTCTATTTACATGGCTAAAGTGTTTTTCTACTGTACTACCATGCTTTGAATTAAAACTTTGAACCAATACATTATTATTGAAAGTGTAAATTACAGAAATCTTTAAATGTCATCAGGATCGCACATTTAATTTTGTTCATTTAAACTAAACTTTTGTGGAGTTTTTTTCTTCGTTTTAAATATGGATTCAACGAAGAAATTACATTAGCTCTTAAATTAATTATTCGAATGAGTTTTTATTTTTCTAGTAGCAAATTATCATTGGTAAAAAAATTTCAACAGAGACACCACCACCAAGAAGAGAGAGGCTACCACCATCGCAACGAAGATGAAGAATACAGGTACAGAAAATCGAACAAGAAGTTCAGAAATAACGAGTGGAAGGAATCAGACAGGAGAGAAGAGAGGAATAGAAGTAGAAGAGAAAGTCCAGAACAGTGTTACTCTATTTCCTCCGGGTCTGACAGCGATTCTAGAAACGGGCGCAAATCGTCCGTAGAAGATTTTGCCAAAGAAGAAGAAGAAAAACCCGTAATCCGCGACAAGAGAACGGACGCCGATCACGACTCAGACGATTGCTCCAAGGCGGAAGAGTTGGCACAAAACACGCATAACATTCTGATGACACTTGGATGGCTGCCCCAGAGTATTTCGGAAATTTCAAGCAATCAGTCAGATCAGGCTGTTAAACGGGAACCTTCCGAAGAACGTTGGAACAACTATCAGAGTCGCGCTCTGCCGTTCTCAGGAGGTCAGGCCACGAATATACATCATCAGGAACGGTTTGACGACGATGAAGATGAAAAAAAGTGGCATCAGTTTTCTATGACAACTCCAAGTGAATCTGATCGCTTTGCAAAGGAAAAGTCGCGCCCAGTAGCAGATTCAACTGTTACCGATATACTAAAAACCTTGGGCTTTGGCAGCAATGCTTTTGCAGAAGCACCTTCAGAACCTGAACCTCCCACGTTCAAGTCGAACTTTTACTCGGTCGATTCGTGCACTCTCGGACCGCCCGGTGGTTCCGCCGCTGCTGCCAAGGAAAGCTTGCAGTTTCGTCGGGAGACCGCAACGAGAAGAGAGTACGGACAAGCGAACATCGAAAATAAGAATCTCTACGAGAAATTTACCGACAGTGACATCGACGAAGCTATAAGCAAAGTCGACAAAGATACAACTCGTAGGCCTGGTTTTGTCGCGATGGAAGTAAAGAAAGAAGATGTCGATGAAGATGACGTTCGAGACGACATCGGCTTCTCGAGAAAAGGACAACCTCGTCAAAAAGATCAAGCCCCTTCTTTGCCACGTCGAGATGTGACCAGGTTTGATAATAGAAATTTGGTTTTTGAAAATAAAACCATAAAATTGAAAGAAGAAAATTTAGATAAAGATGAAGACGATATCAGATGTAAAAGTCCTCTCAGAGGTGACTCAAACTTCAAGAAGACTATTAACCAAAACAAACTCAAACAGACCGTCGCAGAGCCGCCGCCGGTGGTGAAGCAAGCGAAAAACCGAGAACCATCTCTGAGGAAAACGTCCAGAGCGCACGACCCTTCGCCGAAGAACAAATCGGATAATTTCCGACATAAATACGACAATCACAAGAGGGACGACTCTCGCGTTCAAAAACCGGTCGCTTCCGGCAGCAGCGGTAGCGGCGGCACGTTCGCTTCGAAGGAGGATCGATCCAGGAGGCGCTCGAGCAGCAGCGGTGGCGGAAAATTCAGTCGCTCTCACCTGAGGAAGAGGCGCGACAGCAGCGATTCCCGGTCTCCGGAAAAGCGAAAAAAGAGAAGTCGCGTAGCCTCGCCTCAGAAATCTAAGCACAGAGGAACTACTTTGGCCGTCGAAAAGTCCGCGATTGCGAAACCGACAGAGGCTCCAAAATCCCGAACCCCGGAAAAGCCGAAGAAGTCGAAAGTCGGATTCGATTATTTTGACGAGGGTAGTCACTGGTGCGAAGAGTGCAACATGATATTCGAAGAGGCGACAGATTACCTCAACCATCTTCATTCGCAATCTCATCAACAGGTGGTTGTTTTATTATGGAGGTGGTGATGGTGATGATGGTGGTGGTGATGGTAATAGTATTACTTATCTTGTTTGTTTGTGTTAACCCTTGGAGGGCCATGCCGGGTGCTAGTGCACCCCACTTATAAAAAAAATAGATGGTGCAATGAAACTAGCAGCCGCAAAAGCCACTAATTTTCTGTAATTTATCACAAGGAAATTTCAGACGCTGACGTGTAATGGTAAACGTAAGTTGACTAATTGGTGATAAAATGGAAAGCAAATTATGCATAAATAATACAATCATATATATATATATATTTTTTTTCTTTCCTTAAAAAAACGTCTCAACAATTTCAAATTTCTGAATCGCCACAATCTAATTTCTCCAAATTTCAGGTGGTCAAAAACAACATCAAACCCTGGGCAGCGACTTCTGGGAAAGACAAGGAACCTTCTCTATCATCGAGGAACAGGCTGTCTATTCCACTCAAGGGTCTGTTTGATTGTCACTAGTCGCTGGATTAAAATTTTGCTTTTTTGGGAGAACGGAGTTGGCCCGCGTGTGCACGGAATTTAAATCTGTAAATTGTTATTTTTTATTTCGGCATTTATTTTTCTCTTAAATTTGTATATTCAATTCGTGTTAAGTGTTTATTTAGGCTTTCGACACGTGGAGTTTTCTGTTTGTTTATTTATCTTCGTTTTGTTATTTTATTCGCAATATTTTTTTCGTTTTTTTATTAAAACGGATCGGGAAAAAATTATATTTAGGAATCGAATTCATGATGGCAACTCCGGCGTTCTACTGCAAGCTGTGCAGCGAACTGATTGCTGATCTCAAACTGGCCGACAAGCACATTTTGTCGGAGGAACACAACTCTAAGTATAGGGTTAATAATAATAATACAAATTATGTTGTTATTGCTACTCTTAGTGCTTCTTTGTGTAACTGTTTTTGTTAAATTGAGTAAGACTTGAGACTTTCATTCACTGTGGTGAAAATCTGTTTCAGTTCGTTGATATAGATTTCTATGCCGCTTTTTTATTTCTGCATCAGTTTGTGCTGCTACTATTTCTTTCTTAATCGATTAATCGTACGTTTTCAGATCTACTCGGATGCACATCCCGGCTATCAGATGAAGAAGTCTCTGGACAAACAGCAAAAGATGATGTTAGCAACTCGAGTCTTGTCTCAGTCGGAATCGACCGCTTTCTCCTCGGCAACAACAGCAGATCCGAAGCCGCCCGAAAATAAGACGGACGCAGTCGACGACATCGTTGAACAAATGAAGAAAGATGAAAGACTCGGAAAAAATAAACCGGAGAAGGCTGTGCAGCAAAAGGAGGGCGCTGCTACTGCTGTTGTGACTTCAAAATCGAGCGTGACTTCGCAAGAGAACCTTTCTCCGAGCAAACAGTTCTCCAAAAGCTCAAATCCGGTTGCTACCTTCGCACAAGTCAAAGCAGTAGCAGCTGGCATCAATGCCAGTGTATCTGGCCCTCAAGCCAAAAAGTTACCCTTCATCGGCAAGAGGCCGCAGTCGAAGCCCGTCTCTCTCAAAAGCGATGCGGATGTTGCCAAGTCTCAGTCAAACTCGGCCAGTCTAAGCAGGGATGAGCTTCTTTCAAGAGTAATGATTGATACTATTCCAAAGAAAGGTAGCATATCGGTAGAAGGTCAGATATTTAATACAAGAATGGTCACTCCATTTCCTCCTGCACCACCACCTTTTCCAAACTTCGGGCTTCCGCTTAGGGGTCCTTTCTATGGCTCGTCAAGGCAGCCATCTGTGCCACTGTACTATGACTCTTCGACTGGTGGTTACTTTGCTTATGATCCAAAGACCCAGAATATTGTAGGTCAAGATGAATCCACAGTTGGCGTTGTGGCTCAGGATCCAACAGTTCTTACTAGCGGGAATGATCAACGAGCAAATCAGTTTGTCAGTCAAGTCAAACCAGATGACAACACCATCAGAGAACACGAACCAATCTGTGACGTTGTCGACATGGAGGAATCGTCACCCGAACACCAGAGTGATCAAGATGATCTCGATAGCTATAAAGGCCAGTACGAATCCACTAGGGGAATTGATCGAGATGAAGCATCTCGAAACCGTCCAAGTGCAGTAAAACTGATCTGTAACCTTGGTCAAAGTGAAATGACTAGTCGTATAATTGGTCCTGATCAAATGAATCAAAACATGACTACTGATCTGAATGAACCAACTTGTAATGACTTTCCAGATAGAGCAACCAGTGTTGTCACCAAAAGCAATAAAACAATAAGCAACATAGAAAATTTGGATAAATCAGACAATGAAAATAACAGTTCTTGTAAACAAACTGATGAAATAATAGATCCAGATGGTTCTGTAGTGAATGATGAAGTAGATGACTATAATATTTGTACTACTAAACCAGCTCAGGATGTCAGCTGTCAAAATGATCCGGCTCGGGATGTTATTGGTCAGGAGGAACCACTTCGAGACGTCAGTTGTGAGGATGAACCAACTCAGGCCATCAGTTGTGAGGATAAACCAACTCAGGCCATGAGTTGGGAGGATGAACCAACTCAGGCTATGAGTTGTGAGGATGAACTAACTCAGGTTATGAGTTGTGAGGATAAACCAACTCAGGCCATGAGTTGTGAGGGTGAACCAACTCAGGCCATGAGTTGTGAGGATGAACCAACTCAGGCCATGAGTTGTGAGGATGAACTAACTCAGGCCATCAGTTGTGAGGATAAACCAATTCAGGCCATCAGTTGTCAAAATGAACCAACTTCGGACATCAGTTGTCGAAATGAACCAACTCCGGACATCAGTTGTCAAAATGAACAAACTCAGGACATGAGTTGTCAAGACAAACTAACTCAGAGCATCAGTCGTCAAGACGAACCAGCTAGTGACATCGGTTGTCAAGATGAACCAGCTAAAGACATCATTAGTCAGGATGAGCCAGTTCGAGACATCAGTTGTCAGGATGGACTGACTGGAAACATGGCTAACCAGAGTGAATCTGCTGAAAGCCTCATAACTCTAGATGAACTAATGAGCAACGTGGCCAGTCAACCCACGAGCGACAGTGCCGGCACAAAGACTTCTATCAGCTCAGCTGATCTAAATGACTTATCTGTAGACGAAGTTATTCCGATGGAGTTTGCACACATTGCCAATCTGGTTGAACCGATCGATGATGGAATCATTGTCCAAAGTGATGCAGCTGGTTTTCCTAGTCCTGTAAGCTGTAATGTCGATCCTGCTTCTGTCGCGGTCAGTCCGTGTCGAATGGAGGGAAGTATTGATCGGAAGGAACTTCCAAGTGTTGGTATCTTTGAACAAGAGGATCCAACTGACCTCATTTTCTCGGATAGATCTTGTGACGAAATCATCGACGAAGATGAATCGAGTGCAAACGTCGTGATCGACATTCAAAACGAATCGTCCGAGGCTGGCACGGTCGCGGCCGTCGACTTGTTTGCTAACGACGAAACAGGCACGCCGGAAATGGAAGACGAGAAATCAGAAAGCTGCGGTCCGACTGCAGAAACTTTCGATTTCCAAAAAAGTGAGGTTAATTCTGAAATCGTTAACAGTGCAGTGGCAACGCACGGTCGCGAACGGTGCTCTGCTGAGGACGAATCACAGCAAATTCTTTCACAGAAGGAAGTACGCGTGGAAATTGATTATGAAATTCCTTCTTTGCAAGATGAATCTGAGCCTGTTGAAATAAACATTCCGGCAGAAATAAACAACAAATCGCAACAAACAATACTGCAGGTGAAAGATCTCTCGTTGGATAGGAGTAATACTACATCGTCTGATCAGGGTCCAGAAGAGGACATTTTATTAGATTGCCTCAGTACCACAGAAGAACCTAATTTTGGCGAAGTTAAGGAGGTTTCGGCAGCGCAAGCTGCGTTTATGTCGGATTGTGCCACTTCCGTTGAGGTGCTCGATTGGAATCGTACTGCTGAGCTTTCTCAAGATTCAATTTCATTGAGTTTTGTGGACGTCTGTGCTGTCGATTCTGCTAGTGGCGGAGCAGCATCGAACTATGTGGACATTTTCAGTACCATCACGAGTTTTCACGAAGGTAGGTTTGCTTGCTAGTTGTTTAGAGATTACAATTAACCCATTGTTTTTTTTTGTCAATTCACGAAAATGCTGTTCCCGCAATGGTACCATCCAACATGCTGCGATTATGAATATGCTTCATTGAAATATTGGTTTTTTCTAGGAGTATTTCATTATATTGCTAACTACCTTGTGTAGCATTTATTCTTATGTGCAGTGATTTCCCGTGGCAGGTAAAATCCTGTATCACCTAGCTTCTTTGACCCAGCAGTCCACTCTTATGGCTCAGATTAATTTAACCATTCATTGATCTGTTGTGGTCAAATACTGACCTGCCCGTGTTTCCACTGGGGATAGAGCACAATTATTAAGTTAATAACTGTAATAAACTCTAGAAGCAGCTGCTACTTCTCACGATTGCAAGCTCCCAGTGTTGATAAATATTTGGGAATAACTGATAAAAAATGTTTCGATTTAAAACCGATTATATGACAGAGTTGAGTTGATTTTTTCCAGGAGCCAACTTCACTGCGCCAGCGAACGTTGATCCGACCGGAAACGAGGACATTTCCGATGTTTCCGTGTCGGTCGACTCTTCCATCTCGACCGCCGCTGCGACCGTCGGCGACAGCGTTGAAGACACTTGCGACGTCGACTCCTGCCAGAGTTCCACTACCGAGATCGCCTCGGAAGAAGAAGAAGGCGCCGCCGAGTGGAGATGAAGCTTGTTCTTTTCAACTTATTTTTTTTCTATGTACATTCGTTCATGTGCTGTCTAGCCTTCGAATTACAAAAGGACCGTTTCATCGGGAAAAAAGCGGGGCTGATGTCCGCATCTCGAAAAGAAGTTTCTCGCAACGAATCCTCCGTTTGAACGAGCAACCTGCGTTGTTTATTATTGTTTTATTATTAATTCACTCATCATACAAGCAACAATCGTTTTTGAAGGATTTTATTTAAATTTTTCGTTAAATGTTGCTCCTGTTTTTTTCACTGTTCGAAGGTGTTAATTGATTGTGTTGATTGTTCAGGGGGACTGTGGCCCCTTGAGTCCTGTATTACTGGTTATTGAATGAACCTTGTGACTGTCCTACCGTCTGAACTTTTAACAGCTTTGTGGAGCATATAACCTTTTTGAGGTAGAGAGAGAACTAAATTCAGTCGAATTGGGTAAATTGAATCTGTTTGGCTTAACTGCTTGCAAATTTTGTTATCCACAGTTGGATGAGCTGAATTCAATTTGTTGTTAGCTGGCTAGCGTTCTTGGTTCTGGCTACTTCCTCTACTCATTAATTTTTCTGAGTCTGATTATTTAATAAATAGTTTTAAAATAAAATGATTTGTTTTGAATCTCGTATTTTAAAACAAATAATTAAATAAACGAAACAAAACATCGTTACTATTGCCGGCGAGTTTTCGACCGGGAAACTGGATGATACCGGCTAATAGCGAAACTGCGATTCAGTGGTTGGCGATCCGAAACCGCTGTCTACATTATAGAAGACGGCGTAATCTCAAACGGACATGGATGGGTCCGCTGATAGAAATTACGGGCCCCATGCTGAGTAGTTACGAGACCCTGAATATAATCTTTATGTTTTACAGATTCTAGTAATTGATGCTGTTGAGAGCCGTTATTCTATTAAATTAAAAAAAACCTAAATAATAAGCTTTGTACATCTGCTTTTAGTATTTTCCTGGCTGCTTGACATTGGCTATTCCCCCCAGCCCTCCACATATAGAATTTACAACCGTCCACAATCTACATCGGTAGCCAACATGCGTGCCCAATTAAAATTTATCATCAGAAGAACGTTAGAAAGAAAGCAGCCATCGCATACATGATGACTAATTTTTATTAAAGTTTAATTATGCCTATATGAAAACACGATAACAGGAAATTTAAAGAGGGCTCGGGGTTAGTCAAGTCCAGATAAGTCTTACAGTTTGAATACAAAATTGTTTGGGGGGGACGAGGAAGGAGGGAATTAAAAAATGGCTATATTCTGGAAGTGCCACCACGATCTCTACCACAACTACGTGTAGTTAGAAACTTACAAATAAATAACAAACGGAATAGGTACTTATTCTCCCCATGCACCGACATCTACACAGACTGCAACAAACAATGATCGGATAGGCGCCGGCATTGTTCAAATAATCCTCAAAGGGTACCTATCATCACGGGCAGTTATTCGGCCAGCATGGCATGCGTCATCGTCCATTATACCAAAAGTAGTTCTAAAGATTTTGAAGAGCAAAAACAACTGCAAACGATTTAGACAGGAATTGGCCTGTTTTCTGGTTGTCTCTGTGACTATATTTAAAAAGTCACTCGTTCGAGTGGGAATATATATATATATATGCATTAAATTATGTTATGGTATATATAATTCAGAACTAATATTAAGTATTTTTTCTATTATTATTAAACAAGAACCTGTTACAGCAATTTTTATACTTAATTTCAGCAGAAATTGATTTTTTTCCTCTAAACTACCTGGATATATTCATTTCGAGGTTCTTGACATACTTAACTTTGTTTTATTTTTTCAGCAATTAACATTATATTTGCATTTTATTTTCAAAAATTTAAATATATTAAGCAATAAACAAAAACAGTTTTGTTTATTATA
>OZ022242.1:38916452-38976452 GCA_963978895.1 Erpobdella octoculata | reverse complement strand
CAAAAATTAAATTATAAGCTTCGGAATAAACAAATAAAAAATTGTTTTGTAAAATAAAACAAAGAAATTGAATTATTATTTTATCTGAAGTATGGAGTTATCATTGGAGCTGGTGTTTCATTCCTGCTGCTTCTCTACCCCACAACCAAGCCCAAGATAAGGGTTGGTTTTTTATATAAGCAATTTATTATATGAGTTGATTTATTTAAACTTTTATTTATAGTTCTTCATATTTGTTTTATTTATCTAATTCTGAAAAAAATTTTATCCGCAGACTATCATCCAGAAATTCACTTCTGTAAGTGTGCTTTATAATATTTTAGAATAACTATATAGCCTAAAATATTTATATTTATAAATATTTATAAATAATATTAATATTATGTTAGATAATAATTATTATAAAAAATCAAATAATTATAATACTTTTCTAGCATTCTAACTTTTCAAGGTCACAACTCATATCTGAAAGAATTTACGATTATTAATTTCAGGGTGGATCAAACGAAAGGGAGATAAAATTGGTCACTTTCAATACAGGACTTCTTTACCCTGCAATCGAAAATATGAAAGACGTGCTAATTCCATTGTACAGCTCAGGTTTGTAGTATTAAGTAGTAGAAGTTTTGGCAGCAGCAGTAGCGGCAGCAGTAGTAGCAGCAGCAGAATACGTAGCAACACTAGTAGCAGCAACAGTGTACGTAACGTCAGTAGTAGCAACAACACTAACAGCAGTGGCAACAGTAACCGCCACTGGAGTAGTAGTAGTATTAGTTGTAGCAAAAGAAGCAACAACAGTACTATCAAGAGCAGCAGTTACAGTACCAATAGTAGTGGTAATAGCAGTTGTAGCAGTGTAACAGTAATAGTAGCTATTGCTATTAAAAAATATATTTGACTTAATTATCGTGGTTTTTTTCTGATTCAATTAACAGCTGACTTGCCGAAAGGAGTCATTCTCGACTTCCAACACGTAGCCTACATTGACACGACGACAGTACAAGGATTAAGACTGATGCTTGAAAATTTCCACAAAAAGAACATCCCATTAATCATCTGCCAATTACAGGTAACAGAAAATGAAAGAGGAGACAAATGAATGGAAAGAGGGATGGAGGGGGAAAAAGTGGGAAATTATAAGGGACAGTGACGTAATATTAAATAAAACCTGAAAATGATTTCAACTACCTGAAATGATTTTGTAAATTCTGATTTGTTTTTTTACAGAAATCTGCTAGGTCGATGCTGTTGCGTTCCAAAGCTAAACATCTTGTAATGGTAGATACGATTGAGGAAGCTGAAGACATTATAATACACGGTCAGTGACCTTTACTTGATGAACAATTAACATAATTACTAATTGATCAATCAACTATTTTAACGACATTTTATCAACTCGTTGATTATCTGAAACACTCGTTTGATCGATTGATTATCTGTTCAACCAAATCACAGGTGTTAAAGACAAAAACGGAAACGGCTCAGCACTTGATGCAAAGCAGAAAAATGGAAAAACTCCACCCAAAGCCCTTCCCTTGCCATCCCTCCAGGGCGTGGACAACCCTTCGTTTGTTGTGACACTGGATGATGAAGCTGGAAGCAAACCGGGATTTGTTAATGCTAAAAACAACAACAACAACAATGCAACATATGGAAATATTTAATGCCAATCTTAATGACTTTCTTGGATTGAACATGCAACGACTGAATAATAACCGGAAACATTTATTGCGGTATAACCCTGTAGACTTTTAGTCGTTTTCGTGATTTTTCCATTCACATTTTAATTGCAATTTTCTATAAATTTAGAATTTTTTATTTATATAATATTTTTCAGTTGCCTCAACAATGCACAGTATTTGCACATACTAATAATAAACTATCTTTAATATTAATTGCTTCACAATTTCATCAAAATGAAGCTGCCGCGTTTACACGGCTTAATTGCTGCCCACCTAACTCAATTTTTTTTAGCTAATTTCGCTACTACCTAGTTTTTAATCTGTACGAAAAACTTGAATGTTATAAGATTAATGATAAAAAGAGCTATTCTAAACCTTTAGAGATCTAAAGTTAATAACAATCTATTTTATTGTTTTTGAATGACTTTGTTTGTGTTCTTCTTCCTATCACATGAAATGTATATATGTTTTCTTAGCGTACAAACTGAATGGAAATCCAAGTTTGAAATATCTTTCAAGACTCAAAACAGTTAATCTATTATAAGCCATGTCAAGATGCATATTTTATTACCACATCATGTTAGAAGATTCTGACTAATTGACGAGATTGGGTCAATCACTTCAGCGTTTTAAGTTCTTATTGATTTGTTTTTAATTGTTGTAAAAGAAATAAATTGTACTTCCAACAGTAACTCATTCATTTAATTGATAATAAAAACTACATGACAATCCGTGAGCCATAGGATATCGTACGAATATAGATATTATATAAATATTATATCTATGCTGAGATATTATATAAATATTATATCTATGCTGAGATATTATATAAATATTATATCTATGCCGTAAACTGATTTGGTTTTAATCAGGGATAGATAAATGCCAAGATCATAGATATATATTTTATGATATTACGATATCTATAACCCAGACAATCTGACAAATCTACTCAAATGTCCACATTAGGAACATTCCAAGGCCAAGGGTGTGTTCTGATTCATGTAACAACCAGTTTGTCAAGAGCAGCCATGTAGGTACTCGACTTCCTATACTTTGCGTCTTTAGTGCTTAAAAAATTTAATTTTTAAGTTGAGCGCTTCACAATTTTTTCGATGACGTTACTTTGTTTATTTACGACTTACTTCCGATTAGACGCCGGCTTTTTGAATTGTTTCGGTGGACATTGTTGTCAGTTTTCTATTTTCTGTAAAAAAAAGACTGGGATGCTATATTAGATTACATTTTTTAATTTTGAGAACGAGTTCTCGCTTTAGAGATTTTGCTCCTGCAGAATTTGTTTGCCATGATATAAAAACATCTATCTAGCTCTAGCTTCTTTCTTCTTTTTTTTTCGACAACTTACAAATTGGAAGGCTTAATTAAAAATGTCTTTATTGAAACCCAAAAGTAAACCTGAATTTTATACAAATTTATATTTATGCTTGTTCCTGAAATGTTTATCTTATTATATTTTATTATAATTATTAATAAATATCTTCCAAGATTGAGCTAGAGTTAGACTAATTAATACTTTATCAAAATTGACATGCATACTTAAAAAACTAGCCTCCCAGTTCACTACAATAAACTAAAATAAATACATTGCTGACATGAAGATGTAATGTTTTGTTATTCACCTTCAAATGCAACCACTTCGATAAGGATAAGCTGTTAACATTGTTCAAAACCTGCAAAAATAAAACGTTTTAGTTTATAAGAAAACGTGCAGTTTTAGTTAACAGAATAAGAGTCCGGATCGTGTCTGCTGGACTGATTGGCACATAACTTTTAATATCATTTCCCGATAACTCAATAGCCGGCTAAGATTATTATAACTTTAAACTTTCGATAGTACGTGGCATACCTACCGTGGTCGTGATGGGTGACAAGGAAGGAACCAGGGTTTTGGTACCGGAAAGGGTTACGGGAAATGGCTATAATATTCATTAAAAACAGCAGGCGCATAAGTGACCGTTCATAGCAAACAGGGAGCTAGTGAGAACAACATTACACCATAGGATAGGGTCATATTAAAAATCACTCCTGTTCTGACCTGTAGCTCCAAGATTTATTTCTTACTATTTTTTTTCAAATGGAAGTAAATAACTTCGTTATGTTTCGTAAGTTGGTTTCGTCAGCAGCATAGGGATGGATGACTGTTCAGATGACCTAGCAGAACTCTTGGACTGTCAGAACAACGGTCGTTGTGTAGTTTTTTCCACGTTTGAAATTAGATGCGAGTGAGTAATCTTGGGTTTGTTGCTGCTAAGTAATTTGTATTTGTTCTAGATTTTGTTAAATGTTTTATTTTTCGGAACTTTTACGAGTAATCTTGAAAAGATTGGAAATTGGATAAAGCAAATTAAACACTGATACTTTTAATATGGAAAATACTATCCACTATTATATATTTATTTAAATTTTTCCATTGTAAACAGCTGTTCTCCCGGTTACGCAGACTGGAACTGCGAAGCAAACACAAACGCAAGTTAGTTCGAATAAACAAATAAACAATGAAAATGTATTAAAACTAGGGATGTGCCGGATATTATATTTCACCGGATATCGGCACATCCCTAATTCAAACATTTGTAATATTTAAAACTGTCATCGACCTTTGAATCATCATATAAAAAGTTCTCACGTGATAACGATGGCGATGATGTTGAACCCCGTGGTTAATTAAGGTTTTACCGCATCTATTTCTTTTTTTATTTTATTTTAAAGCCCCGATACCTTTTGAGGCCAAAGATTGCAGTCCCTTTGTGAGTTTAAAACAAGACTGTGCAAACGGGGGCAGGTGCTATACTGTACCAGATGAGACTGGCTTTTCGTTTGAGGTTAAGTGCAAGTAAGTGAAGTCGCATAAATTATGCTAATATTTCTATAACTATATTTATGTGTTTTATTAATTTTAGTAATGAATTGTTCATACTCAAAATTAAACGTATTTTCTTATGTAAACATGACTTTTAATAAAGGTGTCCGCCTGATTATTATGGGGAGAAATGTTACGCCACAGATTTGGGTGAGTTTACTGACATTTGTAACGTCGTCTGTATCCCCTTCATCTTAGATGGACAATTTCCATCATTTAATACCAGGAAGAAAACCATCAACAATAATTAATATTTTATTCTTTAAAAATATACTTTAGTAAAAGTTAAGAGAACTAAATAAATAGTTTTTTTAAACTTTACAATTTTTAGTGACAGTTCGAATGAACTGATAACAGGAACGTCATTTCTGTGGGGCAGGGGGTCATTGTCTCTCTGACGTAGTTTTGAGCCACCAAAAGGTAGACGTGGGCCTCCCAAAATGCTCTCAGAAGTTTTAAGTGAAACCTTTTGAAATTTGAGTCATGAAGTGGTGACGGTGGAGTGGGCCCTTGTGTTTCAAAAAAAATCAAAAGGTTTTGGGAGCAGTACCTGCAACTACCCTCCACCCCCGGTCATCAGCTATTTTTAAGTAAAAATTGCAAAAGCTTTTGAAAACTTCTAGGATAAATTGGGTCCTTGAAACAAGCTGCCCCCTCCCTCCTAGGATTTGCTGAAATGACGTCCCTGACTGATCATAAATTATACATTCTATGATTCATTCCATGATGTGCATCATGTCTTCTTATACTTGTATACGTATACATTGCGTGAAGACATTGATGTCATCAAGACGAGCGATGAAGAAACGTCGAGCATCTATGGCTACGGCACCGGCATGACAGCTGGTGTTCTTCTGCTGCTACTGCTAGCTGTCATAGCTGGCGTTGGATTATGGTTAAGTAATTAAATAATGTTTTAATTAATTATTTTCTTAAACTTCGGCATAGTAATGATGATGATCGTGGACGGATTATTATTATTAGATGATAATGATGATAGCGATAAAGACTGTAATGTCGACAAAGTCTAGAGTCTGAAAATGATGGAATTCACACCAGCCAATCTTCAACTTTTCTAAACAGGAAGAGAAACAAAAAAATCCAAAGACATTCGAAACGAGACTCTCTGCGTTCTTCAAGACTAACCAACGCGAGTCAATACCCGACCGATTTAACTATCGAAGTGATCGACAAAAGCTTCAACAACAACCTCAATCGTAACAC
Source organism: Erpobdella octoculata (assembly GCA_963978895.1). NCBI lineage: Eukaryota > Metazoa > Annelida > Clitellata > Hirudinida > Erpobdellidae > Erpobdella > Erpobdella octoculata. The sequence continues at coordinate 38,970,665 of OZ022242.1, read as the reverse complement.
CGTTGATGGAACAACAACACCAACAACGTCTGGCAATCGGGAAGTAATCACGATCAGAGAGAATGATGCTAGTGGTGGTGGTGGTCAGTCCTCCTCGAAAAGCTTCGCAGCGCTGTCGCGCTCAAATGCGACCTCTTTGCTACCTCTGACTCTCTGATCTCGAACGAAAGAGGCCAGCAACAGATGGATATTTTCAACAGGTCGTCGGAAAAAATAGAAAAAGGCGAGTTGGAAAATGTCAGAGCTCTGTGGGAAATTTGATGAATGAGTGAATTAAATTCGAATTTGGATTTTTTTGTTTATTTGGATGATAACTGCTGGGGAAAGTGTTGTTTGATCCGACTGATTGCTATATTCGGGGCTCATGATTGATGTCTTCACTTGAATTAATTATATTAAAAGTATTCTTCAGCCTAATAATTTCACTGAAACTGATAGGTCATACAATCGAGAGCATTTTTGATAGTTTCTTGCAAAAGTAAAATCTAGCTAGCGGGTAACAATCAAATTTATGAAGAAAGGATAATAGGCTAATCAAAATGCCAGACTGTTAACACCGGGTGTAAGGTTACATAGAAAACTTTTGTTCTATGGCCCGACTACAATAGCGGCTAGTGTTGCAAACGCTGGTGCTGCTACTGGGCCGAAATGAATAATAATATCAGACGTCGGTGTATAGATGAACAAATTATCCTTAACAAAGAGCAAGCGTTAAAATAACCGACTCATTATTGTTATTATTATTATTATTGCTTCTCGTGCTGAAGAAAGGGCCGAAGTTAAGGAGCCGTTGAAATTTTTTGCGGAGAGAGTGATGATGATAATGATAGTGATGACATATTGGATAGTGATGATAGCGTAGGTGAGTACAAAGATGGTAATTTATTGTTAGGTGATATATTATGTAATAAGATCGCTATCTTCGAGACTTTCGGTTGCTGATTTTTAGTGTATTACAGTTCCCCCCACCCCCTGGTACGTAGTATCAAAATACCGCAATTGATTATGATTTGTTTCTATATTATCACAACTTCCTACCACCATAGCCATCACAGACGTTATCGCCGATGTGATTGTGTGATAACATCTCTCTGACTGTGGGGTGTTGTGCAACAGCAGATATGGTAATAATATGTCGACGATGGGAGCCTATGTGGAAAGCGAAATATACTGGCAAGATGAAAGAGTTGCTTTGCTTTCTTTCTCTTGTGGAAAATAAGTGGCGCGGCAATGGGGATGTCAAATTCTGGCTGGGGGGTTTCAGTGGTGATGGTTAAGAATATGGTGAAGCTGGCTACTGGCTTTGGAGATGGTGGTGATTATGGTGATAAAATACAGCTGTAGTAATGGCGATGAGGAAAATGTTAAACGCGGTAGCCTTAAGTTTTAGTTTTAAAAAAAAATTGTCAGCCCAAAAAAAATTATATTGGTCTCTAAGCAGGTGACTGATTTTCACTAATTGTTTCGTAGTTAGGAACCCTTCCCCAACTTTTTCTTTTCATAATATAAAACGTGTTTTTCTATTTTCTGTTTATGATATTTTTTGCTATTTTTCTACACCCGAATGTGCTCGTTGCTTACAATGAGCCAGTTTTATTAATCATAGTTTCGCTATGTGCCTAACTTTTTTTTACTCGCTGCTACTACTAAACCACCGCTACTATGTGCACTAGTCATCCATCCAATGAGTCAGAAACTTTTGTCCGATACCCGGTACGGTTTTACTTCTCTTTTATCTCTCATTTCTCATTTGTGTGTCTATTCGTCGGTTAGTCTGTCTGTCTGTCCATTGTCCTTTAAATGTCTGGTTTTATTCTGTAACGATGAATTTAACTTACTGGGTTTTGAATTTCATTCTTTATCATCGTTCCTGAATTCGTCCAACCGAGCTTTTTAATATTCAATCGTTCATTCATTCATCTACCTACCTACCATCCATCCATCCATTCATCAGTCAGAGTAGAGATTTGGAGATTTGCACAAGGACACCAGCCGACGTGAGGATTTGTTGGTTCTTCATTGAGAAAAATCTCTCGCTGACTGCATTCTTTTACTCTTACCTTGACTCCACTCCTCGTCTTCTAATTCGTCATCACCACCACTACCAGCACAATTATCATAATTGTCATCATCATCTTGCCATCGTTGTCGTCGTCATCATCATCATCATCATCATCATCATCACCATCATCATCATCATCATCATCATCATCATCATCATCATCATCATCATCATCATGGTCTTTCAATAAAAATAAGTTACTATGCTGTATGTACAAATGTACATCATAACTAGAGCCGATTTCACAGCAGGTCTGCCATTTGCTGAACTAAAAACTGTCCTAGATGAGGTCACACCACCGCTGACCTCAACTCGGATCGTTACGATCATTTAGCTAAACGCATACATACATACATACATACTTTAGAGCCACATTCGCAAGAGGTCAGAAAAGCCTACAAATATACAAAGACACACAGATGCACAACTGGAAGCGTGACCTCGTATATATGCAAAGCGACCAGCGGTCAGCGGTCTAATAATAATAATAATAATAATAATAATAATGCTAATAAAATAATAATATGCATAACAACAGCAATAATGACTTCTGTGGTAGCGAACTGAAAACGTAAGAGCAACACCAGAGTTTATCATAAGAAGAAAATAATAACAGAAGCTCAAGTTTCTTTTTCATTTCCTTTCTTTCCATCCATTCATCTCCATCTTTTTCTTTTTGCACGAGAGAACCATTCTCCCTCATCCATATTTGTTGTTGTGTATGTGTGTGTGGTTTGTAAGCGCTCTCATTTTCGCAACGTTGTCGGTCTGTGTCGCCGGAGTTGAGTTGAGTAAGGAGAAAAAAAGCTGTACATCTTGCTGTTTCAGAAATTCTTTTTAAGTCAATTTTTTATTTAGAAAAAAACAATAATTAACAAAATACTATAGGCTGTCATCGAGTTTGCAGAAATAAAATTTGAGACCTACTAGGGTACAAGTAGGTTAAGTTTGGTCCAGTGAAACAAGATCAAGTGAGTTCGATGTTTTTTCGTAGTTGTTAACTTGTTAGTTCTCAGTTTTAGTTGTTTTTGATTGTATTTTAGCCAGTTGTGTGCTGTTACAATGGTAGTTAACAATTATGCAAAATTAAGTGTCACCAAACTATAGAAACAGTTTAATCTGATTTAATTCCATTTTTATTATTCAATAATTGTACAATACAATTATTATATTAACCACGCCCTTCGATCGTACATAGTTTTCGTCACGTCACATGTCGGGAGCATTTATTTATTATCGCTCAGAGCATAGATAAAAAAGTAATCAACACGTTCTTTATAGTTCTTTGGAAACCGGGTCACCTCGTCTGAGACACAGAAGACTGGAATGAACGTGCGAGACTACGATAAGAATAATAATGAAAATAAAAGAATTGAAAGTAGTGAGAGAAGAGAGAAGATAGTGAATGCTCCAAAGAGAGTGTGAAAGAATGCGTCCTTGGTATTTGAGATTCCTTAACAAAACAGGTTGCTTTCCTACTGGTGAAAAAAGCTATCTCATTCCTCTGTTTTGCTCTGATGCTTACTATCTTGAACTGCTCCGTAAATTATTGCTGCTGCAACCACTAGAACGGCAGTTGCTCGTGTCGCTACGATTTTTTTTAGTTTCGGTCACGGTTAATGTAGGTATATAGAATGCGATAAATGTTTAAGTGGGGCTTATGAAGCTATTATACGACTGGCAACAAATATTGTCAGTGCCGGGGCTATGATTTAAAAATTAGTTGACCCCTTTACTGATAGCTGTCGTAACGCATTTTCCCCTTAAAAATAAGAAGAGAGGTAGTTGTATTTTATTTTTTTTAGAAAATATTTCCTAAAGGAACTAAACTTTTTTTTGAAAATGATCGATGGTGGAAAGAGAAAAGTGGAGTCTCCTTAATTTATGAAATTAAAATAGCAATTATTAATATAAATTTTTATCACATTTCATGTCACCATAATTTTGGGACCCCTTAAAGCCTGGGTTTCTTCCCCCTTCTGATCGGGGGTTTGGAGAGTAGAGAGTAGTAACCACGGCATAGAATATTGTAGTACCTCTGGTTTCGCTACTACATTCCAAGCCCTGCAAAGAAGCACTGAACCAATTCTTTAGCCTATATATAATACTGTAGTACGCTAATACTTGTCCTGTGCTAATTTGGGTACTATATAATTACACAAAATATTTTTACGCAAAATAATTTATGAAAATAAAATACATGCACTGAACCGCCCAAGACGGTGTAGTTAACTGTACAAATAGATGATGCAAAGAATGGGGTGGAAATGGATAATTACTCGAAGATGAAGAATGAAACCTTGCAGTAATTATTTTAATTATTTTAAACATTAAGACTACCTACACTGGATTGTGTATATGCAGTGATATACGTGAAATATTACTTGCAATATATGCATAAGGATAGATGTGAGAAGAAAATCCCTAGTAAATAGAAAGAGAGCAAAAGAAAGACATAAAAATTGTGTAAAAAACAAAGGTGTAAGACAGGGAGAGATGAGGAGAAAGTGAGAGAAGCAGAGGAAAAAGCGAGAGAGAGAGATGGGGGAAAGTGAGAGAGAGAAAAGTGAGAAAAACACAAACAAACAAACAAACAAACGAAATAATTTCGCAGACGAGCTGTTATAAAAAAATATAAGAAAGAAATTCTCCCGTAAGTAAATGATTATCTGATGGCTTAGTTTCTCGTCCTCTTTTTCGACAATATATCTCTTTTCTTTCCATCTTATCCAAGCCTACTTTTCAAGCGGTTGTACTTATATTTCCGTTAAGCTGAGAGATTCAACCACCACGCGTATACCCTCAATACATAAATAATTTTATTAATTCAAAATCCTAAACGTCATATCGCAAATCTAAACATCATAATCATTCTAAGCTTTGCCACCATTCCAAATGTCATACCCATTTTAAACGTCACCACGTCACCACCAATTTAAACGCCGCCATCATACGAAAAGTTAACACCATTCTAAGCGCCGCCATTCTAAACGTCGTCACCATTCTAATCGTCATCATAATTCTAAACGTCCTCACCATTCTAAATATTATCACCATTCTAAACGTCATCACCATTCTAAACGATATCACCATTCTAAACGTCATCATAATTCTAAACGTCATCATAATTCTAAACGTCATCATAATGCTAAACATCATCACTATTCTAAACGTCGTCATCTTCTAAACGTCACCGGTATTCCAGAAGTCATCATCATCGCGCAGGTGTCATTTGAAGACCTAAGAAAACCCTTAAAACTTCCACACATCTCTCTCTCTGAAGTCTTCATCAAACAGCGGCATGGAAAAGTATGTGAACTTTAAAATTAGGAATTTAAATTTAAATATATATTTTGGTATGTCGTAAACAATATTTCTTGTAATTATTTAAACCCTCCTCGCTTCCTTTATAACAGCGGCTATGGAAACGCTCAGCACGGCAACGGCTATACTGGCAGCAGCAGCTACCAAGACGACAACGCTGTAGCTCCGATGATTCTGAAGGCGCTTAGAGTTGTCGAGCAGATCGAAAGCGAAAGTGATGTTTTGGAACTTCATTGCGACGTCCTCGCTTGGCCGGAACCCAACTGGAAGTGGACCAAAAACCTCGAAATAATTGAAGATAATTTATCAGGCCAGTATAATTACATTAAATTTATTCATGCGTTAATATGTATTTTTGAAAAAAGGAGATAATAAAAAAAACAAAACAAAATTTTTGCCTAGCGAACTAATTGAAAATTATATTAGTTTCTAGCGAGTGTATATAATTTTTCAACAAAACAAAACGACTCTGGCGAATGAATTTGAATAAACACAATTCTTATTTAAGTTATTAGAAAATAAATTATATATATATATATATACAAGCCTTTTGGTCGTTAGAGATACCCGAAAAATAACTCATTCCATTACAATTTACAGGTCATCATGCAATTCGAGTTGATCCCCTTCCCTCCAATGATCCGGCCTCCGAGTTTACTGACTGCTTCCGTGGAAGACTGATCCTCTATGGGGTGAACTTCTCAGACGAGGGAGTATACGAGGTGGAAGCCTCTAATTTTCTGGGGGATGCCACGTCAGCTGTCAAGCTGAGTTTTGAAGGTCAGATGAAAAATTATTTTGATTGTTTTTCTCATAATATCTAATCACCTTTTTTGTCCGTTTCATTTCTTCTTGCTGTATCTCACTCGCTACTCGTCTCTCTCTCACTCTAACTTTTTAATTTTTAATTATATTCGTTTACTCATTTAACGACTTGCCCATTTGCTTAATTACCCAATTATTTAAGTTGCTCGGAAAACTCTTCCGAGTGAAAATTCTCGGAAGCGTTCCGCCGCCGACTAATTCGCGCCGCTCAAGAGATCTTTGTTGTTACTCTAAAATACTTTTATGGCTTATAGTTGAAGCGCTGGTTTTTTGGACTTTTTTTTGCCTCCTTCACTCTTATTAGAGGACTTGTTCTTTATTTCTCTCATTTTATGGTTATGTTGTTTTTTTAATGGCAGATACTCCGCCTCATCTATTAAAAGTACACTCCAGATCACACATATCTGCTGATTGCCATTACGTACCTTTGGTCACTAATATAATAATATTGATGATGGTAGAGATGATACAAATAATTGTGGTTATAGCAGTGGCGTGATGATTATGATAACTGGTAGAGATATTTGTGTAATGTACGGATAACTGTTTTGTTTTGTGCCAATACCTAATATTACAACTTTCGCTACTTGCACTGCATTAGTACCTACCTACTACCTATCTACCAAATTACCCGTTATTTGCACTGGTACCAAAAGTACAAAATGTAGACATTATTTGCCTACTTAACAACCAAAGTTGCCATTATACAACTTGCAGTGTTCTTATCATTGCCAATTATCATTTTCATATTGTAACTATTACTTTTTTATCTTTTCTTTCGAAATCATCATCAACACTATCGCTTTATCACATTACCACTACCACAACCACAGTCAATACAACAGCCAGCACCACTACCACAGCTACCTCGCCATAAAACAACATCATCAACAACAAAAACAGACAATTACTAAATTTTTGCGTTCTCGAGGGCACGAGGATATAAAGGAGATATTTATAATATTTCTCAATATAATCTTTTCCCATTCTCACTTTCGATAATTCATTTTTTATCTACCTTTTTATAACCTTTAATTTATTTATTGCAAATTAATTTTTAAATTTTTTTTTGCTGCAGGTGGAAAAAGCGCGGAAACGATAAAAAGGTGAGTGTTTTTCCACTTTTTTATTTGGCTTGTATTCTTTTGGGAAACGCTTTTCTTCATTTCTTACCTGTTTGTTTGTTTACATGTTTTTTTATGTTTTAAGAGGTGTGGTAGGTGATGGAGAGATAGAGAAGAAAAAAATGGAGGGGGGGGAGAGAAAGGAGAGGGAGAAAGGGGGAGAAAAATGTTTTTTTACAAACAAGATATCTTATGAAACTATTATACTGATACATAGCTAGCGGTGATCATAAGATGATGGCAAGAAAGACATTTATTTATCGGCGAATATCTCTATCTACATCTCTTACTTTCCCCTTCCTCTTTTTTTTTGTCTCTCCCAGTCCTTCCTTCTTTCTTCCCATCGTGGTTCGTTCGTTCCCTGTGAGTCCAACAACCATCTTAAGTCAGTAAGTGTCCGTAAGATTGTGTGTATGCGTAAGTTTTATCTGAGGAATGTTTGGAATTTTTGTTGCAGCGCTTTTTTCTTTTGCTTTGCTCTGAAATGATAAACAAACGAAGAAGACGATAAATGAGTGAATGAATGAACGAATAAATGAATGAATTCTCCTTGTCACTACAAATTCTTCGCATTAATATTATAGAACAGGTGCCCGTTTCTATATCTCTTTTTCTTTCATTCATTTTTTCTGTTCTCTATTTTATTCTTTTAATCTCTTTATTTCCATTTAATCGGTCTTCTTTCTTTACTTTCCATTTGAATATATTATTCTCATTTTCACCTTCGTAATTTTTCTATCGAAAGTTTTTCATCATTTTTTTAATTTTTTATTTTTCTATCTGTTATCTTTTTTCACAGCTTCGATCTTTTTTCTCTCTTTTTTATTCTTTTTTTCAGTTTTTAACTTTTTTATAATTTCAAGTGTGCATGCATGTAAATTTTTTTCAACCGATTGACAGAAGACAAATGAAGTTAGCGATTGATGAATTACCAAGGAGATTGTTGATTTGCGGAGTGATTGACAGACGGATTCCAAGAAGAGTGAATGCGGTGATTGATGAAGAATGAAAGGATTGAATGAGTGCAGTGATTGATGAAAAATGAAATGATTTAATGAATGCATTGATTTATTGATTTATTGATGAATAATGGAATGAATGAATGAAGGTATTGAGGATGAATAAAATGTTTTATTGAATGAATGCAGTAATTGGTGAAGAATAGAATGATTGAATGAATGCAGTGATTGAAGAATGGAATGAATTACATCTGAAAAACCGCTTAACGAGTGCGGTTGATGATGTGGTGACCGATGGAGATGATGGAAAAAAGAGGAAAAAGAAAGAAAGAGAGAGAAAGAGACAGAAAGATAGAGAAAAAGAGAGAGAGAGAGAGAGAGAGAGAGAGAGAGAGAGAGAGAGAGAGAGAAAAGAGAGAGAAAGAGATTGAACAAAGGATCGAACCAATGAGTACAAATAGAACTAACTGAACAAACAAGTGAACGCTGAATGATTTTATGAATGGACAACCAATGAAGCAGACGGTCACGTGAGTTTTGTGTAGAAAAAAAATATGAATGAAAAAAAATTATGAGCGTGAAAAAAGAAAGAAAATAAAAATGCGTAGAAAATATTCATAAAAAACAACACTTGATGTTGGGAAGAAAAGAAATAGGAAAGAGAAAAAAGAGAGAGTGAGAGAGAAAAAGAGTGCGAAAGAAAGAAAGAAAAGAGAAAACAAATACATATATATATACACCTATACTTATAAGCGGAGCAAACTGAGACAAAGGAAATTGCTTTGAAAGATCATCATCATCAGCAGCATTTTAGTCAACAACAATGATTTTATACGGAAGAGATTTTATACGTCAAATTATTACGATTTTTATAAACAAAAGAATTATAAAACTAAATGGAAATTTAAAAATGAAATAAATAAATATCGAAATGGTTGTTGAATAGAGATGACAGTTACGAAGATATTTGTTTGATGTTCTGCCGTTGTATAAATTGGTGATATAATAATAACTTCCTTTGTTTCCGATAAATCAATTGAAAAGATAGAAAGAACGAAAAGTAAATTTAATTTTTTCTTTTAAATAATTAAAAAAATACTGTTGATTTTTAAGTGTTTTTTATTTTTTTATATTTATTTATCTAATTTGATTTTGAAATTACAAATCATTCAAATCTGTTGCACTCCATTTTTCCGAGCAAAAAATTTTGCTAATTAAAGTCAATATGATGTTTATTAAGTAGTTTATCAATTAATTTGAATGTTGAGGACATTAAATGTAATGCTAGTATGTTTACGTAAATTTTAAATGTAATAATAATACGTTTACCTGAATTCAGAATGTAATATTATTATATTTATACAAAAATACAATGTAATATCAATATCAACATTCATAATTGCAAATGTATGTATACAATTTGCAGTGGTATTGCAAAATTTATCGAAAAATTGTGGAAAGGTTAAGTATTGAAAAATGAGATGAATTTATTAAAAAAAACAAATATCCGTATTTTAAAAATTGTTAATTAGGAAAAGATTGGTTGAAATGGATTATTTTGACATTAATTTCTTAAGATTTAAAAGGCAACTTTTCAGTGATGTTAACCATTGCAATGTTTACTAATACAATAAATTTTATGTTAATATTAAAATAGAGTTCCGTCATTTTTAACGAGTCACAATTAGTATTTACATATAACTACCACGTTATCTATATATATATAAATCTCGTGTCATAGTGTTTGACTTCAAACTCCTCCGAAACGGCTGAACCGATTTTTATGAATAAAGCTTTCCTGAAAGTTTTAGAGCTCTAGGTGGTCGAAAAGTGGGAAAGCGACCGGGAGCGTGAGAGCAAGCAGGAAAGGAAACGGGAGCGTGAGAGAAAAACGAAAGAAAAACCTCTAAAAAGCCCGGGCAACCCACTAGTAATTCTATAATATTAATAATATATTTACAAAAAACCATGTAATATGAATATACTTACATACGTCTACCATGTTATAATTACATATTTTATTTGGTCCTTAACGCTGAAAAAGTGACAAGGACTGGAATAAACATCAACAACATATTATATTAACACAAATCCACCATGTAATATTAATATATTTAAAAAAACTACTATGTATTAAATATATACCTACACAAAAGCACAATGTAATATTAATATATTTACATATATCTACCATGTTATAATTACATATTATATTAACACAAAACCACCGTGTAATATCAATATATTTACACAAAACACTATATATTAATTATATATTTACACAAAACCACGATTTAGTATTATATACATACAAAAAATCACCATGTTAATTAATATATTTACATACAACCACCATAAGAACTTCCTATAAAATCTACTCTCATTAATCCTCTCATAGAAAAATTAGCCTCAGCATTGGTCCCTGGAGAGGAGAGCAAATTTTCATAGAGTGAAAAGCGGAAGCAATTTTTCTCCAGTGTCTGATTAGCGGGATTAGATTGCATATAAAATAAAACTTCTTACTAAATTTCATATATGTACATAAAACCACCAAATAATTTTTACATGTTTATATAAAAGTACTAGGTAGTTTTTATATGTTTATGTAAAATGTAGTACTATGTAGTTTTTATATGTTTATATAATTTTTATATGCTTACCTTAAAACACTAAGTAATGTTTAGGTTTACATGGAACAACCGAATAATTTATGTGTTTACATAAAATCACCAAGTAATTTTTATAGGTTTACACGGAACTACCAAGTAATTTGCATACGTTCACTCAGAAGCACTTAGTAATTTTTATATGCTTACATAGAAGCACCAAGTAATTTTTATATGTTTACATATAACCACCAAATAGTTTTTATGTTTACATAAAATTACCAAGTAACTTTTATGTTTATTTAAAACCACCAAGTAATTTTTATGTTTACTTAAAACCACCAAGTAATTTTTATTTTGTCTTAAAACCACCAAGTAGTTTTTATTTGTTTACATAAAAGCAGATGTTACCTGTAAAAAAGGTAAGTTTATGACCTCAAAAATTTAAAGATGTTAGCGAACGAAAGCCGGCTTCTGTTCGTTAAATCATCTGCGGCTTCTAAGGTCGATGTTTTGACGATTTTAAGTGTGTTTTCAACAATATTCAACCGGATTCTCAACATATTCTACATGTTTTCCACAATCATCCTCTCCGCTCTCGCAATAAGTGTAGCACAGCAACCTGTTGAAATGCAATGCCTGTTAAAGATAGTTTTTATTCACAACATCTGCCAAGACGTCTTACAACATTCATCAACACTTCGTCAACTTCTTTCGGGCGCCATTCAACGCACAACAAGTTTTCCACAACGGTTGCTGAAACATCTCTCAACACGAGTCGTCAAAATGTAGATTTTTCAACATTCAAGAAAACTTATCATTTTTTTTCTCTCTCGCTAAATAACCATGTGACTCGCTAAAACGGACTGCGCACTTGGTGTCTCGGCATTCCTCAAATATGTAAGCGCGGTAATTAACCATTCCCACAGCACTTGCTATCACCACCACCATCACCATTGTTATCATTATCACTACAAACATCATATTCACCACCACCACCACTTGATGAAGTTTACTTCTAATTCGTTGGTGTGTGAACACAAAAACATCAACCTTCCTTTCCGCGATCACGTGCTCGCATTGTTCTTTGACCGCCTTATGTTCTTCTCGTTTTCCAGCCCGTACTTTAACATCATGTTATTGTCTTTATTATTATTATCATTATTATTATTATTATTGTAATTATTTAATAAAGGGATGTACTAATTGCATTGTTTTAATTTATTAAAAGGTTTAAACGAATAAATGTTTATATATTGCTTACATTATTGAAGTTATTAATTGTAGAAGTCTTTGTTTTTCAAGCGAAAAGAAAAAAAAGACTCCATCTGGAGACAGTAAAAGCAGAAAAAAGAGCCGCTCTTCCAAAATGGCGGACGAAGGACCTTCACCTTTACCGCCACCGCCAGCCCAGGTCGTTGCGAAAGAGCAGCAGCACCATTATTCTTTCGTTGTCAATGACAACGGACAGCTGACCATTGGTATGGATAAACTCAACGTGATTGGACCGGTAGCGGTCACGTGGTATGCTGGCGGAAAGGCGGTCGTCAAGGATGGCGAGCTGGTCGTCAAGGAGGCTGGATCGAAAATGCCGGCTGCCAACGGAGGTAGCAGCAATTCTCATCAGAACGGGGGAATTCCCAAATACGATTTCGAATGTTTCTACTCGGACGAAAGTGAAACCAACAACTGCGACTCTCTTATCTGCATTTCGTCGAAACTGTACATCAACGAGGTGAGATTAAGCTTAGCTCGAATCATAATCACGACCAGTTTCATCATCGTTATCATCACCACCAATACCGTTGGTGTCACCATCGTTACGTTAACTGTTATCAGATAAGTGAGAACGATTGTTGCATTTACGAATGTCTCGTCAGAGGTCAAGTTCAAGATCAGGAGTTGAAAAGAAAGTTTGAACTAACGAGTGGTAAGCCAAAATATGCTTCATTGTGATTCTTTATTTAACCCTGCTTTAACGCTATTACAAACTTTCTTGATGTCGTCATCATTATCATCATCATAACCATTATCATCATCAGTACTGGCGTTATCTCCATCAGAATAATATCGTCACAAACACCTCCACCATCGTCATCAACACTGCCACTATCATCTCCTTTTCTTTTAATATACCTACTTCAAGAGTGGAAACTGCTTGTAGTAAAAAGCGGTTAAAAATAGAGTTTTATGATCATGATCATCATCAGCATAATCATCATCATCAAAAAACTCATCGGTCTGCGATATAAATCTGTTGAGACTCGAACTCTAGACTGACGACTAGCCGGCAGAGACCAATTTCTAATCGGCAATCTCCTCCTCTTTTCTCTTTGATTATTATTATTATTATTATTATTGTGCTAGTGTGATAATTCAAACTCCTTTTTTTCTTTTCTCTTAATCGTAATAATAAAAATTCAATTTCTTTTTTTCTTTTTTATGATGAACATTCCGAAAGAGTAACCTAAGAAGGGTTTTTTTGCTGCTCCATCCGTAGCAAGTGGAGTCTGTGGTGGTGGTGATGATGATTATGATATGATGATCGTGTTAGAAACAGCGGTTGTCATAGTGATAGGAACAGAAAGATCAGAAATGCTGAATTCTATGCGGTGATGATGATGATGAAAAAAATGATGATGATGATGATGTTGATGATGATGGTGGTGATGATGATGATGAAGCAGGTGCGGGATGATCAAGGCAGCAGAAACCAATGCGTACCTCTCCCCATAGAATCTCGATCGTTCATTTCTCTCTCTCCCCCATGATTTGTCTTCATATATGTAATATATATTTTGATATCATCCTTCAACACGGCAGTTTTTTTAAATCAATTCTTTCTAACACTTAATTTCATTTTTTTCTTCTGTCTAGATTTCTTAGAACGGTTGAAGGGCAACAGGGGAACCACTGTAACTAAAAAAAAGAACATTAAAACGAAAAAATCAGAAAACGAAGTCATTGAAAAATCATCTGCTGCCAACGATACTTCCTCTTCCGGTAAAGTTTCGAAAAACAAAATGTTGAAAACGCAAATCGAAGATACCAAAAACAAAGAGAATGCGGTAGCAAACGGAGAAGTTTTGCTCAACGGCGATGCTTCGAACCATTTCGAACATCTTGACCAAAACAAAACGGAATCAGAGCCATCGCCACTTCTTGCGCCCCTTCAGCAGCAGCAGCGGGAGCTAACAAGCGAAGCGAGCCGAAACAACAGCGCCGACTCAGCCAACGAGAATCAAATCAGAACAACCAATATCTTTCCAGTCATCACTATAGCTGACAGAGCTGATATTGACATTGAAGCTGACGATATCGTCATGGATCTACCGAGGATCCCAAGCAGTTAGTTGATGATGATGATGAAAACTTGTTATTTACAGATAATTGATTTGATGGCCCGCAACGTAATTGCTTCTTTATGTTACCAACAATGTGATTAGCTGATTAATTGAGATTACTAATGGGTAAACTGGTCACTTTTTGATTTCAGGAGTGGCTTCAAGACGGAGCAGTATTGAGGATAGCTCTTTCGGTGAGAAATAGAACTATTATAATTTATTTCATTTAAAATATCTAATATGAATAAATAGTTTTTTTAAGTTATATGATTAAATAATATGAAATTACCCACCTCTATTTAACTAGATTTGTCCTTCTTGGGTCAAATGACGCTACAAGTTTTCCAACCGGTTTGAACAATTCTTGTTGCTACTACTAATAATTATAATTAGCCATAAATTCAATCATTAAAAAAATAAATTTTTGTTTATTATAATAAATGTAATTGTTTTTTTAAATTTCCAGCCCGAGACACCACCGTCTCGCGAGACGAGGACGAGGCGTGACTCCGGCTCGAGTGTCACTTCGGATCCTGGAGCAAACGAAGGTGAAGTTCTCCCCATAATCATCATCATCCCTTTTTTCATAATTATCATTCTGCCCTTTCATTATTTTTAATTAACTTTAAATCTTGAATTTTCGAGTAGTTCCAGAAACTCCCCCAGTCAGTGTTGAAGCCAAACCGAGACTGAGGTGAGACTAGCAATATACTTTATTATTAATAAATTAAAAATTATTTGAAATTAATAATACGTTATACCTAATACGTTTTTTCGCCACGCCAGAAGTCGTAGGAGAATGGCAATGCCCGTTATGGAAGATGTCAATTTATCCGATGCTCCAGGTAATGATAATGATGTTGATGGCAGCGGTGTTACAAATAACAAATTGATTTTTGTTTCACCAGCGGACGAGAACGAACCGCCATCTTCTATTCCGACCTTCCAGCGGGGAAGGAGGATGTCTGCTATAGACATATCTAAGTCCACTCAACAGAGACTGCTCAGGGTGAGTCAGTGAATGTCCTTGCTAAACGCAGTATTTTGTTGATTAAATAAGTTATTGGTGACGGATTTAGGGACACAATCAATCAGTTTTTTTGTTGAACAATCGAATTTTGATATAATGCAATATCGTCACCATTTTCTCCACCAGTTATCTCAGATATCAACGACTCCAAATACTGCTTCCGATTCGCCATTTTCTCCGGCCACACCTGAGGTGACCTTCCTCAACCCGGACATGGAACTGTTCAAGCAACGTCGCATGCTCCAGCAACAACACATAACATCCAGGAGACAGTCGCTGGCTGAGATCATACCCGATTGGCCGTCCCTAGACTCGGGTAGTAAGAAGGACTTTCGTTTATCAGAGGTAAGTAACTTGAATAATTAAAGTGTCCTTGATCTTTTAATTTTTTCTACATGGCTGTACATGTTTGAAACATTTGTTCAGAGATAACACCAAAAAAAATGTTATAACTTAATACAAATAACCTGTCCACTCACCAATACATACAATACAGGAACGATTACTGAGCAGTGGAACATCTGGCAAGCTGGACTTCTTGCCGCAACGATTCATCGACGTAGAAAACATCGAGATGCAGCAGTTTGAAAGACGAAGAAGTTCACTAGTGGCTTCCAGGAGACGCAGTTTAGCCGAAGTGATACCAGACTGGCCTCAGCTACAAAAGCCAAAAGAGGTAGTTTTAGATTTCCAGCTTCTTAATATTTACCTCCATCTAAAATATGCAGCTGAAACATCTGAGAGCGGATTCGTCACCGTTTGCCATTTTAGAGCGGCTAAGCTGAATGACGTAAAAATGATATATTTTGTTCAAATATTGTCCAGTTATTCATTCAAACCAACCAACCGTTTCTTCAGAAACTGGATTTCTGGTTGGACGACCTCGAGGACGTTACGTCTCACGACGAGGACTCGCGAGCCGAGCTGTCTTGTCGCTTCTCCAATGCCAACGTGAAGGTGCGCTGGTTCAAAGGAGACATGGAGATCTTCCACGGAGAGAAGTACAACTTTCTGGTGGACGATGACGGAGTGATCAGGCTCATCATTCAGAGGATCGTCAAAGAAGACGAGGGACGTTACACCTGTCTTATTAACAAAAGGTCTACGTCGGCAGAGCTTGTGGTAGAAGGTAAGTAAGATGGAAAAAAAATTGAAGCTACTAACTTACAAGTTTTCGGGTTTAATCGGCAAAGCTGGTAAGATTTATTGAGTTTGTGAGACATTTTAATTTAGAAGATCTAACATAGAGAGTTGTAAATTAACTAGCTTAAGCGCCTGTTACAGAGAAAGAGTACCACTTTGACCGCAAGATGCTGGCTTCTGTGACTGTTAAAGAAAGAAGCACTTTGGTACTTGAATGTCAACTTTGTGACATCAGACCCGTTGTGACCTGGGCCAGAAACTCTGAGATGATCGAGGTAATGAGTCGATAGTCTGCTGAAAAAAATTGGATTTTTCTAAAGTTTTATTGCTTTCTTAAGAGTATTTTTTTAGATAAGCATGTTCTTTTAAATTTATTTATTACCGCGGTCCTTTCTTTGCTATGTGTTATTATCAGTGGAATACTAGTGGGCTATTTGTGGTGAAAAAAACTGTTGTTGAAATTGTAAAGATGTTGAGGCATTGAATGATAGGGTGAAAGTGAAAATAAAAAAAGAATACATAAATATGCATTTTATGCTTGATTTCTACTAATAAAAAATATCAGGGTAGGTATGTTGAGCTGTTTAATTTATTTACGATCCTTTATAATACTTCTCCAGTTTCCATTTTTTGCTTTTTTATGTTTCCATTCTGCCTGTTCACTCGTCTATACATCCATTTCATCGTGGGTGTCCACTGGAAAAAGGAAATAAAGATACATAAAAGTAGAACAAGAATTATTTTCCACGATGAAAGAAACATTTAATGCGATTTTACTAGCATTTCACAAAATCGCTGTTGCTGCTATAAAGCCGAGAGCAAAGGATCGTTATCTTGGAATATACAATTCTTTGGTCGTAAAGATGGCGAGAAAAACACTCACACGTTTAAGTCAGCTGTCTTTTTTTTCTTCTCTTTGCACTGCCGCTTGAGAAAGAAATGCGTCAATCTGTCTTTTATCGGGTTTTTACTTAAACTAAACGCCGCCATCTTGTGCGGTTGTCACTTCCGATGGTCTCAGTTTTATTGTTATCTTTGGCGCATTTGGTGTTTTTTTCTTCGGATCACCTTTATGACGTGATTAATGTTGTTTTCGGCCTAATTTTCGCCCTTTTCCTACCCAGTTGTGAGACGATAATTATTCAAGTTCTTGCAAAGATTAATAACCATTATATAACGGCAACTTGTTACAAAGTACTTTGTGCTGGCTTTTTCCCCCAATGCAACGTCTCAATCTACGGATTCGTATTTGCCCTATTGCACATCATCATTATCAACACCACATCTTGTATTCTCGTGCAACAGCAGTCCTCGTCGTCGTAGCTACACTGACCCCTTGACCCCAACCGCCGCCGCTACCACCTTCGTCAGCGTCTTACCACAGTAGCGGCAGCTACTACTACATCACAATCACTCACTCCTTACAAGTGCAAATGAAAACGCTTCTTAAGAATTCATCACGAAACAAAGATACTCAACCATACTTACACTCCGTAAAGACTCGAAGTCAAAATAATGTCTTCAAGCTCATCAAAACAATCGACTCTTCTCTTCTCATTTCATTTTTATTTACAAAAGTCTTGCCAAGAGATAGAGAGAATGAAATACTCCGCCAAATATTTTCGAAATTCTCAGACTCGGTTGCGGTTTTTCCGACCCGTTGCTACTCCATTACCGACGGGATCGGGTCAGATTCGATTTTGCGTGCGATCCGTAAGATCGGATGAGCAGATCGGCAGCACGTCAATGTTCATTTGAGCGGATCGACGCACGTGTGAAACGGATCGATTTACCACGTGAGAAGAAAAAATATTATCTCGGAAATGAAAAAAATGTAAAAAAAAAATTAGAATTTTTCAACACTGCTTGGATAACTTATTTTTTTTCTCACTTCTTCAACTTTTCTTGGTTTTTATTTTACATCTCAGGCTTTCCGCAATTCAACAGCATTCTAACCTTCCCTTCCAGCTAGGAGTTATATAAGCCTAAAATTAATTTGTCACATTCGCTACAGTAGTGTAGTGTAGCCGTTTCAGCAATCCACATCAAAGTGATCAAAGGTGGACATCAGTTGGGTCCAATTTTTTTAACATGTGTGGGTTGAGTTGGATTTGGTTTAATTAAAATTGGAAAAAAAATTAAAGAAAATATTTTAACTGTAGGCTGCGTTAGAAAATTTAACTTTTCGGATGGGTCGGGTTTGGGTTGAGTAAATGCTTAGTTGGCTTGGGTCGCCAAAAATAAACCCATATTCATCTCTGCTCCACATCCACCATATCAAATTGATGAAATTCTTTCTTTGGTGGTTCTCTATAGATCAGCGTTATTATCACTGGCACTTCGTTAAACAGCATTCCACAGAAAAACGTCTCTCCAATTTTTATATTAAGCGATCAATTCTCCAGATCACTTTCTTAACCTTATCAAATTTAAGTTAACTGATTTAATTAATAATTAACTAAGATTTTCACTCACACAATTTCCAGTACACGACGGGTCTGTACGAAATCTCCAGGCGCGACAACAGATGCATTTTAAAACTGCCAAACATTTCGAAAATCCACAATGGCGCCCGATTCGTCTGCTCAGTCTACAACGACACTACCAGCTGTGACGTAACAGTAGAGGGTGCGTTTTTTTTAATAGCTTATGATTATTTTTTCTGAATTGGAATTTTTGGATTAAAAAAATGAGTCTTTAAAATATTAAACTTATATATTAATATGTTATATTTTGCATATTTTGTTAGTTTCTTCTGCAAAGTAACGTTAATTGCAAATTTTTTTTTTAATGCTCAATTCAGCATAGTTATTATTTTATTATTATGTATACCAGTAGCTCTAGGCCACATGATATTTAGCTAAAAATATTTTCCCGATATTGGTAAGTACCGACATAGATTGAAATGTTTTGTCTCCGCATATTTTTATTTAGTAGTGAGTGACACTGGCCGGGTTCGAACTGCAGAACAACGAATTCTAAGTTTAACCACTACTCACCACTCCACCTTTTTCTGGTAGTAATTAATAAAAAGACAAAAAACTAAACAGTGGATTGATTGATATCACCCTTTGGTACAAATATATTCGTATGTGTTTCCCATCACTCGCTACCTCGTCTTTTTTTAATCAATATCAACATCAACATCATCGTCAAACTTGTCTGAACTTATTTATTCATCATTTTCTTTTTATTTCTTTTATAGATAGAGAAAAAAAACTAAAAAAAAACTGTGAAACAGAAAGTATGTATCATTAAAAAGCTGCGTAGTTAAAAAAGCAGAAAAATTACTTTATGGCATGCATGCTTGCAGAGTAACGGAGTGGCAAGGCAAAGCGATGGAGTTGCAGAGCAAGGCGGTTGTGGATGGACAGAAAGACTGGTTGGAGGGTGTCGTGGTAGAAAAGAGCGGTAGAAAATCAAGAGCATGCATCTGAAGAATAATTTTAAAAAAAAAAAAACAAATATTTTTTGCAAAACAACATTTTTCTTGAGGACGTCTTAAAATACGACGACAATGAATACGAAAATTGTTGTTTTATTCATATGACATTTGGCAGACGCCAGCAGTTTTTTTTGAAATAATAATTTACAAATCAAAACAATAAAAAGATCCAGAAAAGCGATAGAAGAATTATTATTAATAATAATAATAAATCTCATTTTTCAAATATACTCCTCTAGACAAACATTCGGCGAGAAAACCCAATGTAAAGTAAATAAGACTCGTGGCCGCGAGAAGGTTTTCTTGCAGACTGAGAAAACCCTTCGTGAGCCACAAAAAACAGAGATGGGCTGAATTCCAGGCATTCCAAATGATCCGGTGGTTGTGGCGAGTGCAGTAAGTAGCTCGGTCGGTTGCGTTGATGTTCGACCTGGTTTATTTAATCTCCAGTTGAGAATGTGGTGGTGTTTGTTGTTGTGATTTTGTTTGTACTGCTTCTTCTCTTGTTAGCTCTGTTTCAACGATTCTATTGCATTTGTCATTGGCCGTTTTGGGTAGTAATAATATTAATTGCTGTCAGTGAATAGTCAATAGTAATCGGGTTTGTCTCAACTTGTTGTGGTGATTGCAGTTGCTACTTGTAGTTGTAGCCGTGGTTGATTATTGGTTATGTGTTGCTAATGTGAAGCTGTAAAATTACGTTTTTTTATTTATTTAGTCGTTGCTGTGTAGTCGCACCTTAGCAGGTGCAATGGAGAAGAAGAAGAAGTATTGCTGGTACAAAGCAATGAAAATAAATTGAGATGAAGAAGAAGGGAAAATAAATAAAGCCAAAAATGATCGGCATGGAGAGAGAAAGAGAGAGAGAAAGAGAGAGAAAGAAAAAAGAGAGAGAGGGGGAAAGAGAGAGAAAAAGGGATAGATACATAAAGTGAAAATAACAAACAAGTGTCGTTTTTACTGAAAAACAGCGCAACATAAAATTAGCACTTGTTACATTCATTTATCAATTCATCCGTCGTCAATCAATTCATCAATCATTCCATCTTTCCATCCGTCCATCATTCCATCTTTCCATCCGTCCGTCATCCCATACGTCAATCTCTTCAGTCAATCATTCCACGTGCGCACGCTGCACGTGGAAAAAAATTTAAAAGGAAAGAAAAAAGAAAAAAAATAGAAGCAATGTGTTTGAGAAAAAAACTAAAAAAAACATGGCAAAGAAAAACTCGAAAAAACAAAGTGAAGCGGAAGGAAAGAGAAGAGAGGGTTGTTGGTGAGAAGAAAGAAAAATGTAAAGATGGCGTATAAAAAGTTCTATGGTACTACTAAACCATAAAATATTCTATACGAAACAGCAGGTGCTGCTCCAACAAAGACCACCTGATCATCAGTTAAGCCATATGTTTCCATCCTAGAATATTTATATAAATTTTTTTTATATATGTGTATGTATGTAATGTGTGTATGCATTTATGTGTGTATGAATTTGTGTGTATGCATTTATGTCTGTATGTATGTATGTATGTATGTGTGTATGAGTTTGTATGTATAACCTGCTTAGAACCGATTGAAATTAATCTTACCGGTTGCTTAATTCATTTATCTCCGAGGACACATAACTCGCTGTGTATTATTTTCCTTTTCTAGATTTCTCCATCTATCCAATTAGCCGAATTTTTTCTTAGATATTCTCCAATTGCCTTTTTCGATATTACAATTTACAGGCTATGTTAATGTTTAAGACAATTAACACATAAACATTAACATTCAATCTCGGGTTACTTACTCTTACAGACCTTGGCTCGGTTGTTCACTCGAACACTTACACACATACCCACACACACACACACACACATATTAACACACACAAAATCACATATAACGACACATATCGGCAGGTACTGTTAATTTACAGACTTGCAATGTTATGATATCGCGGTCATATTTTATTGCCGAAAACGTTGTGTATTGTGGTAATGAGTGATGGCTGTATACATTCAGCCGAGCCTGGTACGGTTCGGTTCCGGGCCGAACCGAACATCGAAAACCAATTTTCGTTAGTTTCGAATTGCGTCATTAGTCGTTTCTACGGCTTATCTTTTCGAAGGGTATGATGTTTAGGTAAATAAGGAGAATGCTTAGAAAAAAAAATAAGAAAAAAATAAAGAAAAAAAGGCGCTGGTGGTGTGAACGACCCGCTACACGGGTTCCCACCTCTCCTATTTGCAAATTTAAAAACAACTTGGCTCTAATAGTTTGTTTTATAGTGACTTTCTGATGATAAAACAACCTCATTCAAATTTTTACTCAATTCGCAAAAAATATTAGAATAATATATTCATATTAATATTATATGTAATTAATATATATATATACTACATGCTGATTATTGTAAATAATAATTATTAATTACTTATATAAACTGCCTTTGGAAAGTTTCAAAGATGAAAACTTATCTTTGTTCTTTGCTATTTCTTTGTGTAACAAAAGAATGCATAAAAAAGATGTATAGAAATACAGATAAGCGAGGAAGACAGGAAGAATTAGAAAAACAGTAAGACAGAAAAAAAGAAAGAGAATTTTTATTTCTTTTGAAGTTTATGAGGTGGCATAATTTTTTTTATTCCAAGAAATATGAAAAAGTTGAACAAA
Organism: Erpobdella octoculata; assembly: GCA_963978895.1. NCBI lineage: Eukaryota > Metazoa > Annelida > Clitellata > Hirudinida > Erpobdellidae > Erpobdella > Erpobdella octoculata. The sequence goes on along the minus strand of OZ022242.1, from coordinate 38,948,148 downwards.
GGGATTTTGAGTTTTATATAAAACCTTTGAAAGATTTTCTTGCAGGTGATTTTATTTATTTTCTGAACTTCTCTGAAAAAAATATATATCGTTTTACTAATTATTTTTATTATTATGAATGCTTTATGACGCAAATTTTGAAGAAAAAAATACAAAAGAACATGAAGATTCGTGAAAAAATCATTAAACAACTTTTACTCTAAAATCTATTTTTATAAAACTCTTTCTTTGAAATCGAAATCACCTATCTGGATCATTACTTGTTTTTTTTATATAATTCCTTTACACGAACCAATCGAGACCTATATAAACAGTTGAAAACTTTCATTGGTTTATTATGATACATGTTTACCATTTTGTATTTCACAACAACTTTACAATATCTTGTTTATTTATCCTAGATTTTTTACTAACTTTTTATTCAAACTTATACCTTAAGAGGCCAACAGCCCATCAGAAGCACGTGCATAAAAAACAGAGAAATATAAATAATTACAGACAAACACACACGGACACAAGCTTTCCCTTCTTTTTTCCCCTTCTATTTTTCAATAAAAGTGTATTCATCACATTCATATGCTATTTTTTCATATATTTATCAATTAATTTTATTTTATTTCTTGCCCTTCTTCGTCCACCACCGCCCCTACAGACCCCGAGTATGAATTCATCAGGCCGATTGCGGACAGGGACTGCTTCGAAAAGGAAACTGTCATATTCGAATGTGAACTCAACTACGACGGGGCACCAGTGAGGTGGCTCAAAAATGGACGGGTATTATTTTTTGTTTCTTCTTCTATGCTGAGTTCTTGTTGATTGAATTTTTGATGGAGATATTTCTTCACTAACAACAACACCGCCACCATTACCAGCACCATCATCGTCGTCATTATCATCCTCAACATTACCATCAACGTCAAACCTATCATCATCACCATCTTTTCGCAAAGCACTCTGGCGTTCATGCAAGTGCATTTTTAGTCTGACAGTAATAAATTCTATTTATTACTGCGCATACAGTACACAGATCATGTAATAAAACAGAAGATAAAATAAAACCATGTAAAACAAACCTCAATGCAATGCATTAAGTCTACAAGATGGATGCACGAGCCATTATTGCCCAAAAGCTCTGGTATCTGCCTTTTTCTTGATCCAGCGATTTCGCTGTAGTTATTTTTAACTTAATAAGTAAATAAATAAATAATAAATTAATAATTCAGGTCATAAAGAAATCCGAAGGGAAATACCAGAAGAAGGTCAAGGGCGTCCTGCATAGACTTATCATAACAAATGTCGACAACTCTGATCAAGCGAGCTACTCTTGCGTTGTCCAAGACAAGACATCGAGTGCCAAACTTTTTGTAGCTCGTAAGATATTTATTATGTTAATTTTTCTGGGTTTTTTTTCATTCATTTAATGCAATACTTGTGAAACTTTGCTTAGCGAGTAATATTTCGTCATCATTATCAACCCGAACATCCTCGTACATCCGCAGACATCCGGACAAGTTAAATTTATCAAAAAATTAAAAAAATATATATATATAAAATAGAATTTTGTTTTCGTTCAGATTTTTAACTTTATTTAGAATTAAATGGTGCCAATTAAGCAGTTAACCTAACGTTTAAATCTGTACTGAGCAAAAAACCAACATTTCATTTTCAAGCTGACGTCGTGATATTGGGGAGACTGGAGAACATAAACATTCTGGAACACGAGACCCTCATCCTTGCAGTCAGAGTAAAAAATCCCAAGAAATATCCGGTTGAATGGTTCAGAAATGGAAAGCGAATGCCAGAGACGTTGTCGACAAAGTAAACATTCAATTTGTGTTGTATTTTTGTGTGTGTGTGTGATTATTTCGAATTAGTTTTTATGTTAAAGAAACTAGATAAAATTATTGAGGCAGATGAGAGGTTTGTATGAACCGGTGGAATGTAGGCATGCTTGCTTGGAAAGATGCTGTTAAAGGGGACTCCTTAATATCGCTCGTCGTGACTTAGAGTGTGCTTTGATCTGCTTTACATAAACTTTTATGTACTACTTACATTACATGTGCTTCTACATTGTAAGCAGTTGTTATATTATTATATGAAATAGCTTTTGAACCGTCAGAGAGTTTACTTGCTATTATAAATGCCATTGAAGATTTGTGTTTATTGTATTGTTAGAGAAACGTTTTGATCATGGGTTAATAACACATAGATAAATAATAATTGTCTGATTTTTGTTTTGAATTTGTTGAAACATCTCTGTTTAAATACCGAATATTCAAACCGTAGATTGATTGATTGATTGATCGATTGGTTCTCACAGATCAATCAATGGCAAGAGCGAAGAAACGAATACACTGACGATTGAAAACATGAGTCTGACAGATGCAGGGAAGTACATCTGTAAGATCGGTGACAGGGAGACCTGTGCCCACGTCGTAGTCGAAGAATGTAAGCCATTCTATATTATCATCAACACTATCATTATCATCATCACCACCACCGTCACCATCATTACCATCATCAATGTCGCTTTGTGTGCTATTGTCATCAATATCGTATTAAATGGAAAACATTGTCATCATCATCACTACTATCGTCATGTGTACTATAATCATTATCATCATCACCGTCGTAAATATTACCGTTACTACCAGGTCAACTCCCACCGTCAGTAAATTATGACCAAATTCCCAGAGAGATCGTAGTCAGAGCTGGTCGTGGAATCAAATTGGAAGTTCCGTACACGGGTTTGTTGTAACTATAACTGTATAGCTATATCATATTTTTGTATTTCAATATATATATATATTTATATATATAACATTCTTCACGTCGTTTCATAGCTGCAATTGTTCTTCAACAGGTACTCCTATACCTTCAGCTGCGTGGACGAAAGACAAAGCCCACTTGGGATGCAAGAATAGCGGACACGCTGCGACCAATCAGACGAGAAACAAGTGCACTCTCACCATCGACGATTCAGTCCGATCTGATTCCGGAGAATACGAGCTGGTGCTAAGTAATCAGTGCGGAGAGGTGATAGTACCCATAACTGTCAATGTTATCGGTGAGCATTTTTACGTTACATTGTGTTTGGAGCGACTTATACGTTACATTAGATTTTTTTAAATAGCTTATAGACCCTTACACCAGGTGTTTTAAGACTGAAATGGCTGTATGCCTGTATGTAGGAAGCACCTAAGTACTTCCTGTCGTGGATCATAATTTGATCCTTTAACTTTCCCTCCTCCTTTCTCCAGGCTTGGGACTGGCTTGCAAAAGCAAGGTGGAGTTGCGTTAAATTAGAGCGACAGTTACGTTACATTGTAATCATTGTCGCAACATTAAAACACACTTCGTTACATTAAGTTTTGTCTATTTTAAGTAAACGCGTTCATTGTTATGAAAAAATTAAAATAAGATTGAAGATAAATTCAGATAAACTTTATTGCTTCAAAATCAAAATAAAATGTTTTCTACAAATCTTGTTTTTTTCTATTCGATAGATGCTCCTTCGGAACCGGGCGGTCCTCTGACCGTTCTTGACATTTTCGAGGACAGGTGCAGGCTGCACTGGGAGGAGCCCTCGGATAAGGGTGGACTCCCACTGAACGGCTACGTCGTTGAAGCTTTTGATCAAACCCTCAAGAAAAGTGGACCAACTTTCAGAGTCAACCTGGATACTCAGTGTGGCGTGCATGGTCTGGTCCCTGGTCATAAATACAGGTTCAAGGTTAAGGCTGTCAACGCGGAAGGCGACAGCGCTTGGTTAGCTACCGACAAAGACACGTTGGCCAAAGATCCCTGGGGTAGGAAATTATTGCATAACAATGTTTTATTTATTTAAAAATCAAAAACATCAAACGCTTTAAAATAGTTAAAATGTTTCACTTTCTTTTCAACTTTTTTAAAATCTTAGTCTGTTTTTATTATTTTCGTAGATCCTCCGAGCAAGCCTGGGACCCCAGAAATTAAAGACTTTGATAGAGACCAAGCCGAGATCCAATGGGGACCCTCCGAGAAAGATGGAGGCAGCCCCATTCTTAAATACGTCATCGAGAAAAGACTCATTTCAAAAGATTGGCAGACGGTAAGGATGAATTTTAAAAAAAGTTTACAAAGTCATTGCCTCGGGTCATTGTTTCGAAGGTCCAATCTGAGCCACGTGACCTTGACATTTAAAAATGTGTCCTAACCCGACTTAAACGTAGCCATAACTAACCCGCTACCTTTTTTTCCATTCGTTCAAGGTCGGCATGGTGCCCCCTAGTGAACTGGATGCCATCATTCCAGACTTACAAGAGGGGGAGGTCTACGAGTTCAGGGTTGTAGCAGTGAACCAAGCTGGCAGAGGAGATTACTCTGAGCCGAGTGAACCAGTCAAGATCAAGGCCACGAAGTGTTAGTTTTGCTGGAGATTTACGATGGAGTTGTTTGTTTACTTCATTAAACATCAGAATCGAAATTATATATTATAATGTTAACCAAACTCAGCAGCAATTTCAAGAGTACTAGCAGCCTATACTACAAATTTAATGTATTCAAAGACATCATAGCTAGTCATCCGGATGTTTAAAAGTGAAATGGACTAAATGAAACAAAGAAAAAAAAATTAAATTCATGGCAAGCTGGCAAACACAATCATGGTTTCCATGCTTAGTTGGAGCCAATCAATTTGGATTTGATGCTGTTGATAGGCACACATCAAGTAAATTTAATTATCCCCCACAAAAACCTTTAAATAATAAGAGACACGACTACGTTACTTTTAATTTTTTTTTAGTATAATGTTCGATGTTTCTATGAAAAATCGTCTCGGAAGCTCAGAAGATTCAAAGTTGTTGTTAAAATTCATAAGAGAACAAATAAATTAAGCAATATATTGTACAAAAGTCTTCTCAATAATATTTGATAACTGAAATAAGCAAACAATTATTCCACAAACAAATTAAATTTCTGTAAAAGAAATAAATTCATTAAAAATAGTTTTTTTTTATATAAAAGCAAAGCAGATCAGGTAGAACCCTCAACAGCCTTGACGATTCCGGAGACTTTTCCGAGAATTTCTTCCATCATGTCGAACGTGTGGATTGCTTTTTCAAGGAATGCTATTTGCTGTGCGTCGGAAAGCTTTTGGTTCGGCTCTGCTCCGTCTGGCGGAAGTCCGGCGGCCATCCTTTCCGATCTCGTGTCTCTGATTTTCTTGATCTCGATCCTGTAGTGAGAGCGAGATAGTTCTATGCCAGAGCCGAGAACTTTGAAATATTTGACTCTGATCAAAGGAAGAACATTCCAGATGGCTGTCCTGTTTACTCCTTGTGATGGATCTAATTCAACTAAAAATCTTAGGAGGTTGAGAGCCCCCATGATCTGTTCAGCGTATTCAAGAAGGTCGGACTTTTCACCTTTTGGAAGAGAGAAAACAACTTGATATAGTTTTTCCAGCTCCATGACCTCAGAAAATGGTTGAGACAAACCGACTTCCGTCATCCCTACAGCAATTTCCTCCTTTAATAGGGTGATCACAAACCCTATGACGACATTTCTTGGACATCTTGTAAGCAGGAAGTGATAGAGTCTGGAACGAGCCCTGACTTGGAAAGCCTTGATCAGAGAAGCAATCAACTGGAGTGACTTGTTCTGAAATTCTTGTAGCTTAGTCGAACTGGCAATGTACATGAGACTTTTGAGCAGCTCCACCATCGGCGACCATTCCAGAAACTCTACGGACCAAGTCGAAGGAGACAGTCGCTTCAGAAGGTTACAGCAGAGTTTCAAACCCTTGTAAACGAGAAGAGATGACTTTGTCTGCTGGAGAAGAAATAAATAATATGGAGAGTTGAATTCAAACAAAAACTGTGATGTATATATGTAAGGGAAAGAGTCAGAAGCCAGGTTCTCCCCGAAAACCAGATAGGCCAAAGTGCTACAGCCGCAGTCAGGGTAGGGCTTATTTTTTTCTTCTTCATCATCTGCAGCATCTGACGACTGACTAGCCGAGTAAAACCTTTTGAATTCGTGTTTCTCATTCTGACTTGTGCAGAAAATCAGAAGCTTGATAGTATCTGATTGAAGAGAGTTGAGAACACTGAGGCACGACTCTGCAGCTATTCGACTACCGGATTTAACTTCCTTTTCCTGGCTCAAATCGAAATATGCTAAAGGCTGTGCCAAAACTCTAATTTCAAACTTGAGAAATTCAGAAATCTCTCTGCTGCGATTATGAACGTGCTTCAACTCTGACAAAGTCTGAAGCAGTAAGTCTTCTACATGGCTCAGCAATGGTGTGAGCCACTTTAGTATCGTCTGAACAGAGATATCAAATTCCAAAAGCTGCCTTTCTTTATCCTCCAAGTCATATTCTTTTGGTAATTTTAGATAAGAAATCCTTTTGTATAGATCATTAAAGACAAGAGCTATAGCTTGGCTTTTAGGATACTCTGTACGTCTCAGGCATATAAACATTGGATCTAAAAGATTCAAAAACAAGGTATCTTTCAACTTTACAGCATCATTGATTTGTTCAACATAGATCAGCAGTAGATCTTTTGGATCACAAATGCTGGCCAGATGGTTCAGAGTGAGAGTGCATGTGTTGAGAAGCTTGGGTTTCGTTTTAGGATGAAGATAATGGCACAACTTTGGTGCTAATTCCCAAGCTTCGTAATTAAGTTCGTCTTTAGTCTTTTTCTTGATGCTTTCAATGAATTCTGCATACTTCTTTTGCGAAACAAGTTGATCAAACAAATCTACAAGTTTCAGTTTATCCGATTGTACAGTTTCCTGCGTCGCCATACTGCTGGATTTTTTTAGTAAAGGTAGTTTTAGTTATATTATATTTGTAACCAGTACCAGTGAAAAAAGCAGTGGTTCTACAATTTAGTTCAATTTACAATTCTAAACGAAATCTCTAGCTAGAAGTGATGACTAGCACAAAAACTACCAGTTGGGTTTTCTTATAAAAACAAAATAATAGAAAAATGTGTACATAAAACAATAACTTTCTAAAAACAATGCAATGTGATAGCGATCTAGAATCTAGACTTCGAACTTGTCTCGGCGAAAATCAAAACAACAGTCCCGACCAAAATTATAATATCGCCTACATAACAGCGTTGTGCAAAACAAGTAAGCTGCGGCTGAAAATCTAAAGCGCATTTTTTTTATTTTGTAAATACTGAATGTTTTTAACTGAATAATTAAATTAATTATATATATGTATTATTAAAAATTATTTTAATTCTTAGTGGCTGCTAAAATTGATCACACGAGTTATGAATCGAGCGTGAAAGTGAAAGCTGGCAATGACTTCCATCTGGAAATCCTCTATTACGGTGAACCAGCACCAGAGATCAAGTGGCTGTCAGAAAACAAGGTTTCATTCAGTAGCTCTCTCTCTCTCTCTCTCTCTCTCTCTCTCTCTCTCTCTCTCTCTCTCTCTCTCGTCTCTCTCTCTCTCTCTCTCTTTTTTTTCTCTCTCTCTCTCTCATCTCTCTCTCTCTCTCTCTCTCTCTCTCTCTCATCTCTCTCTCTCTCTCTCTCTCTCTCTCTCGCTCTCTCTCTTTCTTTCTCTCTTTCTTTCTTTCTTCTTCTTCCTCACTTCTTTCTCTCTTTCTCTGTTTCTCTGTCTCTGTTTCTCTGTATCTCTCGTCTCTCTGCTCTCTTTCTCTCTCTCATCTCTTCTCTCTACTTCTTCTCTCTCTCTCTCTCATCTCCTCTCTCTTCTCTCTCTCTCTCTCTCTCTCTCTCTCCTCTCTCTCTCTCTCTCTATCATCTCTCTCTCTCTCTCTCTCTCTCTCTCTCTCTCTCATCTCTCTCTCTCTCTCTCTTCTCTCTCTCTTTCTCTTTCTCTAATTAATTATTTTATTAGTGATATCGAGTTGTTATTTGTTAGGATAATTTTTTGATAATAAATTCTGTCACATAATTTATGTGACAATGCCAGTTATAGTCAACTGGTTGATGTTGATTGACATTGCTTACTTGCTGATGGGCAAAGATGGATTGTTTTACTGGTTGATTAACTACAAAAAAAAATTAATTTTAAAGGAAGCGCTTGATGACGAACGACATTTTAGAATTAGGAACTCGAGAAATTGTTCCATGCTATCGTGCAGAGATTCCAAACGTCTTCATTCCTCTCTTTACACTGTCGTCGTGTCCAATGCACACGGCAGAGATGATGCTGTCATTGACGTAGTCATCATCGGTAATATAAATATATATAAATACACTTTTTTAAATTAATATTCGGTTTAAATTTTAAAAGTAACAGTTTAAATTAATGATTTTTTTTACTAAGATGTCCCCGACAAACCGGAAGGGCCTCTAGAGGTTTGCGATATAAAAAAATCTTCCGTCATTCTTAGATGGCGACATCCAGAAAATACTGGAGGAAAGCCAGTAACGTAAGTAAACCGAATGAATAAATGAACAAGCTGTAATACTTATTAAGACTAACATAATTAATATAATCATTTATTTATTTATTTATTTATTTATTTTAAAATAGGAATTACGTTATTGAAAAGAAGATCGTTGGTTCTCCCTCGTGGGAAAGACTCACTCAGTTCGTTTCCGGAAATTTGAGCGAAATTAAATTGAACAAATTAAAAACTGGAGAAACCCATTTGTTCCGAGTGGCTGCCGAAAATGAAGTTGGCCTCGGCGATTTTCTCACCACAACATCTGGCGTTACGGTTCAAAACCAATTTGGTAAAATTAGCCAATCATTTCTGTTGAATTCAATTTTTTTTCTTATTTTTGCATTCGGAATATTTTTTTAATCAGCAGACTACGTTTTGATTTAGCGGCACTAACTAGCGTCTTGCCCGGAAAACCGAAAAATCTTTAGTTTCATTTTGTAAAATAAATAAATAAACTAACTAACTTTTTATTTAAAATTATTTTACATACGGTAAATTATTATGATAACAAATCACATTTTTCTGGAGTTATATGAAGACGACTGCGACTAGACTATTTATGAAGATATTTTCTAGTAGATTTATTTGAGATGTTAAATGGCGCTACATAAATAAATTTAATTAAAATAAAATAATTTTTTTTATTTATTTAGCGATAAAACTTTGTGCTTTAACTGGAATTTTTTACAGGACGTCCTGAACCTCCGAGTAAGCCGTTTCTCATGGAGAATGGCACTACATTCATTACAATTGCCTGGAATGGAGACAAACAAATGGAAGAGCTCGGTGAATGCATCGGTTTCAATGTCGAAAGGAAGAACCTGCGAAGTCAGACGGGTGAATGGATCAGACTGAACGAGAATCCATTTGAGGTTGAACTAACTTTATAGTCGATACTAGTAGTGGTAGTGTCGATGGTGATGGTAGCAGTGATACTAATGGTCTAGGATGGAATTTTCTTTTCTTTTTTTAGTTATTTCTGAAATTAATAAAATAAAGCCGTTTTGAAATCTTTTAATAGGAACAATTCTACAGTGACGACCACCTCAAACCAAACAGTCTCTTCTTGTATAGAATTCTACTGGAGAACGAAGAAGGCTGCTCTGATCCTGGGCCCTCGTCAGAGCCAATTTCTACTCTCTCTTTGGATGGTTTGCTTTTTACATGTTGATTTAATAATCTCAATAAATATATATTTCACTAAAGCACTAAAGCTCAGGCGTCATTTGGGGTGGGGGCCTGGGAGGCAATTGTTACCCCAAGTCCCCAAGGTGTATTTCACATAGTTTCGTCCTAATCTCTTGACCTTAAAATGACCTTTAGTTTTCTTGTAGCTATTTTATCTTTTATTGTTTTTGAAATTCACAATTTTTATTAAATTTATTTAAATCAGATAAATTAATATTTTATACTTAATAATCAAACACATACGACAACACAGAAAAACCAACAGTCAGCATGCTAGACGTCAAAGATCTGAGTCTGATGAAAGAACAAGACCTCAAAATCGTGATACCTTTCAGCGCCAATCCCGTGCCCAGAGCAGAATGGAAAGTCTTGCGACAGAATCGCGACGACTTTGACCTCAAACTTCCATGTAACAAACGCTTCAGCATCGTCGGTGGCGGCTCAGATTCAGATCGTACTAGTTTGAAAAGTAAGAGGAGAAGGCACAGCATCTCCCAATTTGAAGGCTCATTTCTCCAGAGTCAGATGAGTAGTTCTCTCGAATCTGGTCTAATGTGTGTCAGTCTTGAATCCGACGGGAGAGTATCTATTGAGGTGATTGTTATATGATTTTAACTCATATTTATTTAATCATTTATTTTCATTTTTTCTATCTCCATTTGCAAACAGGTGGAAAACAGTATAGCAACGTTGTTAATTAAGAATACTTCTCTTTTCGATACCGGCCTGTACAAATTGAAACTGGTCAATTCTGTCGGTTGCTGTGACGTTAGCTTCAAAGTCACCGTCTTAGGTATGTTGATAGTTTATCCCGCTCATCCACCTACCACCATTCACTCGCTTACCCAGACCCACGTAAACTTTCATCCACAGGCCTTCCGTCAGCCCCCGAGGGACCTTTAGAAATCAGTGACTTGACCTCAGAAGGGGTAACGCTTCGATGGAAACCACCGATGTGTGACGGTGGCTCGCCTCTTCTTCGCTACGTCATCGAGAAACGACTTGGGGGTCGAGGTACCCGCTGGACCAAAGTAGTCAGCAATATAAAACCACGTAGGACGGATAATCAGGCAACTTTGATAGGGCTGGATTGCGGTGTCGGGTGCGAGTTTCGCGTTTTTGCCGTCAACGAAGTCGGCGACGGGGAACCGCTTGAAACCAGTCATATTGTTGTGCCTGGTTCGATTCGTGGTGAGTTGTTTGAACGTTTATAGATTGTTCCACATACATTTATACAATTTGTTTACTATGAGATGAGCTAGATGACAAAAATAATTTTTTTTTATAGACTAGTCAGAACATATTTATCCGCCTATCTTTTATTTATATGCGTCGTTTCGCGCTGGTATTTTTCATTTCAGAGGTTCCAGATGTTCTGAAAAATCTGAGATGCATCCAGTTGTCTGACTCCACGGCTTGTCTCTCTTGGGACGATCCTTGTGACGACAAGGTTCTCAGCTACGTAGTGGAAAAGAAGGAGAAGTCGGCGCACTACTGGAGTCGGTGAGTTGAATTGTTGAAAATAAACATAATTTTGACTGACAGTGTTGATCGTTGATTGATGATGATCATGATGATGATGATGGTAGTGGTTGTGATGATGATGATGATGATCATGATGATGATGATGGTAGTGGTTGTTGTGATGATGATGATGTTGATGATGATATATAAAGATAGCTTGTCTTTTTGTAGAGTCAATTCAAGTGCAGCAGAGCGAAACGAAACACTGATCAAGCACTTGACTCTGGACAAAGACTACCAGTTGAGAGTTGCTGCAATCAATCATGCCGGTGTTGGAATGTTCGAAGAAGTTTCATTCACTCCAAGAGTTATGCAACTAGCAGGTATGCTGTTTATATTTCTAAGCACCATTTTTTTTCAAGATATTGATCATGTGTGTTAATGATTCAATTTAAAGTAATTATTTGTAAACACTCTAAAAATTTAAATCATAGAACTTCAGTTTTATTCAATTTGTATTTTCAGCTTCTCCAAAAATTAAGCTCAACAGTTCATCGCTTAATGTCGTAGTTCATCTGGGTCAGTCTCTCAGAGTTAGAATTCCTTATTCTGGTTTTCCGAAGCCAGAAATCACTGCTACCGATGTAAGTATAATGATCGACTGGTATGTCTAACTGTTAGATTTTCCATTCATGAAAAATCATATCTGACCCATGCGGTTTGAAAAAACAAATATAAACTAAATTTTTCTTGCTTGGTTTGAATAGAACCTGTTCCTGTCATCTCGCGATGTTTTTTAAACAGACGTAGAATCACCTAGCGAACATTTACTAACTTAATAGCGAATAGAGAATCACCTAGCGAACATTTACTAACTTAATAGCGAATATAGAATCACCTAGCGAACATTTACTAACTTAATAGATAAAAGTTATTTTCTCATTTGTCCCTGTTCTATACAGACATCTGGAATGCCTCTCGATCATAAACAAACAGATGAAAGAATCAGAATCGAAGAATCTGGTCAAGTAGATGAGTTTCTCTTGGTCAAAGATGCCGCTGACCGATCTGATGTTGGTACCTACAAAATCTACTTGGTCAACCCTCTGGGTGGTGATGAAGCCCGCGTCAATATATCCGTTTTGACGCCCCCTAGTCCACCTCAGAAACCATTGAGAGTGTCGAACGTTAAAGGAACGTCATATCTTCTGTCGTGGAGGCCACCACTGGTGAGGGTGGTGATGATGATGATGATGATGATGATGATGATGGTGATGATGATGATGATGATGATGGTGGTGATGATGATGATGGTGGTGGTGGTGGTGGTGTAGGTGTTGGTGTTGGTGTTGGTGTTGGTGCTGGTGTTGGATGATGATGATGATGATGATAATGATGATGATGATGATGATGATGATGATGAAATGATGATGATGTCATATTTTTATATCCATGCATATGAGCATTTTTTCATTCACCTCTTTCATTACTTTAGCGATTTACTCATTCATTCATTCGTTCGTTCATTTATTCATTCAAACTCAACACCAACTAACCAATCAGGACTCGGGTGGAAAACCCATTACTCATTACATCGTTGAAATGAAAGAGGGCGAGAACAGTCAAAAATGGAAATGCCTCAATAAGTACTGCCGTAAAAACGAACTTCGGGTTGATGAACTGGATGAAGGGCAGAGTTACGAGTTCAAGGTCAGCGCTTTCAATGAGGTCGGCATGGGTGAACCGCTCTGTTCAGACGAGCCATTAGTAGTACCTAAAGCCTTAGGTAACATTTCGTTTGTTTAGTTAAAAACGGTAAAAAAATTCAATGAAATTTGTCTTAGCAGCTATTCAGAATGTTTTATATTTAATGTTTCAAAAAAAGATATTGATTTCTAATTCTCTGTTTCATCTACCCCCCACCCAGAACTTCCCAGTCCCCCCGATAGACCAAAGGTTGAGGTCAACAAAGATAAAAAAGTTCATATTCTATGGACCAACTCCAAACAGAGAACCAAAACCACTCCAGAAGAATTCATCGTCGAGGCTTGCGAGAAAGGCTCATCGGATTGGCTGGTCAGCGGTACAGTTTCGGCATATCTGGGAAATTCCTACGAAGGTATTTTTAAAATAAAAGATTTAAATAATTAATTATTTAATGCTTTATTATCTTTTTAAATATTATTTTTTATTCAGTAGACATTATTTGTTTATAATTTTTTTGCTGTTTTTTTTTATAAAGTTACTGATCCGGAAAAACCCGGAGAGTTTCAATTCAGAGTGAGAGGCGCCAACAAGTGGGGAGCAGGAGAGCCAAGTCTACCCTCAAGCTTTGTAACAGTCGGCAAAAAGAAAGGTTTTTTCTTATATTAAAATCAGTCAACCAGTCCATCATTTTATCTTCGCATATTTATTATATTTTTTAATATATGCATTAAAAATCTACTGAGACAAATATTTATATCTTTTATTAAAATTTGTAACTTTTTTCTATAACCGCCCAGTGCCAAAATCATCGGGCCTGATCACTGGCATCGAGCAGTTACCATCTGGCAGTTTCAGGATTGACTGGTGCCATCCTCTAGAATATTCAGATCAAGGTCTGTCTGGTATCCGCTAGAAGATGATTTGTTTTAATTAATTTTTATAATGGATGAAAGTTTGTGTACATAATATATAAATAATTTGAATTTTTTAAGGAATAATATTGGAAAAAAGAAAACTAAACACAAACGGCGAAGAAAGCGAATGGGAGCCAGTGGGCGCAAATCCCCACTTCAATAAATACTACATCGTCGATCCGGATAATTGCTATACGACAGACGGAAAAGATGGCGACACCACAACAACTGGTGACCACCAAGATGGCGGTGGCGAGTCAAAGGTCACCACGGTGGAGTACAGGGCGAGGCTGAACGACGGTGCCAGCAGCGGCGGCGGATACGACAGCGTCGATTCGTCGAAGCGTCGCGCCAGCCGTCAATGGAGCGATCTCGATGATGGAGAGAGACTGCTCATGAAGCCACAGTCTAAAGGTTGGCTAACTATGGCTTCTTAATTTTTAAATGGTTCTGTGACGAGGATGACGACGACGATATCGGTTATGATAATGATTGTGGCGATTATAATGGCCAGTATAATAGCACAAGTTTTTAAGTATTAACGATGATGATTTTTAACAGAAGGAAAAGCACCGGAATTCCTTACTCCCCTTCAAAACGTTGGCGTGCAGCTGGGCGAAGAAGTTCTCTTCACGTCCAGGATTGCCGGCAAGCCATGGCCAATCGTGAGATGGTTAGTTTGTAGCTACATGACTTAGTTCTGGTTTCGTTTTCAAAATATATATATATGCAGTTGTTTACTGTTATTAAAAGACCTATCAAGTGACTTTCGGTTTCAGTTTAGCAGTAAATGATATCATTATTATTATTACAACCAGGTACTTGAACAGCAACTTAGTATCCAACGCTGGTAGATTCTTGAAAAACGAAAACAGCACCACTGGGATTTCCGAACTCGCCATTAAAGAATCGAAGCTCTCGGATTTCGGTACCGTAACGTGCGAGTTGAGCAATTTCTACGGAAAGAATTCGTCGTCTGCAGAGTTGACACTTCTTGGTAAGTGTTATTAATTCAATTGGACAGCAGAGGCCATTTTTTGCTGCGACAGAAAACTATAATTTCTTTTTCTAACCTAAAAATTGAAAATAGTAGCCAATGTTTTTTTTTTCATAAATAAAGCTGTATCCTCATACATTTAAAAATGTATTTGGGTCTTAGTAATATCCAAAAACAGGAATACGGATTCGCTGTATGTAGGTCCACGTTTATAATAAATAATCAGCTGTTGAAGTTTGTTTAGTCAAGTCATTTTTAATTCTTTATTTTTTACTTTAAAATAATTATTTTTCCACCTAGCACATCCCTGTTTCCACCAAGCCCTCTACGAGCTGAACCTCGACAAGAACGAGTCGCACAAGCTGCGCATTCCATTCACCGGCTCGAATCCTCGTCAGTTCAACCTTTCCATCGATGACCTTCACCTATCAAAAAGCAGCAGTTTCTATGACGACGAAGACGACGCTAAAGAAGATTTTGAAGACCAGGTTGAATTAATGGAGCCAAATGAAAAAGATGAATACGTACTCATGGTTGTCAAAAGTGAGTCTATATAAATAAAAATTAATTAAAAAAGCAAAACTTTATCTTGATGTTAATAATAATATTATTTGTCGGGAATGGTTAAATAACATAATTTATTGATTTCTTTGGCGTATTATTAATTAATTAATTATTAATTCATAAATTTTGATTGATCAACACTAACGCAGAAGCTAAAATGTTCATGAACAATAAGATCTACCTGCTCAAGCTTTCCAACGTCCTTGGCTCGGCCATATGTGAGGTCAAAATCGTCGTCAAAGGTGAGTCTATAAATAGAAATAAACACAATTTCATTGGTCCATCTATTAGTCCTTTACCGAATTGCTATTATTATACCACCCAATCAGGTCCTCCTACCTCCTGTAGCGGGTCGCTCAAGATCAGTGACGTCACGAAGACATCGTGCCAGTTGTCATGGAAACCTCCGTCCGGGGATGGCGGCAGCAAGGTTCAGCATTACGTCGTAGAGAAGAGGGACATGGAGAAATCATATTGGACCTCTGCTTGTCCGAATGTCAAGGTAAGATTATGTTAATATGCATAACTTGATGTTAATATGCATAACTTGATTTCAAACAATAAATTATTAATAATTTAATAAGTTAGTTTTATTTATTATTCTACTTTTTCTAGAGTTCCCAGACAGATGTCCAGGGCTTGATCGAGGGCAAGACCTACATGTTCCGGGTTGCAGCCGTCAACGCTTCTGGGATTGGTCAGTACTTGAGCTCTCCAGAGCCAATCGTAGCCAGGCTGCCTTTCAGTAAGTATATATACATTTGATGACTTTTGACCTTAAGCAGCTGTAGGGTTCATGTGTAGTCATTGAACCCAATGTTAACAGCAACCAGCTAGACCGCTCTGTCTAACTAACACTCAATAAACTTTCTCCAACCTCACCTTCACAACAGGTGTTCCAGAATGTCCGGGAAAACCATCCGTAGTTGACTTCACGTTCAAGAGCGCCACCATAGAATGGTCATCATCGCCGATGGTGAAATTTTTCGACTCTTTCGCACCGTCGTCAGAGGGAGATTCGACCTCACCTTCACCTCTTGTCACCTACACCGTTGAAAAAACTTTAGTCAACGGCGGTGCCGGTATCGGCTATGAAGGTGAAGGAGACCCGTCTCATCCCAACTCCGATGCTGACGACGATGATGTTGTTGACGATGATGATCTTAATAAAGTTTTCGATAAACGAAGTGATGGCAATGATAACGAAGTCAGAGAACACCATAGAAGCTACGGATGGAGCTTGGCCTGCATTTCCAACCTCTGCGTTCCTCAACTCGGCGGACATAACCGCAACGTCGACAGAGCTGCTGCTACTGCTGACTGTAGCTGCGTAGTCGATAATCTATTAGAGGGTCGACGCTACAGGTTCAGGGTCGTGCCACACAACGAAGCGGGACAAGGTCAACCGTCTGCGCCTTCTGATCCCGTGTTGATAGCCGAAAAAACAGGTGGGCTTATGGGTTTAGGTTGTTTTTAAAAGGGTTTAGGCCATTTTAAAAAAGGTTTAGGCCATTTAAAAATGGCTTAGGCCATTTTAAAAAGTTTTAGGCCAATTTAAAAAGGTTTGGGCCATTTTAAAAGGGTTTAGGCCATTTTAAAATAGTTTAGGCTATTTTAAAAGGGTTTAGGCCGTTTTAGAAGAGTTTAGGCTTAATTTTTTCAACTATTTTTTTCTAAGTGCATAAAAATCATTGTTTTCTCAGCCATGCCTAAATTCCTTGTGACGCTAAGCGATACAGACGTCTTGGAGGGACGTTCAGTTGAACTGCAAGTTGAAGTAGCCGGACTGCCAAAGCCTACCGTTGTATGGTAAGTATATACGATTTAAGGAATGAGTGAATGTTCGGCGACCTATGAAGTGATGTGAATCAATTATTAGACTTTGTGGTCACCAAAAAGATGTGTTTTAACTTCTTTCTAACGGAACAGGAAAGGGAGAAGAACGAAATAAAAAATAAAAAGGAGGGAAATAATTTGATTATTTTCAATCCACCAATCGTTTTATTTCTACACAACCCCGCCTACTTTTATTCACCCCAGTTTGTCATTGGTACTTTTTTCAATACAGGTACAAAGGTAGTCAAGCACTGAGTTCAACTCCCGGCAAATACGAAATTGACGCAGACGACCACGTCCACACATTGGTCATTAAAAGAGTCAATCAAGAAGATGAAGACGAATACGTAGTCAAAGCTACCAATGAGCTTGGATCTAGGATATCAAGGGCGGCCCTTGTTGTCAGCAGTGAGAATAAACAATTTTTTATCTTCAATCCGAATAAGTTATTATTTTCAAATTAAGATCATATTATCAATATTATTGAATGATTCTTTGTTTTTTACATCGCTTGTAGCTCCTCCGAGGATACAATCCAGTCAGCTGTACCAAGCCCCGCTGGTCCAGGACAAGGGAAGCAATGTCAACATTAAGCTCTACTACACCTGCCATCCTCCCCCGTCTATCGAATGGCTCAAGGATGGAGAGCGAATCGAATTTATGGAAAAACCCAAGCCGGAAATTCCAGCTGAAACTTCTACCGCGAGTTCGTCGTCGTCATCTTCTGTGCAGTACAAATCTCCGTATGAGCCAAGACAGAGAAGGTGATGAATATTTAAATACAAATTTTAATGTTCTTATAACTTAAAATTTTGCCAAATATTGAAAATGTTACTGCAATATTGCATTCACAGTAACATATCTAATAACATCATCATTGTCATCATTTTCCTCATCCTCATTCAAAACGGTTATTCGATAACAACATAACTTAATATACATGTTTTTAAAGTTATATATCGAAAAATATGGATTCTCAATTGCTTTCCAGGTTTTCCTTAACGTCAAGATTTCTAAACAGCAGCGGCAGCAACGTTTCCAGTTTGGCCAATCAGAATTCAAGCAGCTCCCTCGCCACGGCGCCATTGGCCGAAAGGCGTAAGTTCGAGGGCACGCCACGCTACGTCACGATGCAGCTGAGTTACGTCCAACCTTCGGATAAGGGCGAGTACTCGGTTGTATTGTCGAATGAATACGGAACCGATCAACTGAATATTCAGATAAAAGTTAACGGTTAGTTTATATACATAAAAATAAAAACTGAATAATTGTCAAATAGATTGACCCGAATAAAAATTTACTGTCGTTTGTTGTATTTTTAGACGTACCGGGTCCTCCGTGCTTCTTGAAGTCGGAGAATGTTCAGAACAACGGTTTAACTCTATGCTGGAAAGAGCCAACAGACGATGGTGGTAGTACGGTCACACAATACTTTGTGGAAATTTTACACGAAGCACAAGACGTCAGGTGGTTACCCCACTCCTTAACTAGGTCAGTGATCTACGATTTGACCCATTTTTAACCAATTGACTTCGTTATATAGTTAACCTGCTTACTTTTTTGTATAAATCAAACTCCTTGACTAGGTCAGTGATCTATGACTTGACCCATTTTGACCAATTGAATTCGTGATATAGTTAGCCTGTTTACTTTTTTGTATCTAATTCAAAACGTGTTTTTTTTTTTAGATTTAGCCATTGCAACGTTGAGAATCTGATATCTGGCAAGATCTACAAGTTCAGAGTTGGAGCCATCAACGTTTTCGGGAGAGGATCGCCTTGCCAGCCTATTTCCATTGAAACTGGAACGGAGAACAAACAGAGTTTGTATTTTGTTCAGGGGCCTGTGATTTATGTTCAATATCGGTGGGACACATAGCCGATGAACGAGGTGGGGGTAACATTTTCCAACTTTTCCTCCAAAAATATTCGTGGGCCGAGAGGGGTCAAAAATCAAGAATTTTGAAATTTTTTGCTAAAAAATGGGGTTGAAAAAGCCTATACTCACTTCCCAGCCAAATTGTTGGAGACACGTCTTTTATTTTCTCCTTTTCTTTCAATATTCGTGATTTTATTTCTTGAAATTACGTTAAATTAAAAACATAAGCATTTTATTGTTGAATTTTTTTAATTTTAATTTATAACAAAAAGTTGGTTTTCTTTCAGAAGATTCAGATTCCACCTTCCGTCGTAGCTCGTCGAGGCAACCGCCAGAGAAGGTCGACTACGACCAGTATTGTACGTGAACATGAATATTAATTAATTAACTCAGTATTGTACGTGAACATGAATATTAATTAATTAACTCAGTATTGTACGTGAACATGAATATTAATTAATTAACTCAGTATTGTACGTGAACATGAATATTAATTAATTAACTCAGTATTGTACGTGAACATGAATATTAATTAATTAACTCAGTATTGTACGTGAACATGAATATTAATTAATTAACTCAGTAGTGTACGTGTACGCATGAATATTAATTAATTAAATCAGTATTGTACGTGCACATGAATATTAATAAATTCACTCAGTATTGTACTTGTACGACGACATGAATATTAATTAATTCACTCAGTATTGTACTTCTATACATGCATATTAATTAATTTACTCAGTATTCTGTGTACACATGAATATCAATTAATCAACCCAGATGTATCTTTATTCTTTGCATGATAGTAACCTATAACTTAATTCCGATATTAAGCGCTATAATAATTTTTTTTTATTACATCACAAGATACGAACATATGGAGAGGTGGGGAACCCCGTAGAATGACCGAGGCAGATGGCATCAGGAACGAAACCGTCACTGACTTCTATGATGTTCACGAACAACTGGGAAGGTGGAGGAATGTGATGCTGAACATTTTTTAAAAAAAAAAATAAATTTATAATTGAAAATTTTATTTCATAACATATTTTTTTAATTAATTGTTTTTATTTATATACTATATATTGTGAAGTTAATATGTTGTATAATTAATATATTATTATGCAAGCGCTTTGTTATTTAGTGTTATTAGAGCATGTGCGCCACCTAACGATTGAATTAGAACAAAAAGAAATGTTACCAAGATCTGCAGTGTTTCAAATCAAATCATTCAATATAATAATAATATAGCAATCAGAAATTTTTTTCTAAATAGAAAATCCGATTTGTTACATTATCTGAATAACTAAATTTCGCAAATCTTTATATTTATTACAAAGAAGTTTAAAAATGATCCAATTTATTATTATATTTCATTAAATCTTTATTTAAAACAAAATTCTAGAGCATGTAGAGCTTATAAAAATACTACAGTGTAAATCCTTAAATATTTTCAGCGGTCAATTCGGTACGTTGAATCGCGTCGTGGAGAAGGCGACAGGACGCAGTTTCGTCTGCCAGTTTGTCGACCTGAGCGTCGGCAGCGAAGACAGCGGCGACAGCGACAACGACGACGACAACAGCCGCAGACGTCGTCGCGACAAGCAGAAGCGAGTCAAGAAGAACAAAGAACTGGTGAGAGACGAGATCAAAAACATGGCGAAACTTCACCACCGTAAGATTCACCATCTCCACGAGGTTTTCGAAGAAGAGGAGAAAATGGCAATAATCATGGAATAGTGAGTGGAATTGTTGACTATTCGAGAAGGGAAGTATCGAAAGTTAGATAGGTGGACGGACGGACGGACGGGTGGGTGTGTGGTTGAGCTGGTTGGTGGGTCAGTGGCTATAGGGTTAGTAAAATTGGATGGGATTTAAGATTTACGAGTTTACAAAATGAGATCGCTAATTAATAAAAATAATTTTAAAATCCCCAGTAAAGGATTTTCGTTGTTTTCTTGAAATAATAACAGCTTATCGGGAGAGGACTTGCTGAAGAGACTGACAAACGAGGACGAGCGCTTTACAGAAGAGGTCGTGGCAAAGTTCATGAGGCAAGTGTGCGAAGCTCTTCAGCACATGCACGAAAAAAATATGGCTCACCTCTTTATAAAGGTCAACCAGCACTTTTTATTTAACTTAATAAATAAATAAATAAATAAATAAATAAATTATTTAATAAATTTAAATCCTGTTTTACTTACTTTTCATCAATCTTCGACTTTAAAATTCTGTAGCCTGAAAACCTCATCTGCTCAACTCTGAAAAGTTCAGAGGTCAAGGTGACGAACTTCGGCTCGTCGGCCATACTCGATCCTGACAAAATGGTGGCGCTTTCAAAGTCAGCACTCGAATGCCTGGCACCGGAAGTCATCGACGGAAGAGCTGTAGGGTTTTATTCAGACATGTGGTCAGTGGGAGTGGTCAGCTATGTTTTGTGAGTTTTTTTTCTTAGAAGATCGCGCGATTGATTTTAATATGATGAATTGATTATTATAATGATAATAAATCAATTAATATAATAATTGATATAATGATAATTTTTAATATTCTCGAAAGTTTTGAGTTAGTGATTTTAAATTCGTTACATTAACCTAGACTGACTGGTAAATATCCATTCGACGGCCCAACGAGAACGGAGAAGATGAAAAAGATAATCGACTGCAAGTGGAGCATGGACTGCAAGCAGCTGAAACTGTCAGAAGCTGCCAAAGATTTCGTGGCCAACTTGCTGGAGAAAGATCCTCAGTGAGTTTCACAACCAATAAATGTCTAATAGTATCATCAACATCATCATTATCATCGTCATCATCATCATCATCGTCATCATCATCATCATCGTCATCGTCCTCATCATCATCATCATCATCATCATCATCATCATCATCATCATCATCATCATCATCATCATCATCATCATCATCATCATCATCATCATCATCATCATCATCATCATCATCATCATCATCATCATTTGCAGGATGAGAATGACAGTCCAAGAAGCATTGGATCACCCGTGGTTGTGTCAGGAGTGCAACTACTCAACGAAGGTTTTTGACCCAACCAAGTACTCTCAACTCATTGAAAAATCAGAAAAGGTTAAAATAATGTTTTTCTTGCTTTTCTCTCTCTTTCACACACACTCACACTCACTCACTCACTCACACTCACTCACTCACTCACTCACTCACTCACTCACTCACTCACTCACTCACTCACTCACTCACTCACTCACTCACTCACTCACTCACTCACTCACTCACTCACTCACTCACTCACTCACTCACTCACTCACTCACTCACTCACTCACTCACTCACTCACT
Source organism: Erpobdella octoculata (assembly GCA_963978895.1). NCBI lineage: Eukaryota > Metazoa > Annelida > Clitellata > Hirudinida > Erpobdellidae > Erpobdella > Erpobdella octoculata. Next base: position 38,925,847 of record OZ022242.1, on the reverse strand, counting down.
CACTCACTCACTCACTCACTCACTCACTCACTCACTCACTCACTCACTCACTCACTCACTCACTCACTCACTCACTCACTCACTCACTCACTCACTCACTCACTCACTCACTCACTCACTCACTCACTCACTCACTCACTCACTCATTCACTCACTCACTCACTCACTCACTCACTCACTCACTCACTCACTCACTCACTCACTCACTCACACTCACTCACTCACTCTTTCCTTTCAAACTTTAGCTCTTCTGTACCAGGTAAACTTAATGGTCCATTTAAGTGCCATAAAAATAAAATTTTATGTTCTTTCCATAATCATCACAGGATGGTCAGTTTTCTGCTCCAGTTTTGGCTATCGGTTCTCTCATTAACTCGACATCACTCACCAAGAGTGAGCCGAAGAAATATCAAATTGCCTCACACAGGATCGGTGAGTCACTGAAATGAACTGTGGAAGTAGTACGGGTGGATGGATGGATGGATGGATGGATGGATGGATGGATGGATGGATGGATGGATGGATGGATGGATGGATGGATGGATGGATGGATGGATGGATGGATGGATGGATGGACGGACGGACGGATGGATGGACGGACGGACGGACGGACGGACGGACGGACGGATGGATGGACGGATATATGAACGGATGAATGGTCGGATGGATGGATGGATAAAAGCAAATAAATATTCATAATTTTTTTCATTCTCAACCCCATAAACAGATCGTAAAGAAGTTCAACCGAGATTCATATGGAAGCCAAAAAATTGTGCTTCCCAGGAAGGTTCCAGTGCATCTTTCAAATGCAAGATTATCTCTTCTGATAGGCTGACTGTGACCTGGTTAGTCACCGTTGGTGAAATTTGACCTCATTTCGTGTTTTTGATAAAGTCGGATTGCCTCTCCATCTGCTGATGTTTTTGACTTTTATAACTTTTTATTTCGTTTCTTTTATGATTTTGTATCTCTCCATTTTTTTATCTCTTTTTTCTCTTTCTTCTTTTTTCAATGGAAAAGAGAGAAAGAAAGAGAAATAGAGAGGGGAGGGAGAGAAAAACAAGCGGGAGTGACAGAAAGGATGGAAGAGAAAGAGAGAGAGAGAGAGAGAGAGAGAGAGAGAGAGAGAGAGAGAGAGAGAGAGAGAGAGAGAGAGAGAGAGAGAGAGAGAGAGAGAGAAAGAGATATATCGATCTCCTTCTCGCAGTTTCTATAATATGCTTCCAACTTCTGCAGTAATAGCATGGGAATTCCGAAAATTTTAACGGATAACACATTGGTCAGTGACGGACAGAATAATAATAAATGGAACAATATAATAAAAAGTGCTGATAAATGCGAACGAACTGACCGACTGATATGATACGGACGAAAAAGTGCACTAGTATGTAAAATTCACGTGTTAGGCCCGATTGGTACAACAAATTGCTTAGTCACAGAGGGCGAATCGGACCCTCTAACGATAAGCGAATCCGAAACCATCAGTTTCTCCATGAGAAATTCGATCGAAAGTATATAATTCGTTCGTATTTTCCAGCACTAACCATCTGTTGTTGTTGTTTTCCATCTTTTTTCAGGTTAAATTTAACCCTAACCCTAGCCCTAACCCTAACCCTAGCCCTAGCCCTAACCCTAACCCTGAACTTAACCCTAACCAGTCTTCTATGAATTATTATAGGTTCAAAGACTCGTCTGAGCTGAAGATCTCGCCGAAGTACAGCATCCAGAGCACCGGGGACTACCACGAGTTGAGGGTCACAAGGGTTTGTCGGTCAGATGCGGGGGAGTATGTGGTCAGGGCTGAAAATAAGTACGGAAGGGTCGAAGAAGCTGCACTTCTCACTATTGAAGGTCGTTGATGGGTCACCTGTTAAGTTTTTATAATAACAATAATGATGGTAGTTATGCTAGTGATAACGACGACTTAAATTTTTTTTTTTTTTTTTTTGGTTTTTCTAATACTCCAGGAGACAGGCATTCGGTTAGAAAAACTACTCTAGCTCAAAGATCGCAAAGTCTCGAGCCTGTTTCAGCTTTCTCAAAGTAAGCCAGCTGAGCTGAGCTTAGATATGTTAATTTATAAATCGTAGAATTGAAACTTTTTATTAATTAAAAAATCTTGACCTTATCTGTAACTATATTTCTTTTCTTCTTTTCATTCACTCGCTCGCCTCTCCCCCCCCTCTCTCTCTCCCTCTCTCTCTCTCTCTCTGTGTCAACCAATAAGATCATTGACATCTACGACAAAGACTTCTCTTGACACGGTCCTCAATTTGGACTCCAAAGCGGACGATCTGAACAGGGAGCCGGCCTTCACCTTTTCCCTCAGGGATAGGACCATTCAGGAGGGCTCCAGTTTCAAATTGTCCACTTGCGTCGAAGGTCATCCGCTGCCCAAGGTCATTGTTTTGAAAATTTATTTATATGGTAATTTATAACTATGCTTTATATTATTTATGTATTTATATTATTTGTTTATATATATTATTTATGTATTTATATTATTTATGCATGTATATTATTTATACATTTACTTTCAGATCACGTGGTACAGGGACGGCCGAGAGCTTCTGAAGTCGTCGTTTGACTACGACATCAGCTTCTCTCACGGCATGTGCACTCTGGAGGTGGACGAAGCCAAAGTTGGCCACGGGGGGCGCTACTCCTGCAGGGCTAGCAACTCCAGGGGCTCAACTGAAACATCTTGTCTCGTCACCGTTTATGGTGAGATTTCTGGTAATAGTAGTACTGAAAAGTGTGAAATGATGATGACGATCAGTCAGTCATGAATATTAATTACTAGCGATATGAATATTTATTTATCAGGAGATAGCGAGCGGCGTTCAGTCATGAATATTAATTACTAGCAATATGAATATTCGACAGGGGGTAGCGAGCGGCGTTCCTCCCTCAGTCGCGAGTCACCTTTATCGTCACGATACTCACCTGTGGCCACATCAGCCTTATCATCATCGTCGTCTTCTTCAATATCGGCGTACACAGCTAGATCTTATTCAAGACGATTCTCTCGCTGCTCCATAGATAGATTGGTAAGTAATAATACTGGTGGTAATGATAGTGGTTTTGGTTGAACTTGAGCTATATCTATTGATTTTAAAACATAATAAAATGAAAAAAGCAATCACGATTATCATTGCGCGTTAGGTATTGTTGGCCGAATGGTTAACGTGCCTGACTTGGGACTTGCAGGACGTAGATTCGTAACATGTCGATTTCGCGCACAAAAAGGGGAAAAATTTAAGAAGAGTCAAGAGTCCGCTACTGGCTCTTCTGTATCGGCTCTGCAAGTACAGTGAAGTAACTTTACACTGAAGCACCGTCCAAATGTTTCACCTTGACCCTAAACCTATCAAGATCAGAGCATTGTCACAATCTTCACAATTAATTATGATATGATTTATTTATTCCTTATCGTTGTATCTTTTTGCAGTGAATACAGTTCCAGGTTTGCTTCCAGCTTTAAAACGACGATGCAGCGTGTGGAACAGTCGTTCTTCTCTCTCTCTCTTTCTTTCTCTCTATCTCTCTCTTTCTTTCTCTCTCACTCACTCACTCACTCTTTCTGTCACTCACTCGCTCTTACTCACTTTTTTCTCTATTTATATTTCACGTTTAATAAAATCTAAATATAGTTTTTGTTTTCGTGAAATTGTCAACAAAGTTCAATTAAAGAAATGCTTTTGTTTTATAAATGGGACACGGAGACAACAAATTTACGGAAAAAAACTTCAAATTGTAATGTTATTTATAGAAATGACATTTCTTTCTTGGATTTTATATACTAAATGTATGTTTTATATTTTCAATTCATTTTCCGATTCCATTTTCATCCTAATTTTGTCTTCTGTCATCGCGTTATTACTAATTTATTATATAATTATTATTAATTTATATATATTATATTTTGATTTGTGATGAAACATTGCAACTTCATTGGTGTCATAAAAGAACAATAATTGACTCGTTGTTTTTCACAAAATATTTTATTAGTACTCATAAAGTTTAATTGGTCGGTTTTTCATCAAGCCCGAATGCTTTGTTCGTGGATTCGCCAGTTTAAAATTTAATCTCTTTCTGATTGGCTTGAATGTTTAAAACCCGGTCTTCCGATTGGCAGAAATAATTGAGTGGCATCTCGACGGCCTCATTTTGGAATGGTTTATTGGTCGATCGATTGGTTGACATTTTTTCGCCTCCCCTTCTAAACGTCGCGAGCCAGCTATTGGATAGAAAGCAAAACATTTTTTAGAGTCTTCCTGATTTTAATTTCAATTTAAATCACACAAAAAATGAATGTATTTTATATTTACAATGTTGTTGTGACGAAATTTAATAAATGGATTGAATATCAATATGTGTTTGTTCAATTAATTTTTAATCTATTAATCGATTAATTTTCAACTCACCAACTCCAGTCTAGCTCTTCTCAGCTCGGTTACATCCACGACAGTGTCTCTTCTCTCGGCTAACGATTCAGTTCGAGTACGGCTACTATGGTTGTTGATGTCCTGGCCGTAGCCGAAGTAGTAGCCGAGATCGCCAGTGGCGAGTCGCCTTTCATGAACCGACCACAGCATAGCCATGACATCCAACTCGACTAGCCTGGTAGTGTTAGCAGCCAGCATCTTCAGTATGAAAACGCCATCGTGTTTCAGCCTGTTGTGAGCAAAGCTTCTAACTGCTTCGTCGAAACTGAACTCTCTGATCATTGGACCTTCTTCTCTTTTGTCGAATTTCACTAACCTGCGCGGCGTAGGAGCAAATCTTACTGGCGTTAGCGTTTGTAGCTGTTGAGCTTCTTCGGGAAACTTTTCTTCAGTTGTCATGGCGCTGGTCTGCTGCTGCGGCTGACCAGCTAGCAGCAAAACAGCTGCTTTTTTGTTCTCGTTTTCAGCTTCTTCCATCATTGTCTCGCCGTGCTCTTCTGCAGCGATTACTGTCGGCGCCTTGTCGTCTTCAACATCTTCGGCTAGAGGAGCAGCTGATTCTTCTACCTGCGGCTCGTTAGCCGGTCGCCGGTCGAATCTCGTTGAGTCGATGTAACCTTTCTTCTGGATCATAGCTAGCTGTCTTCTTACGTAGTTTTCTCTCGAACTTTTATTACAAAGTCGAGCTGACCAGGTGATCAGACTAAGCAGATTGAATATCAAGAGAAGGCAGAACCAGAACCAGAGGAGAAGGAAAAGCTGTGCATAAACGTTTGTTATTGAAATAAGAAGGGTTAAAAAATATATACGTGTATATCGATGGGTGTGGTGTGTGTGTATTTATGTTTGTGTGTATGTGCATGTGTGTGTGCGCATGTATGTGTGTGTGTGTGATGTGCTTCCTTTACAATTTCGAACGTCACTTATATTTAAACCACATGCACTATACAATGGCGAAAGGTTCAATCCGCTGAATTGCCCCCACACCCGTCTACATCTGGACAACAGAAAATCTTTTAACTGAACTCTCACTACAACTCCTTTATTTATCTCTTCGATCTCTTCCTTGTTCATTGTATGATGAAGTTGATGAAGGAAGAATGATTGTTTTAATAAAATTAAAAAAACTATTTAACAACGAAATCATAATCATAACTAATGTAACATACACGCACAGGGTTGAACAAATATGGAAATAAAAGAATGAACAAAACAATGATTGTGATGATGATGATGATGGTGGTGGTGGTGGTGGTGATGATGATGATGATGATGATGATGATGATGATGATGAAGTAATTCAAACAAACAAAAAACCATCGGGTCTCAGAAGTTGTGTGTGCGAGATAAAAATGCATATAGCAGCGTTCTCAAATCTTATCCGGTTCAACCCACACCCAGTGCATAGATAAGATAAATCTAGTTGAAAGAATGGGGAGGCGGAATTATCATGAATGCAAGTGGCTTAGACAGGCTCCCTATAAAGGGGCGATGGGGTGTTTTGACCCGGCGTTATGAACGGCCCTGATAAGAGAAGAAACAACAAACAGATCAAAAATACAAAGAAAATTTTGAATGACGTCACAACTTAATCTCTTTTTTCTTGGATAGCAAGTTTGTAATTCCATTTCAACCACTGGAACGTTTCTAATCTGACCTGTATGTACGCTTAGTTACCTGTTGGTCCAGTTCATCATCATCATCGTCTTCGTCGCCATCACCACTACTATCATCATCATCATCATCGTAGCCACCATTTTCATCCCCGACTCACTCAAGCAGAAAAAAACCCGTTTCAACTGACCTTTTCGTTGACGAAGTTGATCGACAGAACGCACTGAGTGGTAAAGAGCTGCAAACTTGTCATCTGACGTATGGTAAAATCGCAGAAGGTCACCTTCGGAAAGAGCCTCGAAGAAAGATAAGGAAAAGACCTGAGAGATGTCTTGTAGCCGGCCCAGTCGAATGAGCCGCCGCGTCCTGTAGTCGACGGAGTGGTTGGGCGCCGCCGGTTGAAACGTTGCTGCTGTAGCGGCGGTGCGGAGTCCAAGCGTCTTTGACGGCTACCTGAGGCTGCAGAAGAAGAGCTCGTTTTGTTGTAGCGGCGGCGGCTGATGTAGCCGAGGCCGGTGTAGTTGTTTGATCGGTAACTACCACCGAATACCTCTTCGGTAGAGTTGAAGTTTTTCAAGATCGATTCTTCTGTACGGTTGATCTCGTTGTCGACGTCGCGCGAAAAACGAACTTGATTGGCCGGTGCGAATGCCACGTTTCCACCGATCCCGTAGTGGCTACCCTGAAGCGGGGGGTTGTGAGCAAGGACGGGGTGGTTCGAGGATAGGGCAGTGGGGGTGGACACGCTCTCATTGGACGAAAGACCTTGAAGGAAAGCTACGCCCAGAAGGTGAAAATGACTGCCAAGGTAGAAGTCGATGAAGAGAATCTGAACTATCACGTTTAGTACGTTAACCACTTTCAGTCCGATGTAGAGAGCAGTCAGGTAGTTACCTGTATTTAAAAAAAAAGTTAATCCAGGTAATCAACTTTAATATAGGTATTTGTTTTAAATAACCAGGTATTTGAAAATTAAGATCAATCAGGTACCTAACTTTAAAATGTATATTTGTTTTAGCTAGCCCGGTATTTGAAAATAATGATAAATCAGGCACCTAACATTAAGACGCGTATTTATTTTAAAGAATCAGGTAGTAGTTAGTTACCTGTAGTGTTTCAAAATGACGGCTAATAAGTAACCCTGAAACGTTCAACCACAATATTGCTTCGCTGGTTTAGTTTAGATTCATTCGCTAGTTTAGTTTAGTTTTCATTCGCTAGTCGAAGAATATCGGATGATGATTGATCGATTCGCAGCCAACCGGTTGACTGATTGTGATTGATCGAAAGGAAGATCATAAAAATTTAAAAAGATCTGAACCAAGCGGAGAAACATGGCCACGTGATCATTCATTCCACGATCACGTGATCATGGAATGAATGATCAAACAGTGACCTCAAAAAGATCTTTCACCTCTTCAATAATTTTTGTTCTTTTACTCTTAACTTCCTGAACATCAAAACACATCAAATTCAACGTTATCAGCTCCTATCATCATCATCTGGTATAACTCTTCCTTCGTTCTCCATGTCCATTTATTATCTATTTATTTTATTTATTTATTTATTTGTTTGTTCGTTCGTTCGTTCGTTCGTTCGTTCGTTCATTCGTTCGTTCATTCATTCATTCATTTATTTTTTTACGTGGCATAATGTCATTTAAACTTCAAGACCATTCAGACTGTCTAACAATTGTTCTCTCTCTCTCTCTCTCTCTCTCTCTCTCTCTCTCTCTCTCTCTCTCTCTTTCTTTCATTTTTTTTTCTCTCCATCAATGCTCCATCTCATTCCTTACTTCCAGCATTCATTCTTCCAGCATTCATTACGTTTTGTGTTTACGAGCTGTGGAGTCGAGAAACAGGCTTGTAACTCGAGCATGCATATATAATGAAAGGAAGATTAACCTATCCTTCATCATCCTCATCATCATCATCATCATCATCATCATCATCATCATCATCATCATCGTCGTCGTCGTCGTCGTCATCATCATTCATCATCATCATCATCGTCATCATCATCATCGACGTCATTATCATCATCACCATCACCACTGTTATTAATATATCATCATCCCACCATAGCTATAATCATTATCACCGTCGTCGTCATCATCACTATTATTATCATCGTCATTCCCGCCATAACTATTACCACCATCCTCATCACTGTCGTCATCATTATCATCATCATCATCATCATCATCGTCGTCATCATCATCATCATCACCAACATCGTCACTCAATTCTCACAATCGCTACTATGACCATTTCATCAAGCGGATCTTTGTAAACGAGACGACGACAGCAAGTTTTTTTTACAATGAATATAAATAATAAATAAACAGACAGACAAACAGACAGATAAATAAATATAAATATAAACTTAATCAGATTTATTATCTCGATAAATCTATTCTTTCACAAAGCGTTGTTTAATAATAATAATAATACAAATAATAACATCCAATTATAAACATAGAAGAACGTATATGAACGAGGAACGTGTATGCAGTTGGTTGGTTGGTTGGCTGGTTGTCTGTTTGTTTGTGATGTTGTTGTGATCAGGCACGTCACAACAAAAAAATGGATTCTCCCACAGTTTCGAGATAATCGGAGAGAGTTTTATGTCTTATAATGTTAATTTTTAATTAAATGTTTTGTCTGCCATGCAATTATGTTAATTTTTTGTTTCGAAATGCGATAGCTGTAAATTTATAAGCTCTCTTGAGCGTTGTGTTTATACTATAACATACTACATCGACGAAATGGCCATATATGGTTGTTTATATTATCGTGCAGTCAAACACCAACACCCTATCAATCATCGTCATCATCATGATCATCATTATCATAATCATCATCACCATCATTATCATCACCCATCATCATCATCATCACCATCATCATCATCACCTCGATTATCATCATCAGCACTAACCGAATCTGTTGCCGCAGCACAGGCACAGCCTCCTGGCCATGAAACCTTTCAGCCATCGACAGGTGCCCCCTCTGTAATTGGTCTGATAAGTGAGGAACCTGTTGATGTGTCTCGACATGTACCTCAACGTCTTGTCTCTCCTCTCCGGATATATGGCATTCTGGACGGTGTCCGAGGCCTCGACGATGTTCGCAAGATCGAGACCCGAGCGAGCCGCAAGAGTCCTCCACAGGAGACCGGGAAGGTAGAAGAAGAGACTTTGTAGGAGAAGTAAAAGCGGGATCTGCATTGAGGTTGGAAAGAGTCAGTGATTAAATGAATTGATGTTTGCACAATACAACATTGAGTGTACATATGTTTTCATACACATTTGCATACACATATTATTATGGA